>JBBGZY010000292.1:1800000-2252500 GCA_037952925.1 Lithobates clamitans
TTTAGATAAAGTGGGAAAACATGAGCTTCCATTGCCTACATATACTGTATATATATCTATATATATAGATAGATAGATATATCTATATATAGATAGATATATCTATATATATAGATATATATACATATATATATATATATATATATATATATATATATATATATATATATATACCCCTTAACATTTTACACATTTTGTTTCAACCTAAAACGTAAGTGTATTTTATTGGGATTTTATGTGATAGACCAACACAAAGTAGCACATAATTGTGAAGTTAAAGAAAAATGTTAAATGTTTTGCAAAATTTTTTACAAAAAAAGATCTGAAAATTGTGGTGTGCATTTGCATTCAGCCCCCTTTACTCTGATACCCCTAATTGAACCAATTGCCTTCAGAAGTTACCTAACTGGTAAATAGAGTCCACCTGACACCAAACCACACCAAACAGGTCAGGGATAAAGATAAGTTTAAAGCAGGTTTCGGTTATAAAAAAATATCCCAAACTTTGAACATGTTATGGAGCACTGTTCAATCCATGGCACAACTGCAAACCTACCAAGACATGGCTGTCCACCTAAACTGACAGGCTGGGCAAGGAGAGTAGACATGTGCAATTCGTTTGGGTCCGAAAAATACAAATTCCGACAAATTTTTTAGGTATTCATAGATTCGGATTTATCAAAATCTCCAAATTAAATAGTAATGAATTTCGTTAAAATTCATTTTGTTTATTCGTTTTCTAACACATTCCAACTTTCCAGAACAATTAGAATTCAGATTGGTCAAAAAACGATCGACCAATTCAAATTCTATGTGAAAAAATAGCTGGTTGTTAAGAAGCAGACGGGGAAGCCACCCGTCCGCGCCCTTAACAACCATGAGTCATTATCTGTCAGCGGGCTTCCCCACTGGCAGATGAATATAAAGATAAAGGATGTTGATAATTGCCCGGCAATAGAAAAATGCTTAAAAAAATGGCATAGGGCCCCCCCTTTGTCTGTACCAGGCCCTTCGGACCCTCCACGTCAGACTTAAGAAAAAAAACGTTGCGGAGTCCCCCCAAAGAAACAAACCAGACCCTTATTTGAGCATGCAGTCTGGCAGGTCAGGAAAGGGAGGGGGACAAGCGAGCGCCCCCCCCCCCCCTCCTGAACCATACCAGGTCACATGTCCTCAACATGGGGGTAGGGCACCTTGTCCCCATGTTGACAGGGACAAGGGCCTCTTCCCAACAAACCTGGGCCATGGTTGTCGAAGTCTGCAGGCAGGGGCTTATCAGAATCTGGAAGATCCCCCCGATGTGAATGGGTATCAGGCATTGTACCTGTACCCATTCACCCAAAAAAGTGTCAAAAAGTAAGAAACATAGGAAACAGTTTTTGACAAGTCCTTTATTAAGAGAAAAAAAAAATAGTGTCCCTCGATGTCCATCAAGACACCCGCTGACCCGAAAAATAGAAAGATGGCAAAAAACGCTTCACCGCCTAAGAGGCTACCCGTCGAATGCCCTCTCTTTACTTTAACAACTGTTATATAGGCAAGGGGAGAGGCCATCTGGTTACGTCACCCGATGGCACTGCCCCCTTCTGATGTCACTGGGTGGCTCCACCCCTTGCCTATATAAGAGCTGTCAAAGCCAAAAAGAGGGCAGAAGGTGGGTAGCCTCTTAGGAGTCAAAGCATTTTTTTTACCATTTTTTTATTTTTCTGGTTGGTGGGCATTGTGATGGATGATGGATGTACATCAAGGGACACTATTTTTGTTTTTTTAAAAGCACTTTTCAAAAACTTGTCAAAAACATTTCCTGTGTTTCTTACTTTTTGACACTTTTTTTTGGTGAATGGGTACGGATACAATCTACTCAATACCCATTCACATGGGGGGGGGGTGGGATCTGGGGGGCCGCTTGTTAAAGGGGGCTTCCAGATTCCGGTAAGCCCTCCACCTGCAGACCCTGACAACCACAGCCCAGGGTTGTCAGGAAGAGGCCCTTGTCCCCATCAACATTGGGACAAGGTGCTTTGGGGGGGCTTTGAGCCCCCCTGCCCCAAAGCACCCACCCTGCCATGTTGAGGGCATGTGGCCGGGTATGGTTCAGGAGGGGGGCTCACTCATCATCCCCCCTTTTCTGACTTGCTAGGCTGCATACTTGGATAAGGGTCTGGTATGGATTTCGAGGGGGACCCCACGTCGTTTTTAACCACTTCAGCCCTGGAAGATTTTACCTCCTTCCTGACTGAGCACTTTTTACAATTTAGCACTGTGTCATTTTAACTGACAATTGCTCGGTTGTTCAATGCTGTACCCAAACAAAATTTGCATCCTTTTTTCCCCACAAATAGAGCTTTCTTTTGGTGGTATTTGATCACCTCTGTGGTTTTTATTTTTTGCGCTATAAACAAAAAAAGAGTGACAATTTTGAAAAAAAAAACATTTTTTTTTTTACTTTTTGCTATTAACTTTTTTTTTTTTTTTTACTTTTTGCTATAAAAATATAAATATTCCCCAAAGTTTTTTTAAAACAAATTTCTTCATCAGTTTAGGCCCATATATATTCTTCTACATATGTTTGGTAAAAAATTGCAATAAGCGTATATTGATTGGTTTGCACAAACGTTACAACGTCTGCAAACTATGGGAAAGATTTGTGGCATTTTTATGACGTTTTTATTTATTTATTTTTTCTTACTGGTGTTGGCAGTGATCTGCGATTTTTAGCGGTACTGCGACATTGTGACGGACAGATCGGAGACTTTTGACACTTTTTTGGGACCATTGGCATTTAAACAGCGATCAGTGCTATAAAAATGCACTGATTACTGTATAAATGTCACTGGCAGGGAAGGGGTTAACACTAGGGGGCGATCAAGGGGTTAATTGTGTGTTCCATCAGCATGTTCTAACTGTATGGGAATGTGAGTGACTAGAAAAGAAGACATATCGTTTTTCCTACTTAGTAGGAAAACGATATGGCTCCTCTCCTCTGACAGCACAAGGATTTTTGTGTCTACACACACAAATACCCGTGGTGGTGCTCGTGCACGCAATCATGCCCGCCGGCCACTCGCAACGGGTCCCCCCATCGTGCAGCGGGCGCTTGTGCACCCTCTGGTGGCCAAAAAAGGGTAGGACGTACCTGTATGGGATTTCGCACAGGAGAGCCATTGTGTCACAGCATATCTGCGTGAC
The DNA here is from genome assembly GCA_037952925.1 of Lithobates clamitans. Taxonomy (NCBI): domain Eukaryota; kingdom Metazoa; phylum Chordata; class Amphibia; order Anura; family Ranidae; genus Lithobates; species Lithobates clamitans. The sequence goes on from JBBGZY010000292.1 coordinate 1,803,190, forward strand.
ATAGTCGGAACCGGTTTAAAAAATGTCTATTGCCAGGCAATTGCCGGCATTCTTTTTTTTTTATTAACAGCATTCTTTATCTTAATATTAATCTGTAAGGAAGCCCGCTGACAGGTGACTCATGGTTGTTAAGGACGCAGGCAAGAAGCCAGCTTCTCGGCCCGTTGCTTAACAACCAGCTATTTCTTCACACAGAATTTGAATCCCCCGATTGTTTTTCGACCAATCCGAATTCTAATTGTTCTGAAAAGTTGGAATTCATTGGAAAATGAATAAACAAAACTCATTTTAGCGAAACCTAAAAAATTTTTTGCATAAACAAAACTAAATAAATTCCGAAACCAAACTAAATGAATTCCATAACGAAACAAAATTAGTAACATAACAAATCTATTTGAAACTAAACAAATTTCCTGTTCTGCTCATGTCTAAAGGAGAGCATTAATCAGAGAAGCAGCCAAGAGGCCAATCTAACTCTGGAGGAGCTGCAGAGATGCACAGCTCAGGTGGGAGAATCTGTCCACAGGACAACTATTAGTCATGCACTCCATAAATCTGGCCTTTATGGAAGAGTTGCTAGAAGAAAGCCATTGTTGAAAGAAAGCCATAAGTCCCTTTTGCAGTTTGCGAGAAGCCATGTGGGGGAAGCAGCAAACATGTGGTAGGTGAGATGATGAGACCAAAATTTTACTTTTCTCTACCGTGAAACATGGTGGTGGCAGCATCATGTTGTGGGGATGCTTTTCTTCAGCAGGGACAGGGAAGTTGGTCAGAGTTGATGGGAAGATGGATGGAGCCAAATACAGGGCAATCTTAGAAGAAAACCGGTTAGAGTCTGCAAAAGACTTGAGACTGGGGCGGAGGTTCACCTTCTAGCAGGACAACAACCCTAAACATACTGCAAGAGCTACAATAGAATAGTTTAGATCAAAGCATATTCATGTGTTAGAATGGCCCAGTCTAAGGCTCTGGATATGGGTAAAATCTCTAGGGCCATGATGTGTTCAAGACAGAGATTTTATGAGTTTGACGGTATGCCTACTTATTCTCCCCAGGAAATGTCAAAAGTTTTTGGAGAATTTTATTGTAATCTTTACAATTGCATAGGCTCAGACTCATCTACACAGTTCTCACAAGAGAAATTTGACACCTTTGCATCTTCCCTAAAACTACCGCTAGTTTCCCCAGAACAGATATCCTCACTTAACATACCAATCACCGCTGAGAAATTGGCAGAAGTGATTAAACTACTCCCCTCAAACAAAGCTTCAGGCCCGGATGGACTGATTTTAAGTTTAGATGCTCAGAAAGCATTCGACTGACTCAGTTGGCCCTTTATGTTTGCAATTCTAGCAAAATACGGTCTCTCCGGACCTTTTATACAGGCCCTCAGATACCTTTATTCCCATCCCACCTCCCAGGTACAACTATCATCTCACACATCCCCTACATTCCCTCTCAGTAATGGTACCAGGCAAGGTATGTCCCCTGTCACCCTTATTGTTCGTCCTAAGCTTAAATCCCTTGGCTGCTGCTATTCGTGATAGCTCCAATATCATTGGAGTGTATTTGCGACATAGAGAATACAAAATATCCCTTTTTGCAGATGACGTACTCTTGACGCTCACGCACCCACATACGTCCCTGCCATCACTACATAATATTTTAGCGGCGTTTAGCACCTTCTCAGGCTATAAAATTAATGCCACCAAGATGGAAGCCCTACCCATTAATATCACATCTCCTCAACTACCTATACTTCAACAGAACTATAATTACTATTGGTGTACCTCCTCGCTGAAATACTTGGGGGTACAGCTTATGCCATCATACTCTTCATTATACCAAGCTAATTTTCCCCCATTATTTAGGGAGATCAATCGTCTCCTGACCCAATTGACTTCTCTTCCCCTCTCCCTCCTGGGACGCGTAAACATTCTCAAAATGTTGATACTTCCCAAGCTGTTGTATCTATTCAAGACACTTCCAGTAGCCATTCCTATGTCACAGCTGAAAGCTCTCCAAAGGAGAAGTCTCCGCTTCATTTGGAATAATGCGTCCCATCGGGTGGCGGGATCAGTGGTCATGGCACGTAAAAATAGAGATGGGTTGGGGGCTCCTGATCTCATTAAATACTATTACGCCTCACATCTAAGAGTCCTCACATCCTGGACTCACAGGAAAGCACCAAACAGATGGGCCGAAATCGAAATGAGCATTACATCACTGGTACACCCGTGTTACCTGCTTTGGCCATCTAATGACAAACACATGCCCCAGCTGAGAGGCTTATGCCTAGCTCCAATGCTGTTCACTTTAGCAATATGGGAAAGATGTTCTGAAAGCTACTCTTTATCTTCTCCATGCTCACCTCTTATAAACCTTCTCTTCAACCCGGACATTCCTGATAGCTTGTCCTATGATCGTATGTTACATTAGACTGGGGCTGGGATATTTCAGCTGAGGGACCTTGTTAATCCAGCTACAAGACACCTATTGTCTTTTACTGACTTACAAAAACAACACCAGATTCCTAAAATGTGTCTACACGCTTACTTACAATTCAGACATTTTTTCACCTCTAAAGCCCCACCCTTTCACTGGATAAGCCAACAAACTTTGAAATTTTGTGTGCCAACGGCCCTTATGAACCCCATTTAATCTCCACCATATATGCAATCCTGCACGAAGCCAAACCCTTGAAGGTAGACAGTCATCACCATGAAGATGTGGTCCCAGACACTCCAACACGACATCTCTCTGTTAGATTGGAAGAATATCTGGGACTCCACCTCCAAAATTTCCTGATGTGTCGCACATAAAGAATCCGCGTATAAAATTTTACTATTCTGGTATAAAACCCTAGAACGCCTACATAAATATAACTCGGCTACCTCAAAAATGTGCTGGAGATGTAATAAAGCTGTGCATTGGCACCGAACCGGGGCGTCGGCGTACGCCTATGCGCCGGCGCGCGCCGTTGCGCGCTGCTCAGCAAATGCCTGCTGTTTCCGGGCATCGGCGCGGCGCTAGGGCGCGCGCGGGTTCGCGGCGCTTGGGCGCGCGCGCGTGTGCACGTGGGCACGGACGGGCGTGCGCGCGTTCGCGATAGCGCCGGTTTGGCGCCAAAGTGCATTTAAAAGCCCCTCTGTGCTGTGACACATTGCTGCTTCGTCTCAGCTTCGTGATTCTAGTGTTTGTTATCTGATTGTTTGCTACCTATCTGACCCGGCTTGTTTGACCATCCGTCCTGCTCCAATCCGACCCGGCTTGTCTGACTACTCTTATGCTACCTACCTGATACCGTGGCCGAACTCTGCCTGCCTACTGACTCTGCCTCTGCCTGCTGTACTTGCCTGCCTTATATCCTAGCTGACCCGGATCGTCTGACCCTGCTTGTTCCTGTTGTCCTTGCTGTTGCACCTTCAGCTTCAGCTCCAGAGACCTCTGCACATTCAAGTGTTCCAGTCTGCTGCTTCCAGTCTCACCTGATCTGCAGTCCAGCCATCCCTGCGGGATCTCTCACCTCTTCTGCATCAGAGACTCAGCTCAACAGGCACTCCTACCCCACTGCGCTCAGGAGACCACTGTCCCCACTCCAGTGGCTCCTGAACCAGCGTTGTATGAGAGGTCTTCTCCTACAAGTCAGGCTCTCCTACCAGGTACCTAACAGTACGAAGCAGTCATGTCTGAGCCTGCAGGAGATACCTCTCCATTGAAGGAGATATGCACACACCTGGCAGCCCTCACCCAAGCAGTGCAGGCTCTTCAGGACAATTACAACAGACTGGAAGGACAAGTCCAGAACCTCGCAGGGGTTAATCCTTCAACCTCCTCTTCACCGGCCGCCCCAACACAGACTGTTTCAGGGCCTTCGGTGGTAATGCTCCCTCCTGAACCACGAGTCCCCACTCCTGAAAGATTCTCCGGAGACCGGTCTAAGTTTCGAGGTTTTCGCAATGCCTGCCAGCTCTTTTTTGCCTTACAGCCCAGAACCTTTTCATTGGAAGCCACAAAAGTTGGATTTGTCATTTCCCTCCTCCAAGGGGAACCACAGACCTGGGCACACCGTTTACTTGAAGGGGACTCAGCCCCAACCCAATCCTTATCAGCCTTCTTCGAAGCTATGGCACAATTGTATGAGGATCCTCAACTGACTGCCACAGCTGAATCTGCTCTGCTCGCGCTCCAACAAGGCCGCAAACCTGCGGAGGACTATGTTGCTGAATTTAGACGTTGGAGCGCGGATACCCAGTGGAACGACGCGGCTCTGCGTCATCAATTCCGCATTGGACTGTCTGAAAACCTAAAAGATGAACTGGCTCGAGTCGGTATTCCAAACACCTTGGAGGCCTTGATCACCCTAACTATCCAGATCGATCGCCGCCTCCGAGAACGCCGATCTGAACGAGCAGTTCAACCTAACCGCCCAACCTGGATGACACCACGTGCACCGATTCCTGCATCTCGCTACCTACCTGTGCCAAGTCCACCGCCAGTCAATACCACATTGGATACCTCCGAACCAATGCAGCTAGATCTGATGCGACCTGCCCTGACCCCCGAAGAACGTGCCCGTCGCCGACAATTGAATCTGTGTCTCTACTGTGGAGGAACCGGGCATTATGTCCATAATTGCCCAATCAGAATGAGTAAGTGTTCATCTCCTATACCTACCAATCTCTCTGCTTTATCCACAAATTCTACCCATCTTGCCATTCCTCTCTCATTACAGCTTCAAGAAAAGACACTCCAAGTCAACGCAATTATTGACTCCGGGGCATGCAGCTGCTTCATAGACTTAAGTTTTGCCAACCTGCACAACATCCCTTTACAGACTAAAGCCCATGGACTCTCTGTCTTCCTTGCTGATGGCTCCCGTATCAGATCTGGACAAGTGACACAAGAAACCCTGCCATTACCCGCTACGACTTCTTCTCAACACAAGGAACTGCTGACCCTTGACGCCATCTCCTCTCCCATGTTTCCCATTATCCTGGGCATTCCCTGGCTTCAGGCCCACAATCCACACATCCATTGGGCAACTGGAGAAATAAAATTTCTGTCACCCTACTGTCAGGAACACTGTCTGGCGAAAGACTCGGATCCCCAAGCTACTCTACTTTGTGTGGACTCCGACCAGACCAATCGTCAAGCTATTCCCAAACACTATCATGACTACTTGGATGTCTTCAGCAAAAAAGGGGCAGATTCTCTTCCACCTCATCGTCCCTACGATTGCCCCATCGAGTTGCTGCCAGGATCCGAAATTCCCTTTGGACGCATCTTCCCCCTATCCGAAAAGGAACAAGAAGTGTTGAAAGCATACATTGATGAAAACTTAGCCAAAGGATTTATTTGTCACTCTACTTCTCCAGCAGGGGCAGGAATATTCTTTGTTACCAAGAAGGACAAATCTCTCCGCCCGTGTATTGACTACCGGGAATTGAATAAGATCACGATTAAAAATCGGTATCCCCTACCCTTGATACCCGAACTATTCCAGAAATTAAGGACTGCTGTTATTTTTTCTAAGCTTGATCTAAGAGGGGCCTACAATCTGATCCGCATTCGGGCTGGGCATGAGTGGAAAACAGCTTTTCGGACCCGATTCGGGCATTATGAATATCTAGTCATGCCTTTTGGACTCTGTAATGCCCCTGCAACTTTTCAACACCTAATTAATGATGTGCTTAGAGACTTTTTAGACCTGTTTGTGATCGCATATCTAGACGATATTTTGATCTTCTCGGAATCCTTAGATCTCCATCGGAAACATGTTTGTCAAGTATTGGGTCGTCTCCGCTTACACAGGCTGTATGCAAAAGCGGAAAAATGCGAATTCGAGAAACAAAGCATCCAATTCCTGGGCTTGATTATCTCATCAACTGGCATCAAGATGGACCCACAAAAGGTTTCTGTCGTTCTGGACTGGCCGGTACCCCTGGACAAAAAAGGGGTTCAGCGATTCATCGGGTTCGCAAACTTTTACAGGAAGTTCATCAAGGGGTTCTCTGCTATAATCGCACCAATAACACAACTGACCAAGCAGAATACCCGTTTCTCCTGGAATCATCTAGCCCAAGAGGCTTTTGTGAACCTTAAGAGACTTTTTACTTCAGCACCTATTCTTAGTCACCCTGAACCATCCTTGCCATTCATTCTAGAAGTGGACGCTTCTGAGATAGCGGTCGGTGCGATACTCTCGCAACGAAAGGGCAGTAAGGATATTATGCATCCCGTAGGATTCTTCTCCCGAAAACTCTCCCCTGCAGAGAGAAACTATGATGTCGGTGATCGAGAGCTTCTCGCCATCAAGACTGCATTAGAGGAGTGGAGGTACCTGCTGGAGGGGGCTGTGCATCCAGTACTAATTTACACTGATCATAAGAACCTAGAATATTTGCGATCCGCTAAAAGGTTGAAACCCCGTCAAGCCCGTTGGGCGCTGTTTTTCTCACGCTTTGCCTTCCACATTACGTATCGACCGGGTTCAAGAAATGTTAAACCAGACGCATTATCTCGAATGCATGACAACCCAAAGGATTTATCTGCCCCAGACACCATTTTACCTGCAAACAATTTTTTGCTCATTCAAGCTGATCTTCTTTCTCAGATTAAGGAAGCATCTTCTGAAGCAACCAGACCCTCAGGCCTTACCCTAAGTAGCAAGGACGGACTGTTCTGGAAAGGTAGTCAAATTTTTGTTCCTGAGGAGGTTCGGGTCAAGGTCCTGGCACTCCTTCACGATCACCCACTGGCAGGTCACTTTGGGGTTCGTAAAACTCTGGAATTGGTACAGCGTACTTTCTGGTGGCCCAATTTGAAGGACTTTTGTGAGAGATACGTTAAATCTTGCCCTATCTGTACCCAGAATAAGACATCCAGGAGTAGAGCTTGGGGTCTGTTAAAACCCTTGCCTGTACCCGATAGGCCCTGGAAGATGATATCCATGGACTTTATTGTGGAACTCCCATGTTCAGAAGGTTGTTCTGCTATTTTTGTGATAGTAGACCGTTTTACCAAGATGGCCCACTTTCTTCCATTAAAAGGAACTCCGTCAGCTATGGAAACAGCTCACATTTTCATTAAAGAAATCATTAGACTCCACGGAATTCCTGTAAACATAACCTCTGACAGGGGGGTACAATTTACCTCACGTTTTTGGAGAGCCCTGTGTGAATCTTTAAAAATCAAACTGGCTCTGTCTTCGGCCTATCACCCTCAGACCAATGGTCAGACGGAAAGGACCAATCAGACTCTTGAGCAGTACATCAGATGTTTTACCTCTTTCTCACAGGATGATTGGGTATCCTTGCTGCCGCTAGCAGAATTTGCCTACAACAATGCCAAACACTCAGCCACCGGTCAATCCCCCTTTTTTGCCAATTATGGGTTCCATCTAACCTTTTTACCTGATTTCCTTCCAGAGTCTTCAGTCCCGGCAGTACAGAGTACGGTAGACTTCATCAACCACAACAACCAGATGTTGCAGGAAGCAGTATCCAAGGCTCAGGCGGACAGCAAGAGGATCTTTGACCGAAAGAGAAGAGGGGAATTGAAGCTTCAGCTTGGTGACCAGGTATGGCTATCTACAAGTAACATTAAACTAGCATGTCCCTCTAAGAAGTTGGCACCTAGATTTATGGGACCGTTTCCGGTCAAAAGGAAGATCAATGAAGTTTCATATGAACTGACTTTACCTGACTCTCTCAAAATACATCCCGTGTTTCATGTGTCATTGCTCAAACCTGCTGTACCTGATCCCTTCCCCGGCAGAGGAACTAGACCTCCTGAGCCCATTATGGTTGATGGCAACGAGGAATTTGAGGTCGAGGCTATCCTTGATTGCAGGAAAAGACAAGGTCAGATCCAGTTCCTAATTAAGTGGAGGGGCTACGGCCCAGAAAGTAATTCTTGGGAACCAGATTGTAATGTACATGCCAGACGTTTAGTGCAAGCCTATTTTTCTAGTCATCCGGAGAAGAAAAGGCTTTTGGGCACCCGGAGGTTGCCCCTTGGGGGGGGGCAATGTCAGGGCACCATTGGCACCGAACCGGGGCGTCGGCGTACGCCTATGCGCCGGCGCGCGCCGTTGCGCGCTGCTCAGCAAATGCCTGCTGTTTCCGGGCATCGGCGCGGCGCTAGGGCGCGCGCGGGTTCGCGGCGCTTGGGCGCGCGCGGGTTCGCGGCGCTTGGGCGCGCGCGCGTGTGCACGTGGGCGCGGACGGGCGTGCGCGCGTTCGCGATAGCGCCGGTTTCGCGCCAAAGTGCATTTAAAAGCCCCTCTGTGCTGTGACACATTGCTGCTTCGTCTCAGCTTCGTGATTCTAGTGTTTGTTATCTGATTGTTTGCTACCTATCTGACCCGGCTTGTTTGACCATCCGTCCTGCTCCAATCCGACCCGGCTTGTCTGACTACTCTTATGCTACCTACCTGATACCGTGGCCGAACTCTGCCTGCCTACTGACTCTGCCTCTGCCTGCTGTACTTGCCTGCCTTATATCCTAGCTGACCCGGATCGTCTGACCCTGCTTGTTCCTGTTGTCCTTGCTGTTGCACCTTCAGCTTCAGCTCCAGAGACCTCTGCACATTCAAGTGTTCCAGTCTGCTGCTTCCAGTCTCACCTGATCTGCAGTCCAGCCATCCCTGCGGGATCTCTCACCTCTTCTGCATCAGAGACTCAGCTCAACAGGCACTCCTACCCCACTGCGCTCAGGAGACCACTGTCCCCACTCCAGTGGCTCCTGAACCAGCGTTGTATGAGAGGTCTTCTCCTACAAGTCAGGCTCTCCTACCAGGTACCTAACAGGAACATTTAACAGCAATAGTTGAGGGTTCATCCCATAAATTTTCACAAATATGGAGGCCTTGGGATGAATCTGAATATAGTTCTGAAACTGACAGTTATATTTAGGTAATAATGGATTTATGGGGTCAATGTATCCATGGATTGACGTTGACTTCATTTAATTTTGATTATATCCTCTCACCATGGATGTTTCGCATTGTATTAGATCCCCATACAAACATAGATGATATATATGTGGGCAAAACCAAATCGTACATATGTATATCATCATTATTACGTGGCTGGATCTCTCAATATCTTTATACTCGCATCGACCATATGTACTCTTTCCTATTTTTTGTTTGTAATCTAATTTCAATGACAGTGTATATTTGAATTATCTGTGAAAGATTCTGATATTTACTTGTTATCTTGTATTGTATGAAAAATTTGTTAAATAAACTATTTAAAAAAAAAAGAATGGCCCAAAGTCCAGACCTAAATCCAATTGAGAATCTGTGGCAAGACTTGAAAATTGCTGTTCAGAGATGCTCTCCATCCAATCTGACAGAGCTTGAGCTATTTTGCAAAGAAGAATGAGCAAAAATGTCACTCTCTAGTTGTGCAAAGCTGGTAGAGACATGCCCAAAAATAATTGCAGCTGTAATTGCAGTGAAAGGTGATTCTACAAAGTATTGACTTAGGGAGGCTGAATACAAATGCACGCCACACTTTTTACATATTTATTTGTAAAAAAATTTGAAAACCATTTATCATTTTCCTTCTACTTCACAATTATGTACTACTTTGTGTTGGTCTATGACATAAAATCCCAATAAAATACATTTACATTTTTGGTTGACAAAATGTGGAACATTTCAAGGGGTATGAATACTTTTTAAGGCACTGTATTTAAAACTGCAAAAAAAGCATGTAGATTTATCAAGTCTGCATAGAATCATGCAGTTCATTAGGGTGAATGTAATCTCAAACACTTAGTGGTCTAGTTATTTTTAAAAAATGCTGTCCGAATGCCTCACAAATGATCCCTATAATGTTTTATATGTGTATTTCATATGATCATCAACTCCATCTAGTGGCCATAACACAGTATTTTCCTTTAAAAACATAATTCAGGAAAAAAACACATTATTGCCACTAGATGGAGTTGATATTATAGAAAATACATATATTAGATTCTAGGGATTCTTGGGATTATTCGCAATGACTGTGTGAATGCTGAAGTGGTAAATTGTATCTAAACAAAAAATGTAATGTGGCTGCATTCGCTTTCTTTTGCAGTAATCCTGTAGTAATACAGGATGCTGTGAGACATTTTTCCTGCAGTAGCTGTGCACTTCTAGAAAATGAAGATCGTTAGAGTAAGGCTAATGTTAAGTTTAGATGTGGTGCAAGATTGTCGTGTCTCTGAAAAACAAATTTAAGAGGCATTTGATAGGTCATGAGGAGGTGACATGTCGCCTCCTCAACAACTGTTTTTTTTGGTTTTTTTTTCAAATTTTTTATTTAGTCAAAGGACATGGTTCAAGGACATACAATGCAATAGGAACAGTTTTGGTACATTATACATCAGTACAAATATGTACTAAATGTGAGGTTGCAGACCACATAGACGGCAGACGGGAAGCCGGTTTGTATCCCTAGAATATCAAGTGGGGGTCGAGGTCCAAGTAAGATAGGTTTAGGGTCACTGTCAAGGAGGGTTCTACCTTCACTACCTTCATCAGAGAAGACGAGCATGTCCCAAAGCGACCAAATCTCGGAGTAGCGTTGCTGTTGATGCCGTGCTGCGAGAATGAGGTCTTCCAGCTTATTTATTTCCCCTACTTTTTTAAGCCACATCCCTATGGATGGGGGCTGTGGGGATTTCAATTTAAGGGGAATGCATGCCTTGGCGGCGTCAAGGAGATGGCCCATGATTGATTTTTTGTAGACTTTCCCAGGGGCATTAAGAGGCATAGAGGAGGAAAAAGGCGATGAGCTTGACCTCTTTCCAAAAGTGTTCTAGTTTGGAGCAGGTCCAAAAAATATGGAGAATGGTGTCCCGTTCTTTCTGGCATCTCCAGCAGTAATCAAAAGTTGCAGGAAAAATTTTGTTTAACCTCACCGGCATTCTATATCATCTAGTTAAAATTTTAAAGTTAGTTTCTTGCACTTTCGTGCAGATAGAGGATTTCTACGTAAATGGGAGGATATGTTGTCGTTGTTGTGTACTGAACGAGTTACCAAAATCCTGTTCCCATTCATGAATGCAGCTTAGGGAATGGGGTTCTGAAAGCCTAATCAATAAGTTGTAGTTGGCTGATAGTGTGTAAGGCATCGCTCCCGAATCCAAACAGTACTCCCCAAAAATTGTGAGGAGTCTATTAAAGCTGCTCGGGGACAGGAGGGATCTGAGAAAATTAGTGAGTGGAAGAGCATTTCAAAATCCCAAACAGAAGGCACTAGCCAGATTATCAAGAGCCGAGATTGACGGCCAAGTCCCCTCAATCAAGAAGTGAGAGGCCTGCAAACGGCCTGATCTTGTTAAGTTTGGAAAGGTTGGATCCCGAAGTCCAGGATTAAAAGGTGAGTTCACCAATATTGGGAATAATGGCGAGGTCGGGGATGAGAGAGGGGTATGTGTAAGCAAGGTTGAACAGAGTTTCGCTGTTTGACCAATCAGAGAGGGGTTTTTCACCTCTCTCGGTAGAGAGATATTGCACCAAGAGGGGTATGACACTTTGGGCTTGCTCAAATCGAACCCATAATTTGAAGTCGTCGTGTCTATTCCAATCAAGGAGTCTACTTAGGTGTAAAGCCTGGTAGTATTTGCGTATGTCTGGCACTGCCAGTCCCCCATATTGTTTAGGTAGTGTGAGCTGACTGCGTTTCAATTGTGGGCGTTTATGGGTCCATATGAATGCAAAAAATACCTCTTGGATCTGTTTGAAATAGTTAGATGGAATATGGATTAGTAGAGCCTGTAGGAGATATTGGAACTTAGGAAGGATACTCGTTTTGAGAATATTGCAGTGGTCAAACCACGAGTGGAGTCAGGTGTTCCATTTGTCCAGAAGAGTGCTGACTTTTTTTAGTTGTGGAGGAAAGTTTAGTTTGAATATTTTGGATATGTTGAAAGGGATAAGCGTGCCCAAATGTGTCAGTGCCCTGCTGTTCCATTTTAATTTAAAGTTGCTCTTGAGTTGTGACAGAGTCGGCTGCGGAGGTTGATTCCCATTGCTTCGGACTTGAAGAAATTAATTTGGAGATTGGAAAGGGCTTCATATCCCTCAAATTTTTTCAAGTTCAGGAGTGAGATCAGGAGGTTTGTGTGAAAGAATAACATGTCGTCAGCGTAGGCCAAGATTTTGTGTTGGGTATCTCCGACCATTATGCCAGTTACGTCTGGATTTAAACGCACGGTACATAAAAAAGGTTCCAGTGACAGGGCGAAGAGGAAGGGCGACAATGGGCATCCTTGTCACGTCCCATTGGGAATCTAAAACGGTTCTGACAGAACTCCATTGGCTCGAACTCGAGCTGAGGGGCGAGAGTAAACTGTGGAAATCCATTGAAGCATGTTGGTGTCAAAGCCAGCATACTTTAAAACTGAAAGCATGAATCTCCAGTTCACCCTGTCAAAGTCCTTCTTCGCGTTGGTACTAAGGAACATACATTGGGTGCGGGATTTGTTGGCTACATGTGATAAATTTATGACCTTGGTTGTGTTGTCTCTAGCTTCTCGTGTGGGAACAAAGCATACTTAATCTAAATGGACTAGGCTCGGAAGAAGGTGTCGAATCCTATTTGCTAAACTTTTCATGAAGAGTTTGTGGTCTAGATTGAGCAACAAAATCGGCTGATAGCTTCCACAAGAAGTAGGGTCTTTGCCCTCCTTAGGGATCACTGATATATGGGTCTGTAGGGTGTCTGTCACAAATGTTGCGGTAGAGCCTAGTGCGTTAAACAGTTTGACCATGAATGGGATAAGTGAGGGTAGTAAGACCATATAATATTGGATGGTAAGGCCATCCAGGCTGGGCGCCTTCCCTGATTTAGTGGCTCCTATGGCTCCCTGGAGTTCCTTTGTGGTGATAGGGTGTTCTAAGATTTCCTTATCTGCAGTCGATAGTTGGGGCATATGGAAAGACAGGTAGGAATCTATGTGTTCCTGAGGTGGGGGCCTAGTTGTCAAATTGTATAGTGAGTTATAAAATTCCTGAAACTCCCTTGCTACATCATAAGGCATTGTAACCTTGAGTTTGCGTGGCGGTATCAGAGAAGGCACATAGGTCGCCAGTTTCTGTTCTCTCAGGGATCTAGTTAACATCCTGCTGCATTTATTACCAGACTCGTACAATACTTTTCGTCAGATCTGCAGCGCCACTTTGGCTTTGAATTGCAGGAGGTCTGTAATTTGTGAACGTCTGGTGAGGAGTTCCTTCTCTAGGGAGGGAGATGGGCTTGTTTATGATGGGCTTTTAGAGCCTTCAAATCCTCCAACAACATTGTTAACAGTTTGGTACGTTTTCTCTTCAGCCTTGCTCCATGCTTGATAAGCATACCGCAAATGACCACTTTGTGCGCTTCCCAGACAATACCGGGGTCACAGTCAGGTGTATCGTTGGTTCTGAAGTAAAAATCTAGTTCCCTAGTGACATATGCAAGCACTTTGTTGTCCTGCAGGAGGCTTTCATTTAGCCTCCACCTTTTGGACCTGGATGTCATGGAGTCAGTGAGAGCATAAGACAGGAACACCGGGGAATGGTCAGACCATGTAATGGAGCCTATGGCGGAGGCGCGTACTGCATGAAATTGAGCGTGAGGCAATAGAAAGTAGTCAATGCGGGAGTATACCTTGTGGGGCATGGAATAGAAAGTGAAATATCTTGCTGTGGGATGCAAAAGCCACCATACATCAATTAATTGGCTCTTATGTAAAGAATGGGCAATGCATTTACGAGAGCCAGGGGAGACGGAGGACATACCTGAGGAGGTGTCCTCAGATGGGATTAAGGGGACGTTCAGGTCTCCTCCCACAATCAATTGCCCCTCGGCGAAATCCGTCAAGCGGGCTAGCGTCTTACTTATGAAGACATCTTGGTGGTCATTAGGGGCGTAGAGATTTACCAGGGTAACTTTGCAACTGCCAATCATGCCTTTTAAAAACAGGAAGCGACCTCCAGGGTCCATAATGGACTCTGTGCAGGACAATGGCACTCTGCCCGAAAAAATAATAGAACCCCCCGTGACTTTGCCGTTGGATTGGTGGTATGGTAGACCATCGGGAAGGACCGATTCTTGAGTATGGGTAGCTTGTCGTCTCTAAAATAAGTCTCCTGAATAAAAGCCACATCTGATTTAAGACAATGTAAGTGTTGTAGGAGCATCCGTCTTTTCTCTGGGACATTAAGTCTCTTGGCGTTAAGCAAAATCACATTGATAACCTCCATGTGTAAGAATGGAGATGGGGTGAAAAAGGGGGAAGGGGTGGGGGTAAGATAGGTAGAGTAGATTGGACTAGAAACAAAAATTAGTGGTAGTTGAGCAGAAGAGGATACGAGAGCACTAAAATTTAAGCAAACTATTGCTATTACACTCACCAGTCCAAGCCTGGAGACTGAGCGTTGGCCTATGTGGGGGTGTGGACAGACACAACCGGGAATGGAGCCCCGGCCATTCCCACCCAACCTGACTTTGAAAATCAATGGAAACAGTTGAGCCGAAAGTATATAAATCAACATGCACAAACAATATATAACAGTAGCACGAAGAGCAGCAAGTAAATAATAGGTCTAGTAACTTAAACTGTAACTTTAACCATAACAGACGGAATGAGAAACCCTGACATGTAACCCAGTGTACATAGAGGTTCAATGCAAACCAGACCTCAAGAGTCTGCTTGTATGCATGAGAGTTCCCCCATCCCTGAAGGGAGAAGGAAATCTCCAGACACCCATAGATGGGTATGGGGGAAGGCATGGGGGGGAGGCTCAGGGAAGGTAGGGCCGTAGCTACTGGGACCTGTATCTCCCACCAAGGGAGGGGCTACATGTCAGTCACCAGGCACGAGGATGGTGAGATGTAAACCTCAATGGGCAGCAGAGAGAACATGCCACATAGAACTACTGGGTAACACTGACGGCTAACATATAGCACACCCCACCAGAAGGGCTGCACGTGCCTCCAGAGAGGTGACACAATATGTGTAAATCTACAAATGTAGAAGAGCTCCAACCCCCAATCAGCAGACCCATGGAAGAAGTTTAACATGGCAACATCAGGCATGAAAATGTTAAATATCATGGCAGATAATTCTAGCAATGAACATACAATGGCCCTCTTGCCCTAGTGCAGCACATAGCAAACAATACATATTCCTGATTGAGCCAGATTAACCATGGTGCAATAGCAATGATTAATCAGAGGCAGAAGGTAGACTGGAGGGCATCACCGCCATGTAAAAAAAAAAGCAAAACAGAGGAAAAAATTGAGGCACAAAGTCCTTGCAGCTATATCGGGTCAGGTGTCACAGCCTGTGAGCGGTATACGGTTACGTATCTGTAGAGCTCCGAGGAGGGCCGGGGGACCTCTAAAGTGCAAGTAAGGGAGAGATCCAGCCACCCCAGCTGTATGTGAGTGGCAGGGAGTGCTAGGAATGTCCGCCATTAGTCCTGTAGTCAGGCCGGGGCGACCCCCCGTGTGTGGTATAATCTGGAGCCAATTTGGCATCTGGATGGGTTCCACGTCGAGGAAGGCAAATAATTCCGGTAGATCAGCATTGGTACGGAGGGTAAAAGATGAGGAGGCTCTCCGAATGGTAGCCCCATCTGTAGGTACAGCCCCGGTCTCTAGCCAGATCAAGCACAGGGCGCAAATGGGCCCTGCACTGAAGCCCTAGACAGGTCTGGGAGAATTTTGATGGGGGCACCGTCAAAAACCGGCTTCCCAGGCCGAGCAGAGGATCAGTTTCTTTTGTGGGTAGCGATGAAGGCGGCACACCACATCCCGGGGGCTTTCTGGGTCATTAGATCGAGGGCAAAGGGCCCTATGAACCCTATCTAACTCCACAGTGAGCTGAGGGTACTTGAGCACTTTCTGAAAGATGGCACTCACCATGGCAGGAAGGACTTTGGTGCCTGTAGCCCCTGGTAGACTCCACAACTGCAAGTTATTTCTGCGGCTTCTGTCTTCCAGGTCTTCCAGGTGGAGCTGAAAGTCGACCGCCGTGTCTGCCTGGGAAGTGCGGGAGCGTTCTAGGGCCATCACACGATGCTCCAGGGAGGATATCGGTGCCTCCCCTGTGTCCACCCTCTCCAAGAGTGAGTGGACATCCGCTCTCACCACCTGGATGTCTTGGCAGTGCGTCTCCTCCACTCGGAGGATCAAGGCCTCAATGTCCTGTCTCGTGGCCAGGGCTTGTAAGAGTGCCCGGATATCTCCATCTAGGCGGCTTGGTGAGGAGTCAGCAATCTCCGGAGGGAAAAGTGCAGGGGTCTCTGGTAAAGAGTCCGAGATGGAGGAGGAGGTAGGAGATGAAGCTGGGTCCGGCATGGTATGGGTGATCCAGCCTGAGCCACGTGGTGCTGCCACTATGGCGCCCGGAGAGAGAGGTGTGCATGCTGGAAATAATGTTATATATCTCCCTGGAAGTTGCGGGATTGGGCTGCACAGGCTGATGATCTTGTCCTATACATTCTCGCCGTTAGCATGCCAGTGTAACAGGTGGTGGATGTCGGCACTGTGTCGGGATAGGCAGGGGAGGCCCGGAGCTCAGAGAAGACTTGTCTTCACACCGCCATGTCCAGGCCACGCTCCCCTCAACACCCATTTTAATTACATAATTGCCACACCACTACATCATACACTTCAATGGGTTGTATTAGGTGGCATTACTGCCCCTGAATGCTGCAGGGTGGGCCATTTTTGCTGCAGGTGTCAAGCAAGACATTGTGGCTGTGGCATGTGATCAATCCCTTCTGCTGCCTTTGTAGCTCAAGGACAATTTCACAAGAGGTTACCCACCCTCTGCCACACACCCAGAAGTGTGGATAGCAGCAGGGCTTGTTACCTGCTGGAAATGAAAAGTACATAGGCTTTTTGCTTGATAGGTTCTTTGACATAAAATTTAAAAAAATATGATTTTTTTTTTATAATAGTGAAAGGGTAGATTTAAATTGAAGAGAACTCCTAATCTTGGTATCATATTGATAAAATTATTTTAACCACTTCCCACCCATGCTATAGTCAAAAGATGGCTACAGTGCAGGATTTCATTGCCGGGAGAACATCCATGGACGTCTTCCCGTGGTCATGCTGCCCATGCCCCCTGCGGAGCATGGGCGGCATGCTCTGTGATCGATGCGTCCAATCACAGCAGTCCTTGTGAGAAAGGGACATCTACACTGATAATCAAGGCACTGAGTGCCCATCAGTGTTGCCAATCAGTGCCCATCAGTGCTGCCAATCAGTACCCATCAGTGCCTCCTCATCAGTGTCACCTATCAGTGCTGCCTATCAGTGCCCCTCAGTGCCGCCCATCAGTGCCGTCTATCAGTGCCCATCAGTGCCACCTATCAGTGCCCATTGGTATTGCCTATCGGTGCAGCCTCATCAATGCCGCCTCAGCAGCGCCCATCAGCGCAACCTATCATTGCTGCCTCATCAGTACCACCTTGTCAGTGCCCATCAGGGCAGCCTATCAGTGCCCATCAGTGCAGCCTCATCAGCATACATCAGTGAAGGAGAAAAATTACCTGTTTGCAGGTCATTAAAAAATATTTTGTTTTTTTTTGTCAACATTTTCGGTCTTTTTAAATTTGTTTAGCAAAAAATAAAAAACCCAGTGGTGATTAATTACCACCAAAGAAAGGTCTATTTGTCTGAAATATACAGTATCTCACAAAAGTGATTACCCCCCTCACATTTTTGTAAAAATGTTATTATATTTTTTCATGTGACAACACTGAAGAAATTACACTTTGCTACAATGTAAAGTAGTGAGTGTACAGCTTTTATAACAGTGTCAATTTGCTGTCCCCTCAAAATAACTCAACACACAGCCATTATTGTCCAAACCGCTGGCAACAAAAGTGAGTACACCCCTAAGTGAAAATGTCCAAATTGGGCCTAATTAGCCATTTTCCCTCCCCGGTGTCATGTGACTCATTAGTGTTACAAGGTCTCAGGTGTGAATGGGGAGCAGGTGTGTTAAATTTGGTGTTATCACTCTCACTCTTTTATACTGATCACTGGAAGTTTAATATGGCACCTCATGGCAAAGAACAAAAGATGGCCTAGGCTATAAGGAAGATTGCCAAGACCCGGAAACTGAGCTACAGCACCGAGGCCAAGACCATACAGCAGTTTAACAGGACAGGTTCCACTCACAACAGACCTTGCCATGATTGACCAAAGAAGTTGAGTGCACATGCTCAGAGTCATATTCAGAGGTTGTCTTTGAGAAATAGATGTATGAGTGCTGCCAGCATTGCTGCAGCGCTTGAAGGGGTGGGGGGGGTCAGCCTGTCAGTGCTCAGACCATACGCCACACACTGCATCAAATTGGTCTGCATGGTTTTCGTCCCAGAAGGATGCCTCTTCTCAAGATGATGCACAAGAAAGCCTGCAAACAGTTTGCTGAAGACAAGCAGACTAAGGACATGAATTACTGGAACCATGTCCTGTGCTCTGATTAGACCAAGATAAACTGTTTTGTTTCAGACCGTGTCAAGCGTGTGGCGGCAACCAGTTGAGGAGTACAAAACAAGTGTGTCTTGCCTATAGTCAAGCATGGTGGTGGCAGTGTCATGGTCTGGGGCTGCATGAGTGCAGCCGGCACTGGGGAGCTACAGTTCATTGAGCAAATCATGAATGCCAACATGTAATGTGACATACTGAAGCAGAGCATGATCCGCTCCCTTTGGAGACTGGGCCTTAGGGCAGTATTCCAACATGATAACGACCCCAAACACACCTCCAAGATGACCACTGCCTTGCTAAAGAAGCTGAAGGTAAAGGTGATGGACTGGCAAAGCATGTCTTCACACCTAAACCCTATTGAGCATCTGTGGGGAATCCTCAAATGGTAGGTGGAGGAGCTCAAGGTCTCTAACATCCAGCAGCTTCTTGATGTCGTCATGGAGAAGTGGAAGAGGACTCCAGTGGCAACCTGTGAAGCTCTGCTGAACTTCATGCCCAAGAGGGTTAGTGCTGTGCTGGAAAATAATGGTGGCCACACAAAATATTGACACTTTGGGCCCAATTTGGACATTTTCACTTAGGGGTGTACTCACTTTTGTTGTCAGCGGTTTAGACAATAATGGCTGTGTGTTGAGTTGAGGGGACAGCAAATTTACACTGTTATACAAGCTGTACACTCACTACTTTACATTGTAGCAAAGTGTCATTTCTTCAGTGTTGTCACCTGAAAAGATATAATAAAATATGTATAAAAATGTGAGGGGTGTGCTCACTTTTGTAAGATACTGTACATCCAGTATACACTTTCTTTCTTCTACCGCCAGCACAACTTTCTTGTGGACTTACACCCAGGACCAGCTAGCACAGGTTCTAGATCCAACACAGATCTTAGCAGAATGCCCTTTGCAGCCAGGGACCGCAGGCCCCTTTGGTGTAGCAAAAATAAAAGTCTATGATGCTAGCTGTCCTATCTGTGGCTACTGTTCCCATCACCACCTCTTCAGGCCCTGCCAGCCCTCCTGGCTGCAGCCGCCCCCCTCTCCCACCTGCGCCACCACAGTCTTCCTGACTGGCTCTGCACCCATCCCAAACTGCTCCATCCCAGTCCTCTCAGGCGTGTTTCACAGTCCTCCTGACTGTGTGTCACTCACCAGCCCTCTTGCCTGTTCTTTTCCTCCTGGAGACCTGCTTGGCAGTGCCCTCCCGCTGCCCTCTCCTCTCTCTCATGCCACCCCCCCCCCCCAGACTTTCTGTTATATCCTGTTAATTCTTTACTGCATTAAATGGAGGAAAACCTCCTGACTGCAGGAGGCAGCCTCATCATAAGTCTAGTGTTCCAGACACCCACAAGAGGGAGGAGACTCCATGCCGAACTGCAGAGTGAGGCCATTGGCCAACATACAGTACTTGCTCTACTCTCACCAGAGATTTGTTTTGAAAATTACTCCCCTTTCCATTGTTATTACAACTCTGTTTAAGAGTAGTGCAACACAGTTTTGGGCCCCAACGCCAGCCACCAATAGGTATACCACTTCTAATGTTATGGCTTATCGGTGTATATTGTCTTCTGTGTTGATGCCAGTTACATGCTGGTTGTTGCCACAGTACCCCTTTACCTCAGATTTGTCCCAGGAAGGAGTGCAAAAGAACTGTACTTAGTGTAGAAATGCAGTACAGTGATTAAAGACAACATGATAGAAAGAACTCTATCCTACCATCTTTCCAATCTGCAGCTCCAATAGTATGATTACAAGTGTTGGGTGGGGAAGCAGCTTATGCAGCAAATGGAAAGTCAAACAAAGCGTTTCAAATTGGTTTTATCTAAACACATTACATAATGTATTCCTTTAGGCGGTAAGTTTGAGAAAAAATGAAACAATACCTATTTAGCTTAATTCTACTGTTAAAATGGCATAAACAAATAAAACTAACATTTAAAAATACAAAACTGGAGGAACTCTTTCATCATTTGAGAGTTGCAAAAAAAAACCTACAAAACCTGAAAAAAAGAAAAGATTGGCAAACTACAGGTTCCCAAAGAGAGCAAAGCCCCAGAAATACCTCATATATAAAATAATTAAAAAGAAAAAGTTTTTAACTTTCTCCTTTAGCTATAGCTTTTTAAGTTTAGATGTATATACAGAGAGAGACATATAAAGCAGCTGTCAGTGACAGTGCAATTTCACGACTAAAGGAGCAAATAGCTTCGCTCTCCCACTGATATGCAAATATGTAGTAATAAGCTCCACATTGCCACCCTTCTGCCCAACATCCTTTGACAGAAAAAATGAGGAGCCAGATGAAAAATTGTCTGCCAAACAGTGGCTGCATCCAATCAGATGCAGCCCCTGTTCAGGTATACTGACAGCTGCCACTTGTGGCTGTCACAATACAATATCATAGAAAACTGTACACAAAAAAAAAAACTAAGTTGATATGGCCAGAATTAAAGTAATTCTAAAGTCAAAATTTTTTTTTCCAGTTTGGATAGAGTGGAGAGAGATTAGATCCCCTGTCAGTTTTTATTGCTGTCTTTGCCCCTGTTAAGGAGGTTAACCCTCTCTATGTCTCCTGTTTACCATTATCATTGTAAGAAAATCTGAAATTTTGGGTTGTCCCCAGAAATATAATAGAGGGGAAATCTTCCAATGGGGACACTAGTTCTGGTGACTTGGGGGTCCTCAAGGAATCCTCTTGATTTGCAGAGATTTCCTCTCACTTCCTGTTTGGCTATGGGACAGAAGGTGAAGTGAAATCTCCGCAATAGGACACAGATGGCGAAAAAAAATCTGACAGGGTTTATAGCCCTCCCTTGCTTTATCCAAAATGAAAAAAAAGTTTTGCCTATAGTTCTACTTTAAACCTCATCCTATATATAGAGTTCCGTTTTCAAGCGGTAGTAAACTGCGGCGTTTAAAAAAAAAAATACCCTGCAAGGCAATGGCATAATGTGCTACTATGCATTGCATACTAGCACATTATGAAATACTTACCTTAGAATAAAGCCCTCCAGCAGTGCGCTGTCACTGATGACAGGGCTTCCATCTTCCCCCAGTCTTCCTTCCAGGTTTGCAGGCTGCATGGGTGGCCGGGGGTTGCATTACGTCACTCCTGCTCATGTGCACGGGAGCTCTGGCTCTGGCACGGAGCTCTGAAGGTCCAGCACGGTATGATGTCACCGTCTGCATCTAGAGTGAATATTTTCTAAACAGTGCAAGTTTAGGAAATATTCACTGTACCTACAGGTAAGCCTTATTATGGCCTACCTGTAGGTAGAAGTTCACAAAATGAGTCTACTACCGCTTTAAAGAGAGCGAACAGTTGTAAATAAATGACCAGGCCCTAAATAGAGGACCACGGACTTGAGAAATGAATAGTTAGACCAAATGTATTTACAAAATTATTCCCTGTAGTAACAAATTGGATAAAAATATATAAGGGTTTTTTTCCTTTCCTCTGAATCAACTGCTGGATTTTACACATTGTTTTTGATTGAATTATATGGACTAGTGTCTATATATAACTATATAAGACTTCAGATACAGTACTTGTAAATGGAAGTTGAGAACTGTCATCACAGACATGTCAGTTGCCTTTAAGGGTGTTAAGGAAGACTCACTGATGAGCTCATAAGTATTGGTTGAAGGCCTTCAGTGAACAGGTACATGGGGGACATGTACCAAAGCAAAACAATTTTTTTTCAAATTCTGTTTGGCAGGGAGCAGCTATTTTAATAATGCTTTGGAGGGGAGGGGGCAATTAGCCTGTGAAGTGGGGAATTTAGTGATACTGTATATACAAGCTACTACAGCAAAACAGATATTTACGGGAAAAAAAATGCTGTTTAAATTGCTGGTAAATTATAACTTTAGCCTATTTACTTCTGTCTGTTATCAAATGTCTAGGATTCTCTTCATCTATTCATCAAATAAAGCATCACCTTTTCTAATATTGATGTTAGGGATGGGCTTTATGTTTGGGTCGAACATGAGTTCGACTCGAACATTGGCTGTTCGCCCGTTCGCCGAAAAGCGAACAATTTGGGGTGTTTGCAGCAAATTCGAAAGCTGCGGAACACCCTTTAAAAGTCTATGGGAGAAATCAAAAGTGCTAATTTTAAAGGTTAATATTGAAGTTTTTGTCATAAAAAGTGTTTGGGGACCTGGGTCCTGCCCCAGGGGACATGTATCAATTAAAAAAAAAGTTTTAAAAACGGCCGTTTTCGGGAGCAGTGATTTTTAATAATGCTTCGGTGTTCTTCTTCTTCCTCCATCTTGTTCTTCCCCCGCTTCTTCCTCTTTCTTCCTCCGCTTTTTCCTCCGGTCTTCTCGTCCGGCATCTTCCTCCGGCTTCTTCTTCTCCGCTTCATCCTCCGATCCGCCTCAATGGGAGTCTCCCGCTGTGTGATGCTTCTGTTCAGGTGACCACTCTTATATAATGGAGGGCGGGGCCACCTGGCCACCCTGACACACGGGGACTTCCCTATGGCTTTCTCCGTGGTGTCAGAGGGGGGGTCACCCGTTTACGTAGCCGCGAGTACTTTTAAATTACCTTTTTTCCTTTGGAAATGTCATTTTGCTGTCAGACTGTTCTAAACACGGGAAACATGGGAAACATGCGCCTCTTTACATGCATACTATAGACACCCCCCAGGTATGACATTTAAAGGAATATTACACTTTTATTGTTTCACTTTAAGCATTATTAAAATGACTGCTACCAAAAAAACAGCCATTTTTAAAACTTTTTTTTGCATTGATACATGTCCCCTGGGGCAGGACCCAGGTCCCCAAACACATTTTAAGACAATACCATGCCTTTAAAATGAGCACTTTTGATTTTTCATGTTCGTGTCCCATAGAAAGAGGTTATGCCGCTCTCCAAGCCCTGCGGACCATAAAGGAAAAACCTCCACCCTCAATGAAAGTCAGATACAGACTGTGCACAAGTCTATGGTAGCAAGGAAATGCCGGACTGCTGCACTCTGGAAACGGTCATCTTTATTTTATGGTTTAAAATCCAACAAAAGTCATCAGATACGATCAGAAGATAGCATTAGTTAACGCGTTTCACATACAAACATGCTTACTCATAGCTTCATGTCCCATAGACTTTAATGGTGTTCGCGTGTTCGAACAAATTTTTTGCCTGTTCGCATGTTCTGGTGCGAACCGAACGGGGGGGTGTTCGGCCCATCCCTAATAGATGTTAATGGAAGCTCCCCAAGAAAAAGATGGCATGGGGTCCCCTCTAAAAATTCATTTCAGACCCTTATCCTTGTCTCTTTATCCTGGTATGGATGTCAAGGGGGACCCCACCATGAGAAAGAAAAAAACTGCATGGGTCCCCCACCCAAAGAAAATAAAAATCCATGCCAGACCCTTCTTTAAGCATGCAGGAAAGGTAGGGGGATGAGCATGTACCTCCCCTCTCCCCCCGAACTATAACAGGCAACATGACATCAACATGGGTGAGAGGCACCTTGCCAGGTGGAACCTCTCTGGAAAAGCACCTCGTCCTTGATGAGGACAATGACCTCTTCCCCACAACCCTGGCCCAGTGGGTTGTCGAGATATGTGGGTGGGGGGCTTATTGGAGTCTTAACAATAAAGGGGCCCCTAAATGCCCCCCATGTGAATGAGTAGGGGGTACATAACACCCCTTCTCATTTACACAAAAACTTTTATTAACCACTTCAGCCCCAGAAGGATTTAGCCACTTCCTGACCGGGCCATTTTTTTGCGATACAACACTTGGTCGCTTTAACTGACAATTGAGCGGTCATGCAACATTGTACCCAAACAAAATTTACATCCTTTTTTCCCCACAAATAGAGCTTTCTTTTGGTGGTATTTGATCACCTCTGCGGTTTTTATTTTTTGCGATATAAACAAAAAACGACCAAAAATTTTGAAATAAAGCTATATTTTAGACATTTTGCTATAATAAATATCCCCAAAAACTATATAAAAAACAAATTTCTTCCTCAGTTTAGACCAATATGTATTCTCCTACATATTTTTGGTAAAAAAAAATCGCAATAATAATATATAATAATAAAGCGTATATTGATTGGTTTGCGCAAAAGTTATAGAGTCTACAAAATAGAGAATAGATTTATGGCATTTTTGAAACATTGTTTTTTTTTGCTAGTAATGGCGGCGATCTGTGATTTTTATCGGGACTACGACATTGCGGCGGACAGTTTGGACACTTTTGACACTATTTTGGCACCATTGAAATTTAAACAGCGATCAGAGCTAAAAATAGCCACTGATTACTGTATGAATGTCACTGTCAGGGAAGGGGTTAACACTAGGGGGTGATCAAGGGGTTAAATCTGTTACCTTAGTGTGTTTCTAACTGTGGGGGGATTGGACTGCCTGGGGGAGGAGACCGATCTCTGCTTCTAAGTACTAGGAGCAGACGATCTGTCTCTACTCCCCTGACAGTACAAAGATCTGTCTGTTTACATTGACAGGAGCAATCGCGGGTAGTCCCTGCTAAACATACTTCATCATGTTGTCCAGCAATGCAGATTCACATCAATCACAATAAACAATGCCTGATACCCGCAAAAGAAATAAATCCTGCTAACCAACATACATGTCCAGTCCTGCCTCTGGCTCGTGATAAACAACATCTCCTAGGGGCCCTGCTGCGGATAGTAAACAAAAGGGCGGTGCCACGGCCATAATTCATCAATGTCAATGGCTAAATATGGCCAGGTGGCCATGTTTGGTCAGTGATATCAACTGCCCTTGTGTTTACATAGCTGAAGGTTTCCAGACCACCATGGGGATGATCAGACCATACCAGCATGCAAAAGTCTATGAGAAAGGTTTATTTGTAGCATTAAATTTGCATGGTCAAAAATAAATATGTAATGATCAAATATGGCTGCTCACAATACATTAAAACTACCACCAAAAGTAAATACATACTAATGCCCCGTACACACGGTCGGATTTTCCGACGGAAAATGTTCGATGGGAGCTTTTTGTCGGAAATTCCAACTGTGTGTAGGCTCCATTGGACATTTTCCATCGGAATTTCCGTCACACAAAATTTGAGATCTGGATCTCAAATTTCCAACAACAAAATTCATTGTCGGAAATTCCGATTGTACACAATTCCGACGCACAAAGTTCCACGCATGCTTGGAATCAAGCAGAAGAACTGTACTGGCTATTGAAGTTCATTTTTCTGGGCTCGTTGTACGTGTTGTACGTCACCGCGTTCTTGAATTTCAGAATTTCAGAATTTCTGACATTCTTTGTGTGACCGTGTGTATGCAAGACAAGTTTGAGCCAACATCCGTTGGAAAAAATCCATGGATTTTGTTGTCGGAATGTCCGATCAATGTGCGATTGTGTGTATGCGGCATTAGAATACAGTGATAGGAGCTTTTTTTAGCAACCTACCTGTATTGTATTTCTGTCCGCCCAGCCCTAAATATTACTAAGCCCTGCTAGACAGCAGAACAAGATTGGTGACCTAATTTTTCTTTTGTGCCTTTAAACCACACAACTTGGTCACATCCTTATTCTCTGTCCGTCTATGATTGTACACCCATTGTCTATGAGGTCCTGTCTGTAAGTAGACCTTCTTGTGGGCATTTCCTTTCGAGGTCATGTCCACATTCTGGGCAGACCCTTTCACAATTTTGTGGGAACTGACAGCCACAATCCCTTTAATTAACAGCCTTTGTGAGTTACTGTGCATGATCAGTAACTCAAATAAGGGCGATGCTGTGATCCTGGGACACAGCATCATCAGAAAGAGGAACTCGATGTGGGACTGTCCCAGCAAATCTGGGACAGTTGGCAGCTATGCAACATATACACTGTATTTCTGTACTTGCAGATTCATTAAAGGTATAAAACATGTGCAAATGTGAATATATTGCAGGTATGTACTGGATATGCTTTAAGATACTTGCAATAGTGCTTTTTTCGAATAAATATATAACAACATTATGTGTTTTTTTATTTCTGCCTAGAATTGAGCTCTACCAGTATCATGACTAAATAATAAAGGCTAAAATAAAAAAGTGACGCGGTACAGCCGTACTGTGTAAGTATTTCATTGCTGCCTCATTTAAGCAGAAGCTTGTGTGTTGTTAAACTTGCAGTAGCCTGTGAACTTCTTTTCCAGATGTGAATTCATAATTCTCCAAAGGACATAAAAGTTATCATAAGATTTATGGCGGATAATTTATTAATCAGGTTTTTCTGTTGGGTGATTCAGAGATCTGCTTAGCAAGATGAAAGAGCTTTAAAATAAGTAATTTTAACGAAATGTGGATAGCATTATAATATCAGGTTTCTACTTGCATTCAAATTATTTCAGTGACTGTTTGTTTTATAGGCAGTAGCCAATGGCGGGTAACGACATCTTTAAAATTAGTGTGTACGACCCGAAACAGCCAGCGCAACCTGCTGCAACTGCAATTTCTGCAAATCATGTTTTGTTACAGTCATTTTGGATGGAGTTAAACACTTCTCCATGCCTCTACGGCATTTTGTTCTGATTTAATGGCAGTATAATGAATGCTAGTGAGTGGATACAGGACTCATACATCAAGCTGCTCAAATGGCCCATTTGGAGTTTAATTTTATATTATGTATGAGCTATATGGATTTTAACCCCAAATTTTTGGAAGGGTTCTTCAGTGTACTTAAAGGTACTGTACATTACAATTAAACATAAAAAAATACTAATCTTATGGCAGATTTAGTTGTTTTAGACCTAACCAACCAAGCAATCATATACATATATGACAGTAGGCATAGAAAGTATGGACAAATCCAGTAATTAGATTGCTGCATCTACCAGTTCATGCTGTCATTATACAATTACCTGTTTTTCCATGCCCTTGTGCATTACACATCTAGATCTGACAAGTCTTTCTAAAATCAAGTGAAGCCATATTAGAATGTTTCTAATTTTAAGGAAGATGGTGAAGGAATATGGAAACCTATTAATTCTATCCCTTAGAACAGTGGACTCTAAACTGCAGCCCGGGGACCAGATGCAACCCTTTTCTAGCCTTTATCCAGCCCCTGGGTCACTATTCATCCCACTGATATGAGGCACTCTTTCACTCACTGGCATCAACAGTGTGCCTTAATTCCTACCATTGACACCAACGATGGGGTACTATTTCTCCCACTAATATTTTTGATGGGGCACTATTCCTCCAACTGACATCAATGATGGGGCACTATTCCTTCAACTGATACCAATAATGGGGTATTATTCCATCCACTGATGTCAATGATGGAGCTTTATTCCGCCAACTGACACTATTCATGGGGTACTGTTCCTTTTACTAATACCAATGACAGGGCACTATTCCTCCCCATTCCTCCCACTGATTGCAATGATGGACCACTAGGATGTTGTGTGAAAGAGGAAGAATCTTTGCAGGTTCCTAATGGTATCCATATGATAACTGTCTAAAAGGGGATTTGCACATACCTAAAAGAGATTTTTTGTTATATCCTGTTAATTCTTCACTTCATTAAGTGGAGTAAACCCTCCTAACTACAGGAGGCAGCCTCATCATAAGTCCAGTGTTCCAGACACCCACAAGGGGGAGGAGACTCCATGCTGAACTGCAGAGTGGTGTGAGGCCATTGGCCAACATACTAGCTCTACTCTCACCAGAGATTTGTTTTAAAAATTACTCCCCTTTCCATTGTTATTACAACTCTGTTTAAGAGTAGTGCAACACAGTTTTGGGCCCCAACACCAGCCAACAATAGGTATACCACTGGCCAGGGTGAGGGGATAAGAAAAGGCTGTGACTTTTAGCTTCTGAGTCTACAGCAGTGTTTCTCAACCTTTTCTCCGTCAAGGCACCCTTTAAAATTATGTTGAGGCACCCCATTCTAAAATGTGAAAAACAAAACTAATATTTTTACATATAGCAGCAACAACCACACTTGTAGGACACCCATCCTTGGAGGTATGTTATTCTTCCAAAGCAAAACATACCTTTGCGCACTGGTACTGACTAGTATTCCAATGCTTTTCTTCCTTGCTCAGCTAATGCTATCCCAGTGCTGACAGAGAGGGGCAGGGGAGGGGCAAACAAAGATGCTGTGCAGGCGCCTGGCATTCTCCTTATTAACTGACTATATCATTGGTTGTTAGGAGGTCAGCAAATAGAAGGTTGTAATAGTGCACGATGAAAACCTGTGGCTTTCTGGGCACCCTGGTTAAAAAAGGCTGGTATATAAGTCCTGTATTTAGGGCCCCCGCTTAAGTCAGGGCCTAGGGGGTGCATACTTTGCTCCCTTGAGTCAGCATTTGGATACTTTGTGAAATCGTTTGACAACATTTCATTTTAAATTGTTTTTAGTGCAAGTATTTATTGCCTTTGGTTGCCATTGTTGATGTTATTTACTCTGCTGGGCATGTCACTCAAAAAAGCATATTTTCATCCAGCCTTGGTGTGTCAGAGGGTGCAGTGTTGCCTGATGGATTGTTATCACTAGTAGCCAGGGAATCCATACGTCCTCCCCTGGGAGAAAATATTACATTAATTTTACAAAGTCAAGAAAAAGTCTTGAGTTATTAGACCTCCACAAGGAGCTACAATACCAGTGAAGAAGCTACATCTGCAAGAATTCTCAGTCCCACCAGAATTTGCAGAAAAACACAGATGCTGTGCTTGAGCCCAATCGATAAGTACTATTATCAGAGAAAATACCACTGAGCTAATACGGCACATGTCTCTTCAGGGCTGTACATTAGGGATGAGCCGAACACCCCCCTGTTTAACGGTGTTCCGCCGGCTTTCGAATTTGCCCCGAACACCGCATATTGTTTGGTGTTCACCCGAACATCCGAACAACCAAATTACGGCCCGAACGTATGCTTGCGCCGAACCGTTCGCCCATTCCTACTGTACATTATAAGGAATGGCATATAACTTAAGCAACCTAAACCTCTGGCTCTATTGAGCTTGCATATTCAGTGTAGGTAACCTTGGATTATTATTATTATTATTATTATTATTATTATTATTATTATTATTATTATTCAGGCTTTATATAGCTCCAACAATGTGCTCAGGGCTATACCCATCCAACTGACCCACTTTCTTGTGACCCCCCCTTTCCCCCTACTGGCTACATGTTTGTTTTATTTGTTTTAAAATTTACCTATAACTTATAAACATTTTCAAGTTAGTCATGTAGTGCTAAAGGGTTCTCCAGATCTTTGCCTGCTCTAGGCAGTTCTTACCATTCCACCAGTACAGTTTGAACAAAGAGCACCATGTTGGAGCCTTGATGCTCTACATTAAGAGTTCTCCTTATTTTGGGTTGAGTGAGGTTGGGCCACTTTATGTCAAAGAAGAGGTACTGCAGGACCAGCTCCCGCTTGAAGATGAGTATTGCAGGCTGACATGCATATATTTAATAACACATGGGGGACATTAAAAACAGACCAGAGATGGGCTTTAAGCAAGCAATTCTAGTATTTTTTCCTGATATACAGTGGCTCATATGCAATAGACATTTTCCAACCTGTATTTGAAAAACAATTATCCAAATATGAAACTATAAGGTTAAAATCATATCAAAATTGCTGTCCAGTAAATGTTATACATATTAACTCAAAATGGGTCCTGACTAAAAATACACCCTAGTTTCATGTTAATGTATACAATTTCTCTCCAAACTCTGAACATAAATGGGCACACAGCCCTTATATTCCCAAAACAAGAGTGGGAATCATGCTGTGTTCTCATTCTTGAAAAGAGCTTCATGGCAACAGTGTGTCCCTTTATGTAAATTCAATTTAAACACGATAGCACGAGCAATTATATTGAATTAAAATGATATGAAATTCTTCAAATCAAGATGTAAGTCAAGCAAATGAATTAAATTTATAATCATGCTGGCTAATATTGGCCCTGTGCCAGCGCTCCTTCTCCTCGACCCTCATGCGATCCAGATGTCAGTGATGTCATTAAGGTGTAGTTACTGCCAACACGACGTTTATTTAATCAGGGCAATAATTGCGAGTGAGGGATGAAAGCATAAACATGCATGCTTAGGCCTATTGAAGGAATAGATTTGTTTTTCACATTGATTTGAATTTTTGGAGTTTGTTTTGCACTGTGGGAAAATATTTGCATGGGCTAATTTTGTCCTGAGCAAACTACTAGAAAAGTCAGCGGGAAAAGTAAAAATAATTACCATGCCAGAAAAAAGCTTTACGTATAGCAGGTACTAATGGCCCTACTGTTTATTTGTTGAATTATTTGCAGTTAATCTAATCCTAGGTAAAAGTTGGGCCAGTTATTGGAAGCAGCATGCATACTGAATTCACAAAAGCTGTAACTAAATATTACTATTATCCCTATTAGTAGTGGTAATCAAAGTAAAAATAATACTAATTGTGAAAAATGAAATTATAATACCTTCTAGCTAATATATGTTTTTGTAAATGCCCCAGAATTATACAATTTGTATATCTCTCAAATATTCTATTGGTGGGATCTTTGCAGTTTATTTTCTAGGTTTGCATACTTGCTGCCACCATTACAGTATAAGCACAGTACCCCGTGGAACTCTGGATTAAAGTTTAAAGGATGAGTACACCTCTTATAAAAAATAATAAATGCACATTTTTGCAGATAAAAAATGTGCAATTATTATTTTGTTTTACATTGGAGTCTATAAAGCATTGCACCCATGATCAGCAGATCATGGGCGCAATGCCAGGATCCTGCAGACTCTTAGCACATTGTCTGCCCATACCTCCAATATGGCATCGCCATCGCAGTACATTGAGAACTATAAGCCATCTGCAACAGAGGACAATGGTAGTTGTAGTTCAATCACTCACAGAACTCACATAGATGTGCTGTTTTTAATTGGTGACAGTGAGCGCAGGGAGAAGATCTCTCACCTACTGTCACAGGGAGGGGGAAATCAGGGTGACACGGTGCAGAGCTGGAACATGTTACCTGCACCACCCTAAATATGGGTGTAATACATTCCAAAAGGTGAACTTAGCCTTCAATACAGCTAAATACATTCCAGGTGCATGAAAACAAAAATTGTTAAATAGAATTAATTAAGAAAAATTTCCTTTAGAAAGTCACAGCCTTATTAGAAAATTAGAGTTGGTTGAACAGTTTAACTCGAGCAAAAGTTCGGACTTTCCGCCAACAAATGTTGGATAGCAGGTTCTCAAATTTTCCTACAATAAAACTTTGTTGTCCGACTTTCCAATCGTGTGTACACAAGTCTGTCGCACAAAAGTTCACGCATGCTTGGAATCAAGTACGAGCTGTAAGCGCTCGGTCTTGTAAAACAAGCGTTCGTAATAGAGATACCTGTATCACATTCGTCACGCGGCAAATTATGAAATCTCTCAATGCATCGCATTCTCTTCTTCTTTATAAAGCTATAATAATGAAGTTGCTTAGCTGCTGATATTCACAGAGTTCTGACAAATGTATTTTTCATTATTTCTAGTGATCTCATGAATAATATTTTTTTTAGTTGTTTTTTTTTTCTCGTGGTCTCCAGAATAATCTTTTTTCTTTTCTTTTTTTTTCTAGTGATCTCCATAATAATTTTTATTTTTGTTTTATGTGTCAAGTTACCACAACACCATTATTATCTTTTCACTATTATCATCTATTTTTTAACCTCAAAGATACAACTATGTTGGTGTCCTTGTTAATTTGACATTGTATTTTTGAAATATAATTTTTGGTACCTGCCTGCTCACAAAAAAACTGTCCCTTTTGAAGTAAAACACATAGCCAAGTATTTGGCAAAACCAAAAATTGAAAGTTGTTTCGCAAACTCAAAACGCCATTTTGTTTTTTTCTTCTGGCCATTCTGCCACAAAGCCCAACTCTATGGAGCGTACAGCTTATTGTCGTCCTATGCACAGATACTCCAGTCTCTGCTGGGGAACTCTGCAGCTCTTCCGGGGTTACTTTAGGTCTCTGTGCTGCCTCTCTGAATAATGCCCTCCTTGCCCGGTCTGTGAGTTTTGGTGTACGGCTGTCTCTTAGCAGGTTTGCTGTTGTGCCATGTTCTTTCCATTTGGTTATGATAGATTTGATGGTGCTCCTAGGGATCATCAAAGATTTGGATATTTTTTTATAACCTAACCCTGACTTGTACTTCTCAACAACATTGTCCTTTACTTGTTTGGAGTTCCTTGGTCTTCATGGCAGTGTTTGGTTAGTGGTGCCTCTTGCTTAGGTGTTGCAGCTTCTGGGGCCTTTCAAAAAGGTGTGTATATGTAACGACAGATCATGTGATACTTAGATTGCACGCAGGTGGACATCATTTCACTAATTATGTGACTTATGAAGGTAATTGGTTGCACCAGAGCTTTTTATGGGCTTCATAACAAAGGGGGTGAATATATACACACATGCCAATTATCAGTTTTTTATTTCTGAAAAATAGTTTCATGTATATATTTTTCTAATTTTACTTCACCAACTTAGACTATTGTGTTCTGATCCATCACATATAATTCAGATAAAAAAAACATTGAACTAAAGGCTGTAATGTAACAAAGTAGGTAAAAAGCCAAGGGGGTCAATACTTTTGCAAGGCACTGTACGTCATCTGCTGCTGCTCCGGATCTCTGGTAATCCTGGACTTTCTTGCGCTCCCTATTATGTGGGCTCCTCAGGCTACCAATTTTTGCCTTCAAATAGTTGATGTCTGCCGTGGGATACACAGGCTTCACAAATTCCAACAGTTTATCCAGTGCTGCATTCCTTTTTTGCTTGTTCGAATAGTCCCTGCATTGGACTTGCCAGAGACATGGCAGCTCCCTGTACTTGTCTATGAAGTTGGACAGGAAGTCAGGGGCTATGAATTTATCCACCATTTTATCTGCAAGACACAACACAAGACAAACCCTAATGTCAGGCAAACTCTCCTAATCTTGTCCCAATATAGGCCTCAAACTATAAGCAGTATAGGCCACTAACAACTAGGGATGAGCCGAACACCCCCCTGTTCGGTTCGCACCAGAACATGCGAACAGGAAAAAAATTCGTTCGAACACGCGAACGCCGTTAAAGTCTATGGGACACGAACATGAATAATCAAAAGTGCTAATTTTAAAGGCTAATATGCAAGTTATTGTCAATAAAAGTGTTTGGGGACCCGGGTCCTCCCCCAGGGGACATGAATCAATGCAAAAAAAAGTTTTAAAAACGGCCGTTTTTTCAGGAGCAGTGATTTTAATAATGCTTAAAGTCAAACAATAAAAGTGTAATATCCCTTTAAATTTCATACCTGGGGGGTGTCTATAGTATGCCTGTAAAGGGGCGCATGTTTCCCGTGTTTAGAACAGTCTGACAGCAAAATGACATTTTGAAGGAAAAAACACATTTAAAACTACCGCGGCTATTGCATTGCCGACAATACACATAGAAGTTCATTGATAAAAACGGCATGGGAATTCCCCACAGGGCAACCCCGAACCAAAATTAAAAAAAAAAAATGATGTGGGAGTCCCCCTAAATTCCATACAAGGCCCTTCAGGTCTGGTATGGATATTAAGGGGAACCCCAGCCAACATTTAAAAAAAAAATTGACGTGGGGTTCCCCCTAAATTCCATACCAGACCCTTCAGGTCTGGTATGGATTTTAAGGGGAACCCCGCGCCAAAAAAAAAAAACAAAACGGCGTGGGGTCCCCCCAAAAATCCATACCAGACCCTTATCCGAGCACGCAACCTGGCAGGCCACAGGAAAAGAGGGGGGGACGAGAGTGCGGCCCCCCCCCCCTCCTGAACCGTACCAGGCCACATGCCCTCAACATTGGGAGGGTGCTTTGGGGTAGCCCCCCAAAACACCTTGTCCCCATGTTGATGAAGACAAGGGCCTCATCCCCACAACCCTGGCCGGTGGTTGTGGGGGTCTGCGGGCGGGGGGCTTATCGGAATCTGGAAGCCCCCTTTAACAAGGGGACCCCCAGATCCCGGCCCCCCCCCTGTGTGAAATGGTAAGGGGGTACTTACCCCTACCATTTCACTAAAAAACTGTCAAAAATTTTAAAAATGACAAGAGACAGTTTTTGACAATTCCTTTATTTAAATGCTTCTTCTTTCTTCCTTCATCTTCTTCTTCTTCTGGTTCTTCTGGCTCTTCTGGTTCTTCCTCCGGCGTTCTCGTCCAGCATCTTCTCCACGGCGTCTTCTATCTTCTTCTCCTCGGGCCGCTCCGCACCCATGGCATGGGGGGGGGAGGCTCCCGCTCTTCTCTTCATCTTCTTCTCTTGTTCATCTTCTTCTTCATCTTCTTCT
Organism: Lithobates clamitans; assembly: GCA_037952925.1. Classification (NCBI taxonomy): domain Eukaryota; kingdom Metazoa; phylum Chordata; class Amphibia; order Anura; family Ranidae; genus Lithobates; species Lithobates clamitans. The sequence continues at coordinate 1,838,001 of JBBGZY010000292.1, forward strand.
TCTCTTCTTCCTTCTTCTCTTCTTCATGTCTTCTCCGGGCCGCTCCGCAGCCATGCTGTGGCATGGAGGGAGGCTCCCGCTGTGTGACGGCGTCTCTTCGTCTGACGGTTCTTAAATAACGGGGGGCGGGGCCATCCGGTGACCCCGCCCCCCTCTGACGCACGGTGACTTGACGGGACTTCCCTGTGACGTCACGGGGAATGCCACAGGGAAGTCCCGTCATGTCACCGTGCGTCAGAGGGGGGCGGGGTCACCGGGTGGCCCCGCCCCCCATTATTTAAGAACCGTCAGACGAAGAGACGCCGTCACACAGCGGGAGCCTCCCTCCATGCCACAGCATGGCTGCGGAGCGGCCCGGAGAAGACATGAAGAAGAGAAGAAGGAAGAAGAGATGAAGAAGAAGAAGAAGATGAAGAAGAAGATGAAGAAGAGAAGAAGATGAAGAGAAGAGCGGGAGCCTCCCCCCCCCATGCCATGGGTGCGGAGCGGCCCGAGGAGAAGAAGATAGAAGACGCCGCGGAGAAGATGCTGGACGAGAACGCCGGAGGAAGAACCAGAAGAGCCAGAAGAACCAGAAGAAGAAGAAGATGAAGGAAGAAAGAAGAAGCATTTAAATAAAGGAATTGTCAAAAACTGTCTCTTGTCATTTTTAACATTTTTGACAGTTTTTTAGTGAAATGGTAGGGGTAAGTACCCCCTTACCATTTCACACAGGGGGGGGCCGGGATCTGGGGGTCCCCTTGTTAAAGGGGGCTTCCAGATTCCGATAAGCCCCCCGCCCGCAGACCCCCACAACCACCGGCCAGGGTTGTGGGGATGAGGCCCTTGTCTTCATCAACATGGGGACAAGGTGTTTTGGGGGGCTACCCCAAAGCACCCTCCCAATGTTGAGGGCATGTGGCCTGGTACGGTTCAGGAGGGGGGGGGGCGCACTCTCGTCCCCCCCTCTTTTCCTGCGGCCTGCCAGGTTGCGTGCTCGGATAAGGGTCTGGTATGGATTTTTGGGGGGACCCCACGCCGTTTTGTTTTGTTTTTTTGGCGCGGGGTTCCCCTTAAAATCCATACCAGACCTGAAGGGTCTGGTATGGAATTTAGGGGGAACCCCACGTCAATTTTTTTTTTAAATTTTGGCTGGGGTTCCCCTTAATATCCATACCAGACCTGAAGGGCCTTGTATGGAATTTAGGGGGACCCCCACATCATTTTTTTTTTTTTTTTTTTGGTCCGGGGTTGCCCTGTGGGGAATTCCCATGCCGTTTTTATCAATGAACTTCTATGTGTATTGTCGGCAATGCAATAGCTGCGGGTAGTTTTAAATGAGTTTTTTCCTTCCAAATGTCATTTTGCTGTCAGACTGTTCTAAACACGGGAAACATGCGCCCCTTTACAGGCATACTATAGACACCCCCCAGGTACGAAATTTAAAGGGATATTACACTTTTATTGTTTGACTTTAAGCATTAATAAAATCACTGCTCCTGAAAAAACGTCCGTTTTTAAAACTTTTTTTTGCATTGATCCATGTCCCCTGGGGCAGGACCCGGCTCCCCAAACACTTTTTATGACAATAACTTGCATATAAGCCTTTAAAATTAGCACTTTTGATTTCTCCCATAGACTTTTAAAGGGTGTTCAGCGGCATTCAAATTTGCCGCGAACACCCCAAATTGTTCGCTGTTCGGCGAACTTGCGAACAGCCAATGTTCGAGTAGAACATGAGTTCGACTCGAACTCGAAGCTCATCCCTACTAACAACTGAAGCCCCAAGTTATAATTGTACCTTCGTTTGAACGATCGTCGCTAACGATCCTCTGTCCTCCACTCACAGATCGAACGTATGTCACCCACGTGTTATGCTTTATATACACTGCGCATGTGTCAAATCCCGCCCCTGTCCTTCTTTCTAGTGTATTCCCCACCTCTTCTCTTTCAGGGCAGAGGGAGAGCACATGGCGGAGACACAGCAGGTACCTGCAGGGAGCAGCAACGAAGAGGAAAGCCCGGAGCAAGGGAGTTCCACATCCAGGAGGAGATATAAGGCCTCAAATATGTCCTTTGAAGAGATGGTGGAGATGGTGGACATCTTGAAGAGGGCAGACTATGATGGGAATCATGGACCATACAGAAACCCCAAATGTGAGAAAGGCCAAGATCATGACTTAAGTTGTGAGAAGTCTGCACAGGACTTTTGGGGTATGACGATCCAAAGAGCAATTTAGGAAACGCTGGTCAGATCTGAAATTGAGGGAGCAGGATCAGTATAGAAGGATCAGGAAAGTCCTGCAAAAAAGCAAGTATTTGTCGTGTGTTTCTATTATTATTATTAGTACTTTCATGCTGGTCCATGTGCTTTTCTTTACCGTTGTAAAACATGCTAGCATATGTTGACACACTGTGGCTTATTTAAAAAAAGCAAAACCACTTTGCACTACAAGTACAATGCAAGTGCACATGAAAGTGCACTTGTAGGGCAAAGTGCATTGTCATTTCTGAAATAAGGCCCAGTGTGTCAACATATGCTAGCTCCCATCATTGGGGATCAATAGACATGTTTTGGGGGTGCAACCCCTTCCTCTTACCTACTTTAGTTTGGAGGAAGGGGTTGCACCCACAAAACGCGTACATTAATATCCCATGATGTCAGATAGCATATGTTGACACACTGGGGGTTATTTACGAAAGGCAAATCCACTTTGCACTGCAAGTGCACTTGAAAGATTGTGTAGCAGAGCATCCCGATGCTGGATAAGCATCTCCCAATTGCTGGCTAGAAGAAGGATGCTGTCCAAACTGGTAGAGGAACTGGTAGAGAAACTGGCAGAGGAACTGAAATGGATGGGCTGTGATAAGTAGGTGTCTGATAAACCTACAGAGAGCATCCAATCTCCCAGATTTATCAATAATAGAATTAATTGGAGGTCCTCTATCTTTCTATCTTGCATGACTCCAACTTTCTGTGCTTGTTAGGTTTTTTCAAGTTTAGCAATGGGCAAAGATCACCTGATTTTTTTTTTTTTTACTAGGAACAGAGGTGAACCAAATCCTCATCTCCACTGGGTGTTTGGAATCTTCACAGCTGCTTGTTTTTTATTTAATCAGGCTATAAACTGGACCATAATTTTTTTACTTTTCCATCAAATCCGGTAGCCTGGCTGGCTTGAAGAGATCAGAAGGTGGACATCCCTTAAACTTCCACCAATTTCACACCAATATAGCTGATATAGCTCACTGATCCTGAATATTTTTCATATGTGTGTGTGCGCATAGCTTCATCTGGCTCCCACAGGAACCCCCTGGATGAGTGCACCCTTAAAGGGACCTCTGCTGTTCTCCCAAGACAGGTGTCTTAGACTTTTAAGGCTCTAACAATGAAGATTGGGTACTTCTCTAGTTCCTTTTGTAATCTTTTCCCTGTCAGTAGGATTTAACCTCCACATATCTACCCAGGAAATGTCGTCTATATGCTGGACCTTTTTGATTTTGTCAGATAATATGTGCCCTGACTTGCCAGTGGTCACCCTTGAGATGGCTGTATCCAGTCTACTCCCAAATAGATTGGATCCATTGTCTGGTATATTGCACTAATTTGATTTTAATGCAGGATCTGCGGACCATGGCTTCAGCCATAATGCCCTCCTTGCCATGACCACGGGCAACATCACTCTTAAAGAACTTCAAATGACGTCTACTGATGCTTCCGCCACAGACTCGCCCACTTATTTCAGCTCTCACAAAGAGTTTAACACATTGTGTTTTTCCACTTCCTCCACTTCTGTAAAAATTAACCATCCAATTCGATATTTCTCTGCCTAACGCTACAAATGTTATTGCTGGTCTGCAGGCACCTGCAGTATATAGGAGCACTTCAAATCTAGATCTAATTTTTGGACTAGAGCATCCTTGAACATAATTGCAAGGTGGCGGTCTTGCCAGTCGCATTAATGATGCATCCATCACCAAAGGAGACAGCAGCAGGTTGACCTTTGGCTCTTTCAGGGGATACAGCTTTGACAACCTGTTTATACGGCCCTTTTTCTCTGGCCCCTGCCATTCTTCCCGCATTAACTCCTCTAGTCATTCAATGAAGGAAAATGTGGAGAGTTTCCTCCACTTCACCCCAGACAATTGCATCCTTAACTGCCCTTACAAAAGACTCTGTTGGGTAAACATCAAAGACTGTGGCCCCTTTAATGTCTGACAAGCTTTCCAAATTGGACACCGCCTACTGGCTCTGATTGGAAGTTCTAGTTAATTCAGGCACTGACTGAGGAGTACAGGCCTCATGTAACAACTCCTTGGCTTATTCTTTAAACAAGGCCGCTACTTTCCTGACATCCCCTTCTTTGTCATTAGCCGCTTTCGCCAAGCAGACTTGACATTTTAGCTTGTCAGGCAATGACTTTCCGACAAAAACACAGCAACCATTAGGACTGGTAACCTGTGGTGTTTGTAGACAGAGAGCAATAATAATGAGAGGCGAGATGATAACCTTGATGAGCGTTTCCTGAATGCCTGTGCTTAAATGCAGACTGTTTTGGCCTTTTGAGGGCTTCCTCCATCTTAAGGTCCTTGCAGGGCTGTATGCCGCTTGCTCCAGGCAGACTTAACATGCTAGCTTGTCAGGCAATGACTTTCCACCACAAACACAATGATTTTTAGGGCTGGTAACCTGTGATTTTATATAGTCAGGGAGAAATTATATTGAGAGGTGAGGTGACCTTGATCCACTTTGCCTGGATATCTGCTCTTAGATGGCAACTTTTCTTGACCTTTAGAAGGCTCCCTCTATCTTAACCACTTCAATACCAGGCACTTAGACACCTTCCTGACCAGGCCAATTTTCAGCTTTCAGCTCTGTCGCAATATGAATGACAATTGCGGGGTCATGCTACACTGTACCCAAACAAATTTTTCATCATTTTGTTCCCACAAATAGAGCTTTCTTTTGGTGGTATTTGATCACCTCTGCAATTTTTAATTTTTGCGCAACAAATAAAAAAAGACCGAAAATTTTGAAAAAAAAACAAGTTTTTCTTTGTTTCTGTTACATCTTTTTGTAAATAAGTACGTTTTCTTCTTCAATGACAGGCACTGATATGGCTGCACTGACAGGCACTGATAAGGCAGCACTGATGGGCACCGATGAGGTGGCACCAATGAGGTGGCACTGATGAGGTGGCACTGACGGGCACTGATAGGCAGCACTGACGGGCACTGATAGGTGGCAATGGTATGTGGCACTGATGGGCACTCGTAGGTGGCACTGATGAGCACTCATAGGTGGCACTGATGGGCACTGATGGGCATGGATGGGCACTGATAGGTGGCACTGATGGACACTGATGGGCATGGATGGGCACTGATAGGTGGCACTGATGGACACTGATGGGTGGCACTGATGACACTGATGGGTGGCATTGCTGGGCATCCCTGTTTTATAATGTGTTACAGAGGTGCCAGTCAGGTGTCAAATAACTGTCTATACTGTGTTCAATGCAATTTGTGTTATCCCATTTGCTGGGAGTTAGGCAGCAGTTCAGGGGCTTTATGGTACTATCAGTATATATATCTACCCTGTTTCCCCGAAAATAAGACCTAGCGTGATTTTCGGTGATGGCTGCAATATAAGCCCTACCCCCCAAAAAAGCCCTAGTTAAATCCTTGTAGGTCTTATTTTCAGGGTAGCGCTTATTTTCGGGGAAACAGGGTAGGGCTTATTTGGGGGGTAGGGCTTATATTGAAGCCATCACCGAAAATCACGCTAGGTCTTATTTTTGGGGAAACAGGGTATGTATGCCTACATCCCCCAGGTGAGTTGGAGAGATTGAGATTTGTGGAAAGGTCAACGCAAAGAACAAGTGGATCCATCATTTGCAGCGGCCCCTGCGGGGGTAGCACCACAGTTACATATCATTGTGGGCTTCAGCTTTAACCTTTTTACTGCCACCAACATATGCCATGCATTAGTGGCTTTGGGGGGTTTACAAACACTTCCTGCAGCAGACTGCCAGCTAACAGATAAAAATGATCCGGTAGCTGTGTAGCCGCTGGATCACTTCTACACAGCCCAGTAAACATGTACAGAATGGAAAAATGTGTTTTTCGCTTCAGATAGATTTGTTACATTACTAATTTAATTTTGTTGATTCGTTTGCAAATTAGGATTGATCCAAAAAAGATGAACCGATTCGAATACTGAAGAATAATTGGTTGTTAAGGAGCCTGCCGAGAAGCTGGCCGCTGTGTCCTTAACAACCGATGACTCCTCAGCTGTCAGCGTGCTTCTCTGCTGAGAGCTGAAATGTAAACAAAAAAATGTCAGCAATGAAAAATTCTGAAAAAAACAGCATGGGCCCCCCTTCAGCGGAGCAGGCAGACCGCAGGAACCGCCAATGAGAATGGAGGTTTTTTTTCTTTCTTTTTTCCGGGTCCATCGGTGTTGCGGGCAGCATGATTGAAGATGGCTCTACACTGGGGGACATTTTTTTTTTCTTAAGACTCGTGTAGTGTCTTTATTCACTTTTTACACTTTTTTGGTGAATGGTACTATATACCCCATTCTCATTTCAATAGGGGGAGGCCAGGATCAGGCCTTCCAGATTCCAATAAGCCCCCAACCCACAGACCCCCCACAACCACAGACCACCCACTCGCTCACCCCCACCCCTTTCCTGGCCTGCCAGGCTGCATGCTCAGATATGGGTCTGGTATGGATCTTGGAGGGGACCCCATACCATTTTTTTTTTTAACTTTGGCAAGAGGATTCCCTTAAATTAATTAAAATTAATTAAATTAATACCAGACCCAAATTGCGAGCATTCTTTTGTTTACATTTCAGCTCTCAGCTGACAGTTGATGAGCAGGGATGAGCCCGATGTTCGAGTCAAACGTAAGTTCGACTCAAACATCCGGTGTTCACCTGTTCGCCAAATAGCGAAAAATTTGGGGTGTTCGTGGCAAATTCGAAAGCCGCGGAACACCCTTTAGAAGTCTATGGGAGAAATCAAAAGTGCTAATTTTAAAGGCTTATATGCATGGTATTGTCATAAAAAGTGTTTGGGGACCTTGGTCCTGCCCCAGGGGACATGTATCAATGCAAAAGAAGTTTTAAAAATTGACGTTTTTTCGGGAGCAGGGATTTTAATAATGCTTAAAGTGAAACAATAAAAGTGAAATATTCCTTTAAATTTCATACTGGGGGGGGTGTCTATAGTATGCCTGTAAAGTGGCGCATGTTTCCCGTGTTTACAACAGTCCCTGCACAAAATGACATTTCTAAAGGAAAAAAGTCATTTAAAATTATTCACGGCTATAATGAATTGTTGGTCCTGGCAATACACATAAAAGTCACTGATGGTGGCCCTGCCCCCCCTCTGACACTACGGGGAAGCCATAGGGATGTCCCCTGTGTTAGAGGGGGGCGGGGTCACCCGGGGACATCACCGTGTGGCCCCGTCCTCAGTTAAAAGAACTGTCACCTGAGAGGACGGTCATTACGGCAGGTGCCTCCCATGAAGGCGGATCAGTGGCGGCGTGCAGGGGGGTTTTTTTCGGTCCGTCGGCGGAGAGAGAGAAGAAGATGAATGGACTTCGTAGGGCATTTTAATTTTTTATTTTTTAATAAAGGATTTATTAAGCCGTGTCTTGTCATTTTTACCATTTTGACACTTTTTTTTGTGAAATGGTAGGGGTACATTTGTACCCCGTTACCATTTCACACGGGGGAGGCCGGGATCTGGGGGTCCCCTTGTTAAAGGGGGCTTCCAAATTCCGATAAGCCCCCTGCCCTCTGGCCCCCTCAACCCCTGGGCAAGGGTTGTGGGGATGAGGTCCTTGTCCCCATCAACATGGGGACAAGGTGCTTTGGGGGGCTACCCTAAAGCACCCTCCCCATGTTGAGGGCATGTGGCTTGGTACAGTTCAGGAGGGGGGCGCTCTCTCGTCCCCCCTCTTTTCTTGTGGCCTGCCAGGTTGCGTAGTTGTATAAGGGTCTGGTATGGATTTTTTGGGGGACCCCCACGCCATTTTTTTGGCACGGGGTTCCCCTTAATATCCATACCAGACCTGAAGGGCCTGGTATGGAATTTGGGGGGACCCCCACGCAATTTTTTAAAAATTTTGGTTTGGGGTTCCCTTAAAATTCATACCAGAACCAAAGGGCCTGATAATGGACTGTGGGGGAATCCCATGCATTTTTTTTCAATGACTTTTATGTGTATTGCCGGGACTTTTCTGTCCACCAGATGTCTTGCTGATGTTTTATACTGGTTATTTGTACCTGTGTTGTTAAATTTACATGCAAATGTAAGACAATTATATCTGGTGTGCAGGCTCCATCTAGCATTCCTTTTTGGCATTGCTGCAGTTCTGTTAATTGTTGTATGTGTAAATAGGAAGTTGTCAGCAAGCAGGGAATTCTGGGTAGACAGGAAGTCAACCATCCATCATTCTTTTCAACACATTGCAAGAAGGAAGTCATGTATTTCTCTATCTATCCCCATCACCCCCTAGAGAACTTAAAAAGTATGTTTTTATTATCTCATCTTGCACTGTATATCGTTGTTTATGCAATGTATGCTGTATTGTATGCAATATTATACTTATTGAGGTCTATTTCTGTTATTTTGTAGTTTCACCTGGCTTGTTCTAATAAAACTGAGATCAAAGAAATATGGTATCTACAGTTATTGGGATGAGAAGGTTTAGCTTTCTGCTCCTTGAGACAGAACAGGGACCGACAATTCATTATAGCCGTGGGTACTTTCAAATGACTTTTTTTCCTTTAGAAATGCCATTTTGTGCAGGGACTGTTGTAAACACGGGAAACATGCGCCAATTTACAGGCATACTATAGACATCCCCCAGGTACAAAATTTAAAGGAATATTTCACTTTTATTGTTTCACTTTAAACATTATTAAAATCACTGCTCCCGAAAAAACAGCCGTTTTTAAAACTTTTTTTTGCATTGATACATGTCCCCTGGGGCAGGACCCAGGTCCCCAAACACTTTTTATGACAATAACTTGCATATAAGCCTTTAAAACTAGCACTTTTGATTATTTATGTTCGTGTCCCATAGACTTTAACGGTGTTCGCGTGTTCGAACAAATGTTTTGCCTGTTCGCTATTCTTCACGCAGAATTTGAATCGGTCGATTATTTTTCGACCTATCCAAATTCGAATAGTTTTGACCTGGAAGCAATGTGTTAAACATAATTTCCAAGCCTGGTTTCACTATCCCTAGCTATAAAGGAAAGTGAAAGGCGCCTCTAAGTGCAGTGGTTAAAAGATTTATTACAAGCACAATGGGATTAAGAAGGTCTTATGTCCCGTACACACGGTGGGATTTTGTGATGGAAACTGTCCGATCGGAGCGTGTTGTCGGACATTCCGACCGTGTGTGGGCTCGAGTGGACATTTTCCATCGGATTTTCCGACACACAAAGTTTGAGAGCAGGCTATAAAATTTTCCGACAACAAAATCCTTTGTCGGAAATTCCGATCGTGTGTACACAAATCCGACGCACAAAGTGCCACGCATGCTCAGAATAAATAAAGAGATTAAAGCTATTAGCTACTGCCCCGTTTATAGTCCCGACGTACGTGTTTTACGTCACCGCGTTCAGAACGATCGGATTTTCCGACAACTTTGTGTGACCGAGTGTATGCAAGAAAAGTTTGAGCCAACATCCGTCGGAAAAAATCCTAGGATTTTGTTGTCGGAATGTTCGATTAATGTCCGACCATGTGTATGGGGCATATGGCATATAATAATTTGTCCTCATGTGGATCTCTGAAATTCTCATCTGTCTGGGGGAGAGAGAGAGCCGTCCTGCAGCTGTCAGAGTCCCTGGTGACGTGGATTGACAAGGAGGTGAAGATGTTATACCCAAGCACTTAAATCCCCCCCCAACAATTTTTTTTTTACAGCCCCCCCCCCCCACGTGTGAAAATGTGATTGTGCTATACATGTTACATAAAACCATACAATGCAGAGTGAGAGAATCAATTCTAGGCCCATTATTTTGATCACCTGTAGAGGCTTTTAAAACACAACCTCAAGTTTGATATTTTATCAAACAGTTGAGTAATTTATTGCATTTGTGTGCCCTAAAATAACCTTTAGTGTATTGTGCTGATATCGTGTTGTATAAAAAATTGGAAGTAGTACTATTTTATTCTCTAGGGTGTCTGCTTTCAGAAAATATTTAATGTTTGGGGCTTTTATGCAATCTTCAGACCTGAAATTTTTTTTACCCACTTAAGGACCGCCCCGCGAACATTTACTGCGGCAGGGCGGCCCTTTAGCATAAAATCATGTACCTGTATGTGATTCTCGTCTTCGGCCCTCGGGCACACGTGCGATTGTTTGTAGAGAGGCAGAACAGCCATCTGCCTATGTAAACGAGGCAGACCGCAGTTCTGCCAGAAAGGAAAATGGAGATCTCATGTTTCTGCTAAGCAGAAACTTGAATCTCTGTTTTCCTTTAGTCAAAGCATGTCCCTTACAGTTAGAAAGCACACATAGGGAACACATTTAACCCTTTGATGGCCACTGATGTTAACCCCTTCCTTGCCAGTGTCATTTATACAGTGTCAGTGCATTTTTTTAGCACTGATCACTGTATTGGTGTCACCGGTCCCCAAAAAGTGTCACTTAGTGTCCAATTTGTCCGTCACAATCTCAAAGTCCCACTAAAAATCACTGATCGCTGCCATTACTGGTAAAAAATAAAAAATAAACAAGTATATATATAGTGTAGCGCTATGTGTAGGAGTAGATAAAGATGAAATGTTAGAATCGAACCATCTAGCGATGGCCAAAACACAAACAAAAAATTATTTTGAAAAAGTGACTGAATGAAAAAATTGGTTGCACTAATACAAAATCACATATAAAGCATAATCGAAATACACCAGTAAAAAAGTGAAAACAGGGTCAAAATATAAATCAACCATAAATAAAGTCCATATAAATAAGATGTGTCCTTGATGGAAATCAAAAACCACCACCAACAGTCTCTGAGGATTAGCTGATGAGGACAACAACAGGGTGTCACTGGTGGATGAAACGGAAAAACACCAAATCCAATGTGACGTCTATGTGTGTGTCAAAACCACCACCATAACATCTGAGGAGGCTTACCAGACGCAAAGGACTTGAAAAGACATACGTCTTACAAGTCACAAAAAGCTTGTTTAGCCACCGAGGCTAGCAGGCTAAAAACATCGGGTATCCAAGACTTCAATTAGAGGGGAGGGAGGATCTGTCGACAGCTTCAACCGTCCAGACGTATCAGCAGACCAACCGAATGTGTGATTGGAACCATGAGAGAAGGAAGACTCACATGGCGTGATATCGTTTTAAAAGGCATGCATTTATTAAAACATTAAAAAAGAAACACTCACATGATATACGAACGTAAACAGCTTAAATGGTATCAAACGCGGTGATCATAGGAGGTCCACCCGACATGTTTCGGCTGATCAGCCTTTTTTATAAAAAATAAAAAAGTCCCTTAATCTATTCCATAGTTTGCAGATGCGATAACTTTTGTGCAAACCAATCAATATATTTGATTTTTTTTTTTTTTTTTAATTGGAAATGTTTTATAGCAGAAAGTAAAAAATATTGTTTTTTGTTTTTTTTCAAAATTGATAGTCTTATATGGTTTATGGCGCAAAAAAAAAAAAATGCAGAGGTGTTCAAATAAACACCAAAAGAAAGCTCTATTTGTGGGGGAAAAAATGCACTTACATTTTATTTTGTACAGTGTCGCACGACCCTGCAATTGTCAGTTAAATTAACGCAGTGTCATATCGCAAAAAATTGTCTGGTCAGGAAGGGGTAAAACCTTTGGGAGCTGAAGTGGTTAAATGTGTGTATAAATAACTATGGCAGCGAAGGGGTTAATAGTAATAGTAAAAAATTTTCCCTTTACCTTTACAAAAAAAAAAATCTATAGCTTCCATAACTGAGTATGGGAACAACAGTATTTGGCTTTCCCTATCTACCTGCTTTCATTATTATGTCATCTACAAAGTGGCAGGTCCACTTAAATATGTCAGTATGATTAAGAACTTTGCCATTACCTACCCACACTTGAGAGTCCAAACCCATTGCTCATTTGGGTAACTGTAGTAGTAAATCTCTAAAAAGTTGGTCTCCATTCAATAAAGACACAACATTTCCTCACACCAGGCCAACACAGTTTACCACAAGCGGATCTGAGGTGATGCGTTTGAAATTTTTTCGAACGCTTTGGAATTTCTCTCAACAGGAAATTTAGTCATAATAACCAACATAGTGACTTCCAGAGTTTTCTTCCACAGGAAATTATAACACTATGATTCTACAGAGTATGAACTCCAAAATTTGTGTGATAATAAATTTACAGATTTACTGCATGATTAATCGATTTGTGTTGTGAAGATGAATTTAATATGATGCAGGTGTTCCATGGCCCATGGTAGAAAGGATGTGTGTACTGCGCGTTGAGTTACAGATTCAGGAATCTCTTTCTTCTCTTACCAATGACCAGCCATGACCCAGTCATCTCACCATTTAGCAGTTCCACTCCCAGCCGTGCGTTTGTGTACAGATGGTAGTTCAATTCCATTGTGGATGGAGATGTACATATTAGAAATAATACAGAAGCTGTTCTGTGTTTAAAGCAAAGAATACATTAAAGCTGAACAACAGGCAAACAGATAAAATACTTATAAGGGGGGGCTGATTTACCTGCCAAAGGATTTGCTTCTCTGTCTATTCAGTCCTGACATTTACACAGCTCTTCCCCACAGCACAGCCCTGTTTGGCAGTATAGAAGACCTGCTTTTTTCTCTGCTGCAGGTAATTAACTTTTACGGGTCTTGTCCCTCCCCCAGCCAGTGATTGGACATTGAAAGGAGAAGCAGGAAACTGATAAGCTCATCTTTTTATCACTCCACTCCAGCATATTCAACGTTAGCACATGATAAAGATTGTCAATATGGAGTGATGGGTGTGCAACCTGGGCTGAGACAAACCAAGTTGATGAAAAGTACAGTGTGGTATAAATCCTCAGGATTAATCTCATGGCTTTAGGAACTGCTGAAGAATTCAATCCAGCACACTTAACGCAGCACTTCTGAGAACCAGCTGGATTGAAAAGAGGCATCGGCTTTGAAACATGTTGCCACCCGCCTGACATCACTACCTGTTTCATCACTCCTTGTCCCTGCATGTGCTCCATTGATCCACACATGCTGCTTCCTGTCCTGAGGCTACCTGATCACCCCAGCTACCACACTCAACGTTTTGCAGCAGCAGCTCCATCTTGGGATCCTTGGTGCCTCCTGCTTCCAGCAGATGCATCAATGACTATAATGCATCAGATCATCCACACATTGGGGTTGATTTACTAAAACTGTAGAGTACAAAATCTGGTGCAGCTGTGCAAGGTAGCCAATCAGCTTCTAACTTCAGCTTGTTCATTTAAGCTTTGACAAAAAAAGCCTGCAAGTTGATTCGTTTCTGTACAGAGCTGCGCCAAATTTTGCACTCTCAAGTTTTAGTAAATCAACCTCTCAGTGTGTTGCCAATTATCGTGTGCTGTGTCCACCTCTCTACTTTACTGCCCTTAGATTGGTGTCCCCTTGCTGTCTTTCTTAGCTATTGCAGGTGACATTCCAGACCATATCCAGTGTATCCATTGTGACTGCTTTCTTGGTGTTCTCCCCAGCTGGGAATCCTTTTGGGAACCATGATAAGCATAATTTGTTTTACTTTATGTGAGTTGCTAATTGTCTTCCTTTAATATGTAGCAAGGTCCCGGGGCCCTAGAGGCCTAAGGGTGACCTCCAGAGTCAGGGAGAGCTGACATCCTTCTTTGTAGAGTGGGTTACCAGGCATGGTGGGTGAAATGCAAGAAGAAATGCTGGGTGCCAGTAACTTTTTGAATGCGAACAAGAGATTTATTGTCTCTTAACAGAACTGTGAGAGAGAGGGTTAGGGCCAGGACACCCTTGAGTAGATGCAATGCTAATTGGCAGACTCCATGACTTGTATAGGTAGACAGCTATACAGTGGAAGGCCTCCAGCCGGATAACACTCCTGTATAGGTAGGACCGCTGTCTCCTATGGCAACTAATTTTTCAACAGTCAATAAAAGGTAGTTGTACGTAACTCTTGGTAACACAGAACAGTCTGTTTCTTCTCTCTCAGTATCTCACTGTAAATCTTCACTCACTGATCTTCCAGTCTCTCACTAGACTTCCAGATCCCAGTTGTCACTGGATCACATTGAGCTTTTGCACAGCTACCCTACTGTATACTCCTAAAGTGTCACCCCCGCTATCCTGCTGGGTTCCTGGCTTAGCACTCACTGAAGCTTTCCCACTTCTTCACTGTCCCCGATTCGTTGGAAGACTGCTCTGGTACTTACTCACCTCTGACCACAACTGGTTCCCCATCCGGCTGAACCTTCTCCACTTGGTTGGACTCCAATCCTGCAGTCCCAACCCTACGCTGCTTCTGGGTAGGCCTCAGGCAGCCTAGCAGCCAGGTGCTCCTGGGATAGGCCTCAGGCTTCCAGCCTTGCTGCCCAGGGCAACATAACACACGTCCACCCAAACAGCCGTCCAGGTGGGACAGAAACCCGATCACCTGACTCCACTCAAATAGATAGGCTCTCCCAGCAGGCCTGGGGACTAAAGAAACCCCTGCCAATTGGCTCAGACATCCCATCCATTTATACTCTGTCCTTGCGAAGCCCCATGTCATTCTAATGTCACCAGCCACAGTGCCACCTAGTGGCAGAAGAGAAAAGGTGCAGCAAATCCAGAATTAGAGGGGAATCAATTGATCTTCTAACAATTAGCCAGGAAAATTACCACCTGGCAAACTAAATAAATGTCTACACACCCACTACACTTAGTCTGCCCATTTTGCTTTATTTACATTTTAGCACATGAGCAGTGAAGCACAACTGATTGGCTCGTTGTGCTTCTTTTCCCTCTCCAAATCTAAACTCTGTTGTACAGGGAATTGCAATAGAGTAATTCAGAGTCAAACGTCAAACACAGGAACTTTCACTGTTGGCATTCAAAAAAACACATTTAAAGTGACTCATCGCCAGACCACTCATTTTACCAAAAATCTTTCTCTAAGATTATATTTACATTTAACATATTCTGTGAATATAACCTACACGTAAAAGCATCCCTTGTGTAGGTGAATAAAAATACGAGACTGCTGGTGGGTGCCCCTGTCTTGGATTTGATGTCAGCAGCCCCAGCAGACTCAGAGCTGTGACTCATGTGATACTCTAATATTCTCCTTTGTTTCTCCCTCGTGAGCTACATAAAAGGTTATGTGGGGAGGTGAGGGGAGGGGCACAGGAGCTGGGCCAGTGCAGATAATAATTAGACATTTCCAGTAGAGGAAAGGGCTATGACATGCAAAAAAAGGAGTGTCTGTGCTAGGCAACTGACTCTTCTTGGAGTAGTCAAATTTTCTAGCAGGCTCAGAGGTACATTGCAAATGAATTAAAAATGGTTTATGGAAAGGGAAAAAAACTGCAAGTAAGGATTAAAAAGACTTGATTGTTCTATCTTTAATGACGAATTAATAAATGGAGAGCTGCATTAATGTGTGTTCCTTTTTATTTCTGCCTGGAGTTCAGTAAGTTACAGGTTTTCCTTATTCTGAGCCAACACATTCCGTCATAAGCAGATCCAGGGTGATGGATCCAAAATTCTTTGAAAATCCCTTCAATGGTAAATTTAGTCATAGCTGACATGGTAAACTCCCAGGACTTTTTCTGTCACCGGAAAATGCAGAACCACGATTCTTAGAATAAATCTGTGAGAATATAAATTTACAAATTTATTATGTTTAATCGGTTTACGCTTTGAACATATATTACAGAAAGTGCAGGTGTTCAATAGTTATTGGAATAAAATATGGTATGCTGAGTCACAAATTTAGGCATTTCATCCGTACTTGTAAAGTTTAGAGTGAACTGCAGTGACCTCACTTATCTGATTGCACACAATGTCGAGTGGCTGTTATAACAACATGCTTAAAGGGTCAATCCACCCAAAAGTTATATCATAATTTTAGATGGTGCCTTGTGGGTGGATTAAAACCGTGTTTTTATGTATTGGGTTCTCCAACCGTGTGCTCTCCTTGCCATAATTCCCCACTATGTTCTTGTCCGTGTAGATTTGTGAATTTTCCCGCTAAGGTGTTCCAGTTGCACCTTTTAATTTAGAAAATGGCCCACATACGTATAGCATCTTTGAAAATGCTCTTGTTAGAACCTCAAATTAAAGAACTGGCCAAATAAGGTTCTCACCCCCACCCCACTCCACCCCAATATGCTCTAACAATTGTATTTACTTAAATTTAAAGTATGTAGGATAGCTAGGCTTTTGGGATAGTCTGCTGGTTTTCTTTAGGGTGAAGTCTGCCTGATGTTGTTGAGCAGAAGCGGAGAAGGGAAGGAACTGATCATCAGATCGGTGACTAATATTTTGTATGAAAATTGACGTCAAATAACAAAATTCTCTTACTTATACATAGAGATATCAGAAGGAATTTGCAGCAGTATTATGTACTGTACAATGGCAAGCTGCGAGTTTAATGTCACCTTGTCACCATTTCTTCTTGATGGGTGCAATACCGTATCGTCGTCCACAGTGTTTCACATGATTTAGGATAGTCAGTTCTATTTGGTTTATAGTGCTTTAGCCTTGAAGATCATGTAATGTTAAATAATTATGTATTATGTATATAGTTTATATTTATGAGTAAATAACAGCTCAAATTAAAATAAAATTTGAACCCCAAAAGGTCACAGACAAAAAATGTCCACATGTATACTGTGTATCTCATGTTTATTTCATTTGTTTGTTGTTTCCTATTGTGCATTTTGGGGTTGGGTGATAGTGGGTGTGTACAATCCCATATGTTTTCACCAGTTGCATCTGATATATGATTAATTTATTTTAAAGATTTTTACTCTGGGATATCCCCTGTACTTCCAGGTATAGAGTAGCATGTAACTCACTTCATGTGCCAGTGTTTGACCTATCAACATTGTTCTTGTTAAGTTCACAGCCCTGTGTGAGCTATAACTTCATGGCCTTGTTGAAGTGAACCTGTTATGCATGGGCAAAATGCAGATTCATGTTAACCTTTTTAGAAAGCTGTTGCAAAGATAAACCACCCACCGGTTTTATATGTGCCTTTAGAACTCAAGTGACACTTGAGGTCCCAGGTCCGTTCACTTGCCAGTGACTTTATGAGGATGTCCACTCTGCCTTATGGAGGTTCAGTTTATTTTACATTATAGGGAATGACTCCAAGGTGGGCTAGAACAATGATGAGGAGATTTCACCACTAGAAACCACTAGGTGACCTAGCTGACCAGACCTCATCTATAAATGAAACATTACTCTTGAGTGGACTTACACTTAAGGATTTGCCTTGTAAAACAGAATTGTCTTTGGAGATTGATGAAAACACCTAGGCCCACCCTGCCCACTCTCCTCCATTATCCACTGCCTCTACTGCATTGAGTTTTAGATAAACTGTCCTATGAAAGATGTTCACAGCGGCTCATGTTCAACTCGTAGGCTTAGATATGACTGTGTGTGTGTGTATGAATAGGGCTGTCATCATGCATTCCAGGTTACTGTCAGAAGTGAATTTGTCTTTCTTCAGCACTGTTCACTGCAGAGGCGGCAGACATTCTTCTGCTTTGTATTAATCCAATTATTAAACACCTGCAGACATGCAATAACAATTCTGTTGCCAAGTTCCTCAGAAACAGTTTTTATAAGAGAATGTAATCTGCTATCCCGCTATCAAGAGTCACATTACATATCTGCGGAGTCCTGGGCTAGAACAACAACAGAGTTCTGACACATGGCAAGTACATGTCATGGATGGGGGAGAGCCTGAGACTGGAGCCTTGTAACCACACACTGCAAACAATACTTTATAAGAAGCTTAAGGTATAATGAACCTTGTGTGTCACAGGCAATGCTAGTTCCCAACACCTGGGGTACTGGCCAGAGGTTTCCATCCAAGTCCCCCTGGTCTTAGTCTTGCAGCTACTACCCCCTAGAGAGGGTCAGAGTGCTAATGGTTTGTGTCTAGGGAACCGTAGCTGCAAAGAGAGAAGCTGTCATCATTGTGTGCTGTTCAATACCTAATGTTGAGAAAAAACTGTATTAGAAGCTTTGGGTCAGACATCAAACAGCAGATATATAGACTTTCTCCCTAGAAGTGGGGCAATACTTAGGGTACCAAGGAAATGTGGACCCCATTTGTTATTGTTAGAAAAAAAAAAGCAGGAGAGAAAGATGGAGAACAGTCACAGTGGGACCTTTGCAACATCCCCATTTGCGTCACTTGTGCCCGCCAAACCAAAAAAAGGTCTGTCAAAGTGTACTGATAGCTCCCCCTCGCTGAGGAGTCATGACCATGTTCCCCTAGCCAGTGGTCCACAGTGAAGTCCGCAGGATTGGAACATAACCGCAACCTAGGTGCTGGGTTGTTAAGCCAGTTCCTGGCTTGGGCATCTGCTCAGCTTTACAGGAAAGAGTGGCAAAGCTAAACCAAATCACAAGTTCCTAACACAACTTTTTTTTTTTTTTTTAACAAGGAAGGTTCCTAACACATCTTCACTATTAGGCTTGATCAGGAGCACACATTACTTCACTACATACTTTGAAAGACTGCATTCTTTGTTGTTCCAGATCTGGTCCCTAGACTAGCTTTGTGCCATGTAAGAGGACTGTTTTGCAGTAGCCAAAACATCCTAGTGAGTGCGTCCATGGAACCTATCTCCTGGCCCAAGCCAGCTGCTAAATACACTCCCCAGGTATAGGCTGTGCTTCTGCAACCTGCAAGAGACCTAGTAATGAGGCATTGAAGTAGCTTTTATGAAAGGTAACTGGATGTTCAAAAAATATTTTTACAAGCATTGTGTCTCTTCTATGTACACTACAGTTCCAAATTTATAAGTCCAGACAGTTTGGAATAATCTGCTTTGAATGGTCTTCAATGAGGAAGAAATGTCCTAATAACACTGTGCAAAAGGTTGGGCTGTGGTGCTCACTTAGTCATAAGAATCCTCAGGGTGTAACATCTTTAGGTCTTATGCCCTGTACAGACGATCTGATTTTCCAACAACAAATGTTGGATGGGAGCTTGTTGACTGAAAGTCCGACTATGTGTATGCTCCATCGAACATTTGTTGGCGTACTTCCACTCTATTCCTTTTTCATGACTGCTTTCTCTGAACATGGACCATAAACAGTCCCATATCAGTAGAAACACCAAGGTTTTAAGGATATGAAGACTTTCTTGTTCAAGAGACAGACAGCGGCCAGACAGAGGTCTCAGTCTGTCACCTTAATTGGTGTTTCTACTGATATGGGAATTCAGTAAACAGTCATCTTGGGGTGCTGGGTCTAAGTTGGGGTGCTGGGCTTTTCCCTTTTGTATTTGCGCAGTTTCCCCCTTTAGCTAAGCACCCTGCCCCCATAAATAGGCTGTGTGAGGTCTGTGTGGTGTGTATCGGTGCCGATACTAAGCATCTGCACAAGTACTTGTCGCACTGCAAAGGTATCGGTTTGGGTATTGGAGCATTTGCACGAGTACTTGCTCATGCAAATGATCCAATGCCCAAACCGATACCTTTTAGTGTGATCTGAGCCCATACAAAATTAATGGGCTCAACCGCAAAGAATTGCATGTGATTTGAACAGGAATGCTGTGAGATTCCTCTCTGAATCACATGCGGTTTCCTGCAACACTTCTGTGTGAACCCAGGCTTCTCATAGTGACTTCAGCCTGGGTTCACACAGAACCGGTGTGGGAAACAGCATGCAATTCGGACAGGAATCTCACCGCATTCCTGTTCAAATAACAAATATGATTCTTATCATTCTTTGCAGTGAAATTTGAGCCCAGTCATTTGGTATGGGCTCAAATCTCACCGCAAAAGTATTGGTACTCAGTATCGATGAGTACTTGACCAAAAGTATTGGTACTCGTACTCACCGGCAAAAAAAACAGTATTGGTGCAACCTTCGTATGAAATATTGCAAATGTATATTTTTGAGACAAAAAGTGTGAAATACTCACCAATAAAGATGACAGAATCATGAGACTATGCCCTTTATGCACTTTTTGATTCTTTTGAATATTTGCATGTAGACCTGTCCTACCAGTGAAGAAAAAAAAGAACAATCTAGGCATCGATAACCTAGGAATTGTATGGTTCTCCACACATTGGACACATCGGAATGCCTACATCCAGTAAAATCATTTTTTTGTTTTTTTCCTATTTCCATACATGAAATAAGAGCAGTGTCTGAGCTAACAGCTGGCACACCTGGATATCGAGGAGAATCATGGACTGGCGCAATGTAATACACAGTGGAATAGGATTCATGTGGATCCCATTTATTATTCTCTTTTTTTTTACAGATAAGCAATGTGTAGCTGTCCTCAGTATTAAGAAACAGATCGCAGCAAATTAGCAGACAAGAGGAGGGATGGGAAATTCAGGCAAAGGTCACGGCTGCCATGATACACTTACAATCCACAGAGGAGGTGAGGAGACAGGAATTTCCCAGCCAGGTAATGTATAAGGAATGTGTTATTGGCTCCCAGAGCTGACTGCAGGGAGAAGAACAGGTTCAGGTGTGATTAATGACAAATCTATACACTATATCTTACATACAGTACAGCATTACATACTAACACTTGCCAATTTTTTGGCAGGAAAGGAGTGGGGGTGTATTGTGAAGAATAGCTTAAAAATTTAGTCAGGGTTTTTTTTTTTCTGAACAAAACAAAAATTCCCTAGCACTTGGTCCAGAAAGTCATAAATATGTAGCACTACCCCTGTAGAAGTCGCTGATGTCCGGATCCGAACTGCTGCACAGCCAGTCACACAGCATTTCCTTCATTCACTCAAATGAAGTAAACAGTCCTTGGCTTGTTTTTGTTGTTTTATTAGGGGATGATAACTTAGATGGAGTGAGGAATTATGGGATGTCCAACTTGAAAATGTCCAGAACAAGGAGCAAAAAAGGGACAGCTTCCTCCCTATATACACATAAATCCTCTTCTTCTTTCACTAACTCGGTTCACTATGTACAGCACCTGCTGATCTCTCCAGTGGAATTAACAGTCTTTTGTCAATTCAGCAGCAGCCCATTACAGGCTAGGAACATCCTGTCCCTCTGTGTATAAATTAGCACATTGTGGAGTAAACGGAATCTCCTTCTGCCTCCCTGTAGACACTGAGCCCTGTTCTACCACTGCAGAATATTACAAGCCTGCCTGGCTGCTTGCTTTCCCCAGTCCTCCGGACTGGCGCACACATGGAGATTCCCCAGGGCAAGGTTAGATGAAGACTTGGCACACCGCGGTCATTAAGAGATCACTGCTACAGCTAGCAGTCTCTCCCCTTGTCTTGTCCCTGCACCATGTTGATCTACTCACTCTCTCCCCTTGCTCCCCCCGCTGCCTCTCCAGCATGAATCTCTCCAGTGGTGGGATCCTACCAGGTCAGCTTTCCCGAAATCCGGCCTGAGGTAAAACCCCTCCCCGGCAGAGATCCCTCAAGGGCCACTGACAGCCTTTCTGCAACACTGCTTCTCCATCTTTCACCCAACTCCCTTGCTGGCATGGCACATGTCTATTTATGGGCTTTCCAGTCCCCTGCCAGGCCCACTCCTGTAGATTTACTGAGGGCCCATAAGTATTCAAGGCGGCCCCACCTAGCCTCCGTCCATTATCTTCTGGAATATTCTCCAACATTCTAGAAATGGGGGGTGGGAGCACCAGAAAGCTGCCAGGATAAGCCATTCAGTCCTGGCCTCTAATAACCCTGACTCAAATTCAGACACTCAGGTTTATCCCTAGGCCAGAAAAATACTCTCACTTCTAGTAGCGCACACTAGAGGGTGCTACAAATAAATAAAAAAATAAACAAGCTTTATATAAACCCTAACAATGAGTACATGATATCATGTGCCTTTATCTCGTGCATTCTGCTATACAAAATTACACTCATTTGCTGGTAAAAAAAACTTCCACCCGAGATCTTTGGGGAAGGTTTTTTTTTTTTAATTCCAACAGCTGCAGTAAAAAAGGCACAAGGTGACATTATGTGCTTCATCACGCACATGCGCAGTATGTCAGATTAAGTACATTTCCAATTTGCAGTATAGGAGCAGAGGCCCAGGTAGAATGAAAATAGTTAAAAATGAAGAAAAAGTCACATGAACATAGATATGTATACCTGTTTATTTCCCCTCTTTATATAATGAGCCTGTTTAAAGTGGTTGTAAACCCTTTACAACAACTTTATGCAACAGATAAGCCTATAATAAGGCTTACTTGTAGCTACCCAGGATATCTCCTAAACCTGCACAGTTTAGGAGATATCCCCGATCCCCTGCATGTGCCGATGACATCAGCACATGCGCACTGGGGCAAACTAATGTGTATGTGCCTTTGCTTCAGTCTGTGTGCCATTACCGACGGCTCCCACGCGCATGCATGGGAGTGATGTCATCGTGGCTCCGGCCAATCACAGCGCCGAAGCCACGATACCCGGTAGTAATCCCCGGGAGAGATGTTGACGGCCGGAGGGGGAGACGAGGACGGCTGCGGGGGCTTCGTTCTCAGGTAAGTAATTAATAATGAGCTAGTATGCTATGCATACTAGCTCATTATGCCTTTGCCTTGCAGGGGTTTTTTAAAAAAAATTTTTTACCAGGGTTTACAACCACTTTAAGTTGTCTTATCTTCCTGTTCAGTTTTGTGAATTACAGAACACCCCCCCACACACACACCCACCACAAGCACCCATGCCACTCCTCGTCCTCTCATCCTGCTAGACCGTAAGGTAAGTCCTGTTGTCAGCTTTTTCCTTTTTCAGGTATGTGACAATGGAACTCCAGCAATTATTTTTATTGCCACCTTACATTTCATCCAGCTTGGTATGGTGGACTTATCCATATGTTATATCTGAAGTGCCTCTGGGGATGTTGAAACCACTGTAACAGCCTGTACTACATACAGCAATAGCGATCTTTCATGTCCTGCTCAAGCAGCTTCCCGTCTGCACACTGAACACAGTGGGTCAATTGCTCGGCACTACCACTATTTATAAATTGTGTTGCATTTTTTTGAGTGTATTCAAGGCATTCCGTGACTGGACAAGGTGGATCTACTCTTGTCCAATCAGAGAATGTCTTGTGTTCATTGTGCAGAAGACCCAGAAGATCGCTCCTATCGCTGTTTAGTATGGGCAATTACACTGCTTTTCAGCATCTCAAGCTGCCCTCCAGGTAAGATATGGGTATATACATCAAGCTAGACCAATGTAAGTTGGCAGTAAAGATAATTCATTGAGTTCTGCATTAAACTGCTTAACATTTAGGTTAAAACACAGTTTACGAAAACACATGAAGCTACACTCCTCTATCCACCTCAGTAAAGTGTGGTCACTAACTCTAAACTATCAGAGCTCCCAACATGAGATATATACATAGCAATGGACAAATTGAAAGCAGACATGCCTTGGAGGTAGCCAGTTCCTCCTTAAAACCACAGCAACATACCAGAAGTACAAACTTGCTCAAGCCAGTTGAAGACCCCCAGCGTGTGCAACTGTGTTTGAGAGCTCAAATGGTTTAGAGTTCAAATAAAACCTTTGGTGGAAGTTGCCGCAGTCTTGGAGCTGTTCCTTGCATCCTTCAACATTTCTTCTCTTCATGTTTTTAATAGTCCAGAGCTGTCTGATATTACTTGCCTTGGGATCATCTGCTGAAGTTCTATTCACTGTCACTTCTCTACATTATAGTCAATGTAAAAGCCATTAAACAGACATAAAATGAGCCTCTCCACTCAGTCCATTTAAATATATTCCTACAGTACACGTCTGTTTCGTTTTCTGCTTGGCAAGTAGAGTTCCAGAAAACATACACGTTATTCAGGAACAGAAATGGAATAAATCCCAAGCCACCTGGAGTTTATAGCATCACAGTTATTGGAGAAACATAGAAAATGTCCTCAGGGGTCCCTTTGTGCACAGCTGTAGACAAGACAGCTATAGATCTTTAGCCAATGGAGGCATTCTCCGGCAAGAATACTGAGTTGTCCCTTCCCGGGGAAACTGACATTACTTCTGCCCATATGTAACCTTCAGCGGAGATCAAAAGCTCACTATTTGACAGTAATGGTAGTAGTCATAAGAAAATGTGCCATCTGTCATCTTAACAGCTTTTGAAATGTTAAATTGTTGCGAATATGATTCTAATTAAATACCATATGAACTCCCTCTTTTATTGAAAGAACAAAATATACATACTGTAAAATCCCAAAAAACATTTTACAAAAATATTTTCAACATGACGTGTTGTTTGGGTAATGCAGTGTTTATGAATGATCTCATTTCCTGTTACTCCAAAATCGCTTCCGTCTCATATTCCATTTTCCTAATTTGTGTTTCCTTACATTACCGAATGTCACCTAATTATGAAAAGGCTGCATCCTTCTGTAATGTTTTACTAAGGTCAGAGTGCTTATTTTATTTGATATTCAGAGAACTAGAATAAGATGGAATGGGAGGAAAAAGTACAACCTGTAGCCAAAGTAACAAAAAAGTCTCCAGACCATTAATTTTAACAACAATCTTCTGATAAGATTATATGTGCATTTAATATATTTTATGCATGTTATTTAACTATAAAAGCCTTCCTTGGGTAGACACCCCACTGCCGCTTGGATGTAATGTCAGCAGTCCCAACAGGCTCAGATCTGTCACTCAAGTGACATATTATACTATTCCTCTTTGCTCCTCCCCTGGCAGCTACATAGAAGATTATGTACGGAGGTGAGGGCTGGAGTAGCTGGGTCAGCACAGACAGTAATCAGACACTCTGAGAAAACAGTGTTGCCAACCGTCAGTATTTTGGCAGCCAGTAAAATATGTGAACTTTTTCCCTGCCACTAAATGCCAGTAACAGGAAAAGGTTGCCAGCAAAAAATATGTCTGTGACCATTTGAGTGCTTGCTACAGCGTGTTCAGGCACTGCAAGCAGGGGGTGGGACTAGCAGGGAGCAGGGTGCAAGGGAGCCGAGCAAAGCTGCTAGAGCCTCGTGTGTGGGTCTGCAGGATGGGTGCAAGGCAAGCTAGGAGCAGGACTGTCAGTGCTATTTGGACTGGATTGGACTGAACGGACCATCTGGTGACTCAGGAGGGGACATGTCGTGTCGGTGAGGTGTCAGTGTTACTGTGAAAGTCAATTTCATGTAAGAATGTCAGGAAGGGCAAGCCAGTAAGCAAGATGGCAGCCACAGAAGGATGCCTATGCTCCGTTTTTCTGCGAGAAGAGTCACACGGCGCACGCTCATGCGCGAATGACGGTGCACGTGAGCGCATGGGGACGTGCACGCATGTTGTGACAGTTCTTGTTGCCAGATGCGCTATATAAAAGGAGACTGATGGCCAGGTTTAATGCTGTCTGGTCTACAGCGTTCCCTGTGGCCCTTGCTACCTGTTTATCCGGAAAACCTGCTCCAGTTGACTCTTGGCTTCTTCCTGACTTCTCCTCCTATCTGCCTGCATCTGACCCCAGCTTGTCCTTGACTCTGTTTCTGCCTCTTCACTGGTAACCTCGCTGCCAGCCTGTTACAGACCCGGCCTATACCCTGACTCTGCTCCAGCCACCACATCTGTTCCTGATCTGCCCGCCTGTGTATGACCCGGCTTGCCTGTACCTGTCTGTGTTCCTATCTACAGAACACCTCTTCGCTGATTGCTGTGTCCTGCTTCCAGTCTGATCCTGTCTCCAGCCTGCCAGCTTTTTCGGTCAGCTTCCTCGCTGAAGTCTCTCTGCAGCATCATCGGAAGTTCCGACCAGCACCTACATCGGCGATCCTGCCAGGCACTTGTGCCAATCTGCACTCCCAAGCTTCCTGTCTGCTCTATCAGGGGTTCTCGAGTCAGAGTTGTAAGAGAGGCCTTCCTCTGCATATCGGGCACTATGACCAGGTACATGATAGTACCAGACAGCCATGTCTGAGCCCGAGCAAGGAACCTCTCCAATGGAGGAATTTTGTCAGCACAGGCCGTGAAGATCCTGCAAGAAGGTTAAACAAAACTGGAAGAGCATGTCCAGGCCCTATCTCCCCCTGCTACTCAGCCTGCCACCACTTCAGCCGGAATATCTACTGCACCTACAGTGGTAATGTTGCCTCCAGAGCCCAAGGTTCCTACACCTGAGAGATTCTCTGGGGAAAGCCGTAAATTCAGAGCTTTCCATAACGCCTATGAACTCTATGCAAGCTAGCAACACGGATTTCCCCCTGGGTTGACATACTAAAATAGTCCACAGAGGCAGGTTTCCCAAAATGTATTTCCTTATTCTAGATTGTATCCATCCCAGCTCCAGAGGAGGGGATTGGAATAAAACCCTCCTCCAAATGGAGCTTCGCTGGATACATGTCCTTAAAGCCACTCTACCTCCTGGCCTTAAGGAGGCTGTTTGTTTTAAGCCCTTAAGGCGTTTCATCTGGAGGAATGGATAAATAAAATGACAGTGAAAATACATTCTCAGACAATTCTGTCTGTGAGTATATAACCGATTAGTTCATATAGATGGCTCTCTACAATCCCTCCCCTCAATCTGTGATTTTGTATATCTGTGCATTATTATCATGTGTGATGTTGTATCAGCATTATACTTGTCTAATGTTTGATAATCTATCTGTATACTCTATTTTCTACCTCAGATGTCTTTACCTCATGTATATACATTTTGTTGCTAACACATTTAATATTTCTGAGCGTTGGTTTGTTTTTCTTCTAATTTGCCTGTTTTTTTTTGTATTTCCAGTTTTGGCCACCAGGGGGCTGCAGTAATAATTGTATATACCCCCTGCTCTGCCTCTTCACAAACACTTATAAATTACTGTCGTGGCCGGTGAACTCCTGGGGGCTGCACACATGCAATGCCCGGCACACTAAGCTGCCCGGATTTGATGACCCGTGGCGGCTCTCTATGGCAGGCTGCAGATGATACCATCTCGTATGGCCACCATCTTGCTACTCCGGTGGGCATGAGCTGTCCGCTGGGGAAGCTACTGTGTTGGTGGTCCGTGGGTGCATGTTGTCATTCCGTCGCGCTGATGTTGTGGATGCGTAGTCGGAATATCTATATGATAATTAATTCTCAATAAGATCAGTGTTAAACCTCTGTTTTGGCCATTAATATTTACTCTTGTGGACAGCTTTAAATGATTTTTTATATCCCTGCATCTTTTTTAGCCCAATTGAAGGGCTCATAGACTACTGATAAGCCACATATTTAAACAATGCAATTTATTTTATATATATGGTCCATCTACCTTTATATCCCTCTATAAAATCCTGCCACATTACTTGGAGCATGCAGTATTTTGTAAGATTTGGTGATATTGAGAACATGAAGGGGTACTCTCTGCATATCTAATACCATCATAGAAAGTGACACCTATATACATATATTAATATAAATGACTGTTTGTTATGCATTTATTCATCTACTATATAGTGTGTCATATCAACTTCTCAACAAACTTATTGTTCCCACACAAACAGGTAGGACATGTATTTAGATATTGTCTCTATACACCTATAATATTTTTGCATAAATTCTTCTTATATGCTTTGAAATAACGAACACATAAAAAATAATAAAAAATAACGATACAGATGAAATAAGAAATGTAAGGTAGTCCAACTAAGATCACTTTTAATCATCCTCACTGACAGTGCTACGCCTTCCTTTGGCTTCAGTATTTTCAGGTGTCCAACTCCCCCCGGTTAGCCTGGCCACATTCAGTTCCCATTTGATGTGATACCATCATACGCTCTGAAGATCATCCATTTGAAATGGGCAGATTTTTGGAGACACTGTACCGCTCATATTTTTTGTTTTTACTAAACTTTATCAGAATGTTTTGTTTACGATATCTCCATAAAATATGTGAGTGTACACAATATTTTCTTGATAGTAACATATATGCTGCTAAGAATCTTATATTCCCATAAATCTTGTGTTCAACTCTTTTTTATCACTACATTGTATATATATATATATATATATATATATATATATATATATATATTATTGAGCTTCTTATAGACAGCCCTGAAGAAGGTGACATAGATACTATGAAACGCGTGAACTACGAGAAATTTACTGTCAATCGTTGTGGTGATTTTGTACCTTGTACCCAGTAACTGTTACCATTCCAATACATTTTATCTTTATTGTGTATACTATGTTTAATAAAATATGCTTTTTCTATAAACTATTTCAGTGCCTTAAAAGTCCATTTAGGAGATACCCTTTCTTTGTTTAGTCAATTTGGATGTGGCACTTTACAGAGACACCCTCACCAATATAATTATTGCTGAGCTACTTACTTACCATTTTGAAAATAAAATAGGAAATCGTTTTTTTGCTTTAAAATCTACCTTAAATCACATTGCTAATTGCATATTGTACTTGTTTGTAGCCTAAATACTGAAATTTGCACTTAAAACTGTAATTTTGTAACTTTTGGAAGTGGCAGTAAAGACTTGTTTGTGCCAGTAAATTGTGGATGTCCTGTCAGCAAATTTCAATCTGGCAGGTTAGCAACACTGTCAGAAGAGAAGACGGCTATAATGCAGTGGTAGGAATTGGACTGTTGGTTTGAAATTGATCCTCCGTGAAAAAGTCAAATTTTCAAGTAACTTGAAAAGCACATTGCAATTTGTTGGACATTCTAGTAATTTTGATGGGAGAAAAAAGGTTGTAAAAGGCAAATGTGTGCTATTCTAAAAAATATGGAACTTACATAGTTTGATAATTAGTATGAGTAATGGAAATGGGGTGACATCTTAGAGTTTGTCTATATTAATATTAATATTGAAGATTTGCTGTGCTCTGGTGAAAACTTTATTTACTGTAAGTGTGGCTAATCAGTACCCTTAGGGGTTTATTTACTAAAGGCACTTGCAAGTGCAGTCGCTGTTAGACATGTGCATTCGTTTTCGTCCGAATGCATCTTCGTCTGAATTTCGGGTATTTTCGTTATCGTTTTAACAAACAATAATGACCGTGCAGAACCTGAAAACCGAAAGATCCGACATAAACAAATGCTTTATTTTCGTTTTAGTTGTGACAACGGTTCGCTATAGATAGGAGATTTGACATGACGCTGACAATAGCGATCTGTGTACATCGAACCTGAGGTCGAATGTGCCTAGCCTTAGCTCTGTTAGTCCAAGATTATTCTACATAGAGAGAAAAGATTCGACATAGAGAGAAAAGATTCAACATTATAGAAACAATAGCAAAAAAGGTTGAATGTGCCTAACCTAACTCTATTAGTCCAAGATTATTCGACATAGAAAGAAAAGATTCGACATGAAGATTCGACGAAGCAGTCGCCGCGAGCGGAAATTTATGGTCAAATGCTCTGCCCATAGGTTATAGAAGAATTCTAATGTTGGTTGACTAGTAATATTAATTAATAAATATAATTATTACTAGTGTCATAATTTTGGCTAAGATCAAGTGTAGTATCTGTTGTTATCAGTTGTCAGAGGAGGCGATATTGTACCGACCATAGAGGGAAGGGCACATGAAAATCCAATGGTGTAATTGGACCTGGACAGACGGTTGAGGGAAATTCATCACCTGGGTGCCCATGGGGGCTCCAGTGGGCCTACCCAACCTGTCTAGAAAGGACCTCCTGGTGAGGATGGGTGCTGCACATGGGTCTGGCTGGAGGGTCGGGTCCCTGGCCTTCTGGCCTAGATTGGGGTAGCTCTAGCTACGGACAGTTATTCGGGAGAGTACGCTTACTCCTCCTTTGGCGGGGGGGAGTGGTTAGTACTTCCGAATGTAATTAGGAAGGAGTGATGGGAGCGACGTTGGAGCCTGATGGTAAAGGGCTCTCACCAAGCTCCCTGAACTTCATGCCTTTCTGCCTGTGGTGGGGGCTGCTGTGGTCTGGGCTGTTGGTCAGGGTTGGGTTTGAAAGCCTATGGAGTATGTGCCCCTGGAGTGGCAGTCCAGGGGTGCCAAAAAATCACTGTGAGTGGCAGTCACTTTGATTTGAGGCACCAGGGTCACTGCACCATAAAACACGCTTTTTTAAGCACCTGCCTCTTGGGCCGGGCCTTTTGGCTAGGACCAGAGGAATTTTTTATTCCTGGCCGGAGGGCCTGGTCATTGTTTTACATAATGGCCACCTTTTTCAGTCTCCTCTTCACTATCCCTTCCCCACTTTCTTTTATTTATTTTATTTAACTGATGCCTATGTTTGTCACATTTTGTCTTTTTATGTTTTTTACACGGTTGTCTCACTGTGTGACGAGTAGGGATCCGGGTCCTCGGGCCAGCCCTAAAAGTCTTGGGAAAGGGTGGACATGGCCTTTTGGCTTAGTTTGCCCTCTCTCATGGGGTCTCTCTTCGGGGGAGCCTCACCTAGTACTTGGGTGGGTTCTGTTTCGGCAGGCCCTCCAGAGAATGGGGTCTGTCTGGTTTCGGCCAGATAGACCATTGTAAAGTACCCTTGTCCCCGTCTGGAGCCTAATGCCCCGGAGGAAACAGGGAATTGGCACATCTGTGTACTCGTTGCACTTTTTTGTGTTCAATCTTTTTGTGTGTGCACATTTTTTTGGCACCGGGTTAAGTTTTTTGGGTGTGTTATGCACGCCATAGGCTTTCAAAAAAAAAAAAAAAAATTAGTGTCATATAACATTAGAATTCTACTATAGCTTGTAGGCAGAACATTCAACTGGAAATGTACGATTGCGGCATCGTACAGTTTATCTGCTCCGTCGAATCTTCTTAGAACATTCGACAGACACCATAGGCCTTCAATAACAGATTCGACCTTAATTATTTCGGATTTTCGGACGAATGCATTTTTTAACGAAACAAAATAAATAAAAACGAATTTCGGGAGTAACTAAATAAATGTATTTTTCGGAAGAAAACGAAATTCTGAAACAAAATATTTCAGTGTGCATATGTCTAGTCGCTGTAGATCTAAAGGGGGACATGCAAGGAAATCAAAAAACATAATTTTTGCTTGTACATGATTGGATGGTAAAATCAGCAGAGCTTCCCCTCATTTCAGATCTTCCTCTCGGATCTACAGCAACTGCACTTCCAAGTGCACTTGTAGTGCAAAGTGGATTTGCCTTTAGTAAATCAACCCCTTAGGGTCTATTCACTCCTGCAGGAGCATGTTATGCGCTTTATAATGCCCATCCATTGGTGTGCATTATGGAGGGGTGGTGCAATATCTTGTTACAGAGCATCACACTGTTTACCATTTTTTTTTTACTTTGTTCAATTGTCACAGAGTAACATTTCATTCAACAATATGCACCACACTGCATCACAACGTAGAGCATTGCATCACAATATGCTGCTATTTGTAATAATGCATCTTGTCCTACTTTTTCAGCACGCACTAATGCTCTGTGTTGGTGTGAAACAAAATAAATATGACACAAGGCAAATTGCCTTCTCTATGTGTTGGTACTGCATTAGGCAAAGTAAGAACAGCCCGCTAATAATCTGGAGGCAATACCACACTCCATAGCATTGCCACTGCTTGTGCACATACTCCAGGTGTTTGAGGCACTTGACTTTCAAATACATTTAATTTATATGAAAATATCTCCAGCCAGTGACTCCCTCCTATTTGTTGGTGGCGGTACCAATCTGCGAGCTCATCTGCCATATGCAGCATTGCTCCCGCTTGTGCGCATGCTCCTAATTTCTACAGCTTACTTTGCTCTCTGATTTGAATGGCCCAGCTGGTGGGTGGGAGCATAAAGCCCTGCTGTGAGTTGTAATAACAGGAGGAGCTGCTGTCAATCAAGCTCTTACCCACCCTGTCAGGCAGTGCTGCTGGTGACATAGGCAGCTGGAAACCTATAGGGAAAGGTATTTTAATAACAATGGCTCCTCCTGTCCCATAGCACAGCCCTCACCACCACTGTGATTGACATGGACTCCTGAGGGTCTTCTACAGTTTCCACCCAAGCTCTCCAAGCAACAGGGAGACGAAGGGGCCAAGCAGTCAAATGACTATAGATAAAAGCCATAAAAAACAAATGTTTTAAATCAAATTAAAGTGGTTCTAAAGGCTCAAGGTTTTATGCATGAAGGCAAAAAACCTTCTCTGTGCCAGAGAACCCCCCCTCATACTTACCTAAATCACATTGCGATCCAGCAATGTGCACGAGAGCCTTTACTCTCCGGGGACTCTCCCTTCTCCTTAGCTGAGACAGCAGTGGGAGTCATTGGCAAGCTGCATGCTCTGGGGGCACATAAGAATCAGCAGCTTCCAGAAGTGGCAAGATGGCTGCGGCTCCATCTATATATATAAGGTCTATATCGGCCTTGATCCACTTTTATCTAGTAAGTGCATTTTTATTGTCTTTTGTACTTTTAAAATAAATCGCTACATCTAGATGGAGGCACCCTCTTGTGTTTGTCTAATCCGAGAGGAGCTGCATCCACTTCACCTAGTGTTCCCTACCACTCTCCTGCTCCCCTCATGTGCCCCGTTTAATGCCGTATGGATTGTCAGCACTATAGCTTATTCTTTTTCTTTGGTAAAATGCAAACCTCGTCAAATGATACTGTGCTTCCACTTCAGTATTCTATGCTGGCATTGGTTTGTAGCAGTCACAAACTTCAGCACTTTCTCGAGCAGACTTGTGGGGTTGAGGAAGAAAGGTGGCATGTCTGATCAGGTCTGTTAGATTCTAGAATATACTGGACAGTGTGGTCAAACTCATCCTATTGGAATGCATGGCCTTAATTAGAAATAACTATTATAGAAGGAAAGTGGAGGGAAAGCTAAAAAAATGGAGGTTGTTAGGTTGTAAGGTCATTACAAAGGACATTGCGACAATCTTTACGTGGTGGAAAAGGCTTCTTCACAGTCAGAGCTGTGGAAATGTGTAATAGACTCCCTCAATAACTAGTTCTAGCCCACACTGTAGATTATTTTATTTTAAAAAAAAACTGGATGCATTCTTAAATGAAAAAAACTATAACTGAATATTAACATTTATAGATAATAACACATGAGATTGTTGATCCAAGGAATATCTGATTGCCATCTGGGGGAAGAGGAAGGAATGCATTTTCCCCACTGAAGCAAACTGGGCCATGCTTTATAGCAGTGGTCATCAACCCTGTCCTCAGGGCCCACTAACAGGCTAGGTTTTATGTATTACATTGGGAAGATGCAGACTAGAATACTGCAATCACTGAGCAGCAAATGATATCACCTGTGATATATTTCAGTTATCTTGCAAACCTGGCCTGTTAGTGGGCCCTGAGGACAGGGTTGATGACCACTGCTTTATAGGGTTTTTATGCCTTCCTCTGGGTCAACCATGGATATAGGGTTCTGTATATGAAGGTTTTTACTATGCACTATGTACTTTTTATTTATTTTTTATGTTGGTTGAACTAGATGGATTTGTGTCTTTTTTCAACCTAACAAACTATGAAACTATGTTACAAAAGTGAACATAAAACTTTCCCGCTTTTGAACCTTTCTTTGCATAACAGTTTTACTTATTTGATTCCTATTTTATTAATACATCCAACCTGTTTGATAGCATACCAAAATGTTGGGATTAGACCAGACCAATGTTCTGACTTGACTGGCCAATTAGGCTTTTGATGAGTAAAGACCTATTTTTAAATTCTAATTACTTGCAACACTGAAACTTTGGTCCATGTGCGTCCAAGCATAATCCCACATCCAGCCAGGAGTTGTGAATATTAGCTAAAAGAAAAGCTCAGCCTTGCTCGGAGAAATGTGTTTATTTTGGTTTAATGCCACATTAATGCTACAATTGGGTTAAGAATGATATTTAACATGTGTCTGTCAAGCTTGTTCCATACAACTTAAAAGCAGGGAGTATTTAACAGGTGTAGGCTAAACTTATACAGTCTACTCCTGACAACAACTTCAAGAATAAAAAAAAAACGTCATCAATGTTCAATTGAAAGGCAATATTTAATTACATTTCTATCCGACCGAAGGTGACTGTGAAGAGTAGAATTTATGGGACAATAATCAGCTGTTAGCATTGAAATTCTGCTGCTTGGAAGAAAAAAAAGAGTCTATCTGGCACTTGTGATTTTAAATGAGGACTGCTAGGGACATTGAACAGAAAAAAGAATGTTGTATTTTAAAACAGATTCTGACTTCATTTGATGCTATTTTAGCACAGACAATTCATCAAGGCTGCCAACAAAACCAAACAAAGGAATTACATGTAAGCCGTGACTCTTACTTTAGTCTTGAACTCACCAAAACAATCATTTGAATAATTTGCCCTTCGAAAAATGGAAATCAGATTTAAGAAGCCTTCTGCTAGTTTCTGATGTCATGTGAGCACTTTTTGCAATTAATCTGTCATTCTATATAGTAGTATACTATACTACAATTTTTTGTCTCTGCCTATTGAGGTTTTAGCTAAACAGAGCATGCCCTGCCATTGAGACACATACAATGGTCTTTCTCCGGCACAAACACCTCACTTCCCAGCATTCACACAAGCAGTGAGCTGGCCCCTCCAACACACAGAACTTTCTAGTCGGTTTTCACATCAGTGGTGTATGTGCATTTAATTCCCACTTACAGGTCCCCAATATATATGCCTTAGCTTATCAGTGACCAGTCTCCCCATTATGTGCATGAAATCCTAAATGACCAGTCACCAGTATATTGACATTTATCTTTCAATGATCAACCACCCAGAAATGTGCATTAACCCGTGAGTATTCTTAAGATGAAGCGCATTATACTCCAGTGACCAGTCTCAAACATTATCCCTACATTTATTAGCCTTTATAGTGTGTGCATTAATTCCCCAGGGACCGGTCTCCAGCGTATGGGCATTAACTCTGTGGTCAGTAAACTCCCATAGATGATTTTTACCTATAGGTAAGCCTATAGTAAGGCTTACCCATAGGTACAGTAAATATCTCCTAAACATGCACTGTTTAGTAAATATTTACTTGTGAAGCCGCTGGTGACATCACCCCTCCTCCAGGGCGTCATCAAGAACATCACTTCCGGTTTCAGGATGATCTAATTTATATCCGAGGAGAGAAAACCTCCTCTCTAATTAACCAATAGGATATTATTAATTCTGTTGAGTGTACTAGCTCCAACTTCCTCCACCCGAATTACATCACTTCCTGGGCACAAATTGATATTGACATCTTCAAAGTGCACACTGTATATTACAACTACTGCGCTATGCATATATACAGTGGGGGTGGAAAGTATTCAGACCCCCTTAAATTTTTCACTCTTTGTTATATTTCAGCCATTTGCTAAGATCATTTAAGTTCATTTTTTTTCCTCATTAATGAACACACAGCACCCCATATTGACAGAAAAACACAGAATTGTTGACATTTTTGAAGATTCATTAAAAAAGAAAAACTGAAATATCACATGGTCCTAAGTATTCAGACCCTTTGCTCAGTATTTAGTAGAAGCACCCTTTTGATCTAATACAGCCATGAGTCTTTTTGGGAAAGATGCAACAAGTTTTTCACATCTGGATTTGGGGATCCTCTGCCATTCATCCTTACAGATCCTCTCCAGTTCTGTCAGGTTGGATGGTAAACGTTGGTGGACAGCCATTTTTAGGTCTCTCCAGAAATGCGCAATTGGGTTTAAGTCAGGGCTCTGGCTGGGCCATTCAAGAACTGTCACAGAGTTGTTATTTTAGCTGTGTGCTTAGGGTCAATGTCTTGTTGGAAGGTAAACCTTCGGTCCAGTCTGAGGTCCTGAGCACTCTGGAGAAGGTTTTCATCCAGGATATTCCTGTACTTGTCCGCATTCATCTTTCCTTCGATTGCAACCAGTCGTCCTGTCCCTGTAGCTGAAAAACACCCCCAGAGCATGATGCTGCCACCACCATGCTTCACTGTTCGGACTGTATTGGACAGGTGATGAGCAGTGCCTGGTTTTCTCCACACATACTGCTTAGAATTAAGGCCAAAAAGTTCTATCTTGGTCCCATCAGACCAGAGAATCTTATTTCTCACCATCTTGGGGTCTTTCAGGTGTTTTTTAGCAAACTCCATGCGGGCTTTCATGTGTCTTGCACTAAGGAAAGGGCTTCCGTTGGGCCACTCTGCCATAAAGCCACGACTGGTGGAGGGCTGCAGTGATGGTTGACTTTCTACAACTTTCTCCCTTCTCCTGACTGCATCTCTGGAGCTCAGCCATAATGATCTTTGGGTTCTTTTTTACCTCTTTCGCCAAGGCTCTTCTCCTCCGATATCTCTGTTTGGCCGGACGGCCACCTCTAGGAAGGGTTCTGGTCTTCCCAAACGTCTTCCATTTAAGGATTATGGAGGCCACTGTGCTCTTAGGAACCTTAACTACTTCCATACAGGGCATTTTCACCCCCTTCCTGCCCAGGCCAATTTTCAGCCTTCAGCACTGTCGCACTTTGAATAACAATTGCGCGGTCATACTACACTGTACCCAAATGAAATTTTTAGCATTTTTACCCCACTAATAGAGTTTTCTTTTGGTGGTATTTGATCAGCCTAGCCTTTTTTATTTCTTGTGCTATAAACAAAACAAGAGTGACAAGTTTGAAAAAAAACACAATATTTTTCACTTTTTGCTATAATAAGTATCCAAATTTTTTTTTTTTTTAAAACAAATTTTTTCCTCAGTTTAGGCCGATACGTATTCTTCTACATATGTTTGGTAAAAAATATTGCAATAAGCGTATATTTATTGGTTTGCGCAAAAGTTATAGTGTCTACAAAATAAGGGGATAGATTTATAGCATTTTTATTATTATTTTTATTTTTACTAGTAATGGCGGCGACCTGCGATTTTTATCGTGACTGCAACATCGGACAATTTTGACACATTTTTGGGACCATTCACATTTATACAGCGATCTGTGCTATAAAAATTCATTGATTACTGTATAAATGTA
This sequence comes from Lithobates clamitans, assembly GCA_037952925.1. NCBI lineage: Eukaryota > Metazoa > Chordata > Amphibia > Anura > Ranidae > Lithobates > Lithobates clamitans. The sequence continues at coordinate 1,875,088 of JBBGZY010000292.1, forward strand.
TCTGGCAATGAAGGGGTTAACCAGGAGGGGGCGCTGTAGAGGTTAATGTGTTGCTAGGGAGTGATTCTAACTGTGGGGGGAGGGGATTCACAAGGGGAGGAGACCGATCGGTGTTCCTATGTACAAGGAACACACCATCGGTCTCCTCCCATCTGACAGGACGTGGATCTGTGTGTTTACACACGGAGATCCACGGTCTTGCTCGGTTACCGGGCAAGCGCGCGTGCCCCCCTGGGCTGCCTGGAAGGCTGCGCCGTCATATGACGGCGGCCCAGAACAACAGCTGCACCGTCCCGCCGTCATATGACAGCAGGCGGGCAGCAAGTGGTTAAGTGCAGGGAAATTTTTTTGTAACCATAGCCAGATCTGTGCCTTGCCACAATTCTGTCTCTGAGCTCTTCAGGCAGTTCCTTTGACCTCATGATTCTCATTTGCTCTGACATGCACTGTGAGCTAAAAGGTCTTATATAGACAGGTGTGTGGCTTTCCTAATCAAGTCCAATCAGTATAATCAAACACAGCTGGACTCAAATAAAGGTGTAGAACCATCTCAAGGATGAAGAAATGGACAGCACCTGAGTTAAATATATGAGTGTCACAGCAAAGGGTCTGAATACTTAGGACCATGTGATATTTCAGTTTTTCTTTTTTAATAAATCTGCAAAAATGTCAACAATTCTGTGTTTTTCTGTCAATATGGGGTGCTGTGTGTACATTAATGAGGAAAAAAATGAACTTAAATGATTTTAGCAAATGGCTGCAATATAACAAAGAGTGAAACATTTAAGGGGGTCTGAATACTTACCGTCCCCACTGTACATGCCTCTATTTACATGTTCTGAATGTAATTCACATCTTCACAATAAAACTTTATGGAAGTTGGAGCTAGTACACTCAACAGAATTAATAATATCCTATTGGTTAATTAGAGATATAAATTCAATCATCCTGAAATGGGAAGTGATGTCCTTGATGACTCCCTGGAGGATGGGCGAAACACATTGACGCATTTACGGTTTCCTAACCAACCACGCCACTTCCGCCCTCCCTGGGTCACACGCTGAGTTGTGGTGAACCCGAAAGAGCCTCACTCTCTGTCCTATGCTCCTTTTTATCTGCAATCCTTCAAATAAACACTTTTATACAGTACTTCACCATGAGCTTTTATTTATTTTGTCAAGGCTGGGGGATATCTTAGCTACCCCTGAAACCTTTATTTGCAGATCCCATCAAGGAGCTCCAGAGTCCCATCTTTCTCACACCAGTAACAAGCGTGTTTGACCCCCCAGACTGCATAGCTGAGGGTCTATTTTTTCCGGTGAGTGGGGATACCAGAGGGGAGTGTGGCATATGGCACAACATGTTTACATGAAGCACGTCAGCACCTTCTAAATCATTTTGGAGCACTGAGAACTTTATTAAGAGACTGTTTATAAGCACTTTATAAGAGACTGTTTTTGCAATTGTTTTTTGTCATAGGAATGATTTTTAGGTTTTCTTCTAAGATTGCCCTGTATTTGGCTCCATCCATCTTCCCATCAACTCTGACCAGCTTCCCTCTCCCTGCCGAAGAAAAGCATCCCTAAAACATGATGCCACCACCATGTTTCACGGTGGGGATGGTGTGTTCAGGGTGATGTGCAGTGTTAGTTTTCCGCCACGCATAGCATTTTGCTTTTAGGCCAAAAAGTTCAATTTTAATCTCATCTGACCATAGCTTCTCCTTTCACATGTTTGCTCTGTCCCCCAAATGGCTTCTCGCAAACTGCAAATGGAACTTCTTATGGCTTTTTTTCAACAATGGCTTTTTTCTTGCCACTCTTTCATAAAGGCCAGATTTGTGGAGTGCACGACTAATAGTTGTTCTGTGGACAGATTCTCCCACCTGAGCTGTGGACCTCTGCAGCTTCTCCAGAGTTACCGGGACCTCTTTGCTGCTTCTCTGATTAATGCTCTCCTTGCCCGGCCTGACAGTTTAGGTGGACGCCAATGTCTCGGTAGGTTTGCAGTTGTGCCATACTCTTTCCATTTTTGGATGATGGATTGAACAGTGCTCTGTGAGATGTTCCAAGCTTGGAATATTTTGTTATAACCTAACCCTGCTTTAAACTTCTCCACATCTTTATCCCTGTCGTGCCTGGTGTGTTCCTTGGCCTTCATGATGCTGTTTGGTTCACTAAGGTTCTCTAACAAACCTCTGAGGGCTTCACAGAACAGCTGTATTTATACTGAGATTACATTACACACAGGTGGACTCTATTTACTAATTAGCTGACTTCTGAAGGCAATTGGTTCCACTAGATTTTAGTTAGGGATATCAAAATAAAGGGGTCTGAGTACAAATGCACACCACACTTTTCAGATATTTATTTGTAACAAAAAAAAAAATTGAAAACCATTTATCATTTTTCTTCCACTTCCCAATTATGCCCCACTTTTTGTTGGTCTGTCACATAAAATCCCAATAAAATACATTTAAGTTTTTGGTTGTAACATGACAAAATGTGGAAAATTTCAAGGTGTATGAATACTTTTTCAAGGCACTGTATATCTGAAAATGGATCAATCCTGATGTACTGATGGCCTATCTAATTTCTTGAGGCTCTAAAATACAAGGACAGTACAGATATCCCCCAATTTACCCCTTTTTGGAAAGTAGACAGTCCAAGGTATTTAGTAAGAGGCATGGCAAGTTTTTTGACGTTGTGATTTTTTTGACACAATTTTTTGGAAATTAAGCAATTAAAAAAACTATTTTTGTTCACACTTTAACACACTGTGACCAGAGCAATACAGTGTTACCATGGCAACTCTAGGAAAGTGATCAAGATTTTAATTTTTTTTTTTTACACATTATGAATTCCACTGGCCAAGCAACCATTTTTACTAAATGAACAATGGACACAGCCAGTGACAGATTGCACCAGAGCGATCATATGGTGTTCACCCGAAATGATGAACGTCCCACCCAGCCTATTTTAATATGAGTTAAGTCTAGGATCATATCTTTGCGGTTCTGTGTGGGTACGTTTGAGTGGGTATAGAAGCCTATTCAATTACATGGGCTGTTGTACCTGAGGGAAATGTGAGGAAAAAAATCCCCAACCCTTTTATAAAACCACAGCTGCACGGAACTGAATAGTGCTAGAGCACTATGCCATCTCGTGCACCCAAAAAAGTGCTGGAATGTTTGGGAGTGCCATTATGAACTAATTTCACCCCGCACGTCTGCTGAAGGAGTAGCTTGTGCTGCCTGCAGGTTGAGAAACAAGCAGAAGGGATTGGCTACAGGGTCTCTGAAAACTGGGGCTTTCTCATGTTATTCTAAAACTTCCACATTGTTTCAGCCCATTTTAAGAGTACTTAAAGTGGATCATGGACAAAAAAATATTTATGTATCATGAACAATCAGTAGAAACATTTTACACCAGCACAGAACAGCATATAACAGAATAGCCGAATACAGAACAAAAGGGAAAAGAATACTCAGATCCCACCGGTAGGATGGAGATAAGTAGCTTTCACTAGTGTACATGGGTCCACAACTTCCAACATGCCTTCCTGCAGCAAAGAGATACATATATTTGCATTTTATGGTAAATCTAGCAAGTTCATTTAGTTCTGGGTGCTCTTAGTACAACAGGTCAGACTGTAAAACAGTTTTTAAGAAGCCTATCTTAAGAAAGTGTTGATCCTTGCTTATTCTCTTGCGATATAACTTCAGACTAATTCCGCTAATTGACAGCTTTGTCTAATGTACTATAAGGATCAGCTAGCAGCTTTTCTTCAAAAGCGGTTCAGGAAAACTGATTTTATCTGTTAACAGAAGATCCCCATATCCTCCAAATCAAAACTATCATAGTTTGAATGTTTGTACAATGGGTATATAGCAAAGTTTAATTGTTTGGTCTAAGGTTGTATGGAGTAGAGGAATAGTTACATTATACCTCACTCCCCCAGGAGTCGGCGCTCCTGGTATGTAGATGGACCCTTGATGTCCTCACATACAATGCAGGGCCACTGGACCTTCATTGATGATGTGAAAGAAGCCAATGACTGGTCAAGCTGTGAAGAGGAGCGCATTTATGACTCCAGTCATATGGAAGGGAGGAAGGCAGCAGGAGTGAGGAATTAGGTAAGTATTTATCTACTCAACTAGAACCTTCTCAAACTAAACAACTCATTAAACCTTGCTATCTGAAAGAGTGGCACCGTGAGAAAGTAGAATTTAAAGCTGAAGTTTAAATTTATTACAGGTACTTATGTAGTGCAGTCAATTTACGCAGTGCTTTACACATTATATATATACATTTCATTCACATCAGTCCCTCTGCTCTCAAGGAGCTTACAATCTAAGGTCCTCAACTCACATTCATACATACATATACTAGGGCCAATTTATACAGAAGCCAATTAACCTACCAGCAGGCCTGGACTGGCCATAGAGCACACCGGGCATTTGCCAAGTGGACCAGGGCCGCCGGTTTGCATGTTGCTAAGAGCGGCCTGTTGATAACCGGGCTGCACAGCAGGAGGTAAGCGGTGAACGAGGCCCAGACAGGGCTATCACAAACCGCAGCCACCGCTCATATCCCACTGTGCGGCCATACCTAATGCAGGAGGAGCAGAAGAAGGCAGGAGAGATGGCTCCAGTGACACACAGGAAGTACCTGCAGGGAACAGACACCTCCCGGGCCAGCCGCTGGAGATACAGCTGCATTGAGAGGACAACAGTGGGCTCTCTCCTAACACCGGCCGGCAAACCGTGACAGCTGCACAGGTGTAGAGAAGGCCTTCACACACTAGGATGAAAGTGATCGCACTGACCTCTACACTAATCCAGTGTGTGTTACAACCAAACAATCTTGCTCTGTAGCAGCGGTGGGGGAGGGGGGGATTGGGATGTCGCTTTGCTGTATTAGGCAGTATCTTTGCTGAATAGGGCTGTCTCTTTGCTATATAGGGCTGTCTCTTTGCTGGATCAGGCTGCCTCTTTGCTGGATTGTGATGTCTCTTTGCTATATGGGGACGTCGCTTTGCTGGATTTGGATGTCTCTTCGCTCTATGGGGATGCCTCTTTGCTGGATAATTACTTAATCACTTCCTTAACATGTTGAGGGGGAAAGGAGGGACCAGGGAAGACCAAATTTAAGCAGATTAAGCGGTTAGAACTTTAGTCTAGCAGAACTAGGGTCGTCAGTTTGAATCCCAACTACAGCACTACCTGCCGTGGTAAGGACTATTTTTTTAAATATGTGTTTTAGAATCGTAGCCATGGCCCCGTAGGGGTTGCTGAATGTTGTGGCTCATCTGTCACCCTGCCCAACCCAGCATCCATCTCTCAGTCACTCAGAGACACAGAACAGTCCATTAGCTTTGTTTTTATTTTTTTATTTGAGGGGATTGAACTTGGATGGGAATAGGAAATTATGGGATGCCCAGAGGATTCAGTGTAACTTGAGTGGGACTACTACAGTACATACACTCCTATATATACACTCCAGTCTTCTCTCCAGCACAAACACTTGATTAAGAACTCTTTTCCTTCTCTCCTCCAGCATTTCTCTTACTCCTCCAGCACTGCACTTGCTGCAGACTGTTACTCCTCCTCCAGCGCTTCCCTTGCTGCAGACTGTTACTCTTCCAGATTAGCTAGCACCACATGGTTAGGCCTGACACTACTCAGCCAGGCCTCAGTAGATTGCTATTTGCGGGCAGGGGCTTTGGGCCCCTATGGTGTAGAAATAGTTCAGGTGCTAACTGTCCTTTATTCAGCTACCAATCCCAGATAGCTGTCTTCAGGTCCTGCCAGCCAGCATGGCTGCAATGACCTCTCTCCACTGCCCTTCCCACAGTCCACTCTTCTGGTTCTGTACCCATCGCAAACTGCAAACTCCCAGCTCTCTCAGGCGTGCCTCCCCAGTCCTCCTGACTGTGCTTCACTCATCAGCCCTCTTGGCTGTGACCAGTTGTCCTCCCTGGAGTCTCTTAGCAGTGTTCTCTCCCACTGTCCTCTCCTTGCTCTCTCATGTGCCTCTCCGCCAGGATCTCTTCTCCTGGATGCACCTGAGCCCCTGCCCAAGGTCACCCCCCCAGATTGGGGAGCTCCCTGTGGGCCCTGACAGCCTCCAAACTCTCTCACTCCAGCACTTCCACCCGACAACTCCTCCCTAGCTGGGCTGACCCCAGGTATTTAAGGAGGCCTGCCCCCTGCCAATCAAAGTTGGGGATTGGTCAAGGCTCCTCAAAATACTCCAGGCAGCTCTACCTTTCCTCTTTTCCTCTTTCTAGCATGTTCTAGAAAGAAGAGGGAGGTGACAGTGATGCTACCTGTGAGTCACCCAGCCCTACTCTGAACCACTCCAAGCCCAGAATGAAACAAACAGGCCTAGCCACCAGCTAGGCCTGCCTAAATTTTCCTACTCTGTTAGAAAAATCCTCACTCTAGCACCTACCTAACTAAAGGGTGCTACATATATAAAACTTTAATATATTAATTTAGGTTGATTTAGCACATAAATGAGTTTGATATAATTTAGAGTTCACATTATTTGCAAAGTACTGCACGGCACTAATTTTATATATTTATGCAAATTATTTAGATCTACTTTATTAATATCCCAATATTTGTTAATACAGAACATTTCTTTAAAAATCTTCTCATACGTATGTTTTTTGAAAAATCTTGCTAATTTTTCACAATGAGTTCTATTTATATATTCAGAAAATGATGCAGAGAAGAACCCTTGCTTGGCTTGCTCTGGAGAGCTGTTTCCCCTCAGATAGCAAGGCTCCTTCTCTACAGCATTCTGGCAGGGGACAGGCTCTACTCAAGTTGTTGCTGCTTTTTAAAGAAAGCAAACTATAAACCCTTTGTAGCATGGCCCCCTAGAGGGCTGCTCAGAATTACCTGCTTATCTGCACGGCCATGACCTGGTGAACCTTCCAATCCACCTGACACTCTGGGTTCAGACATCCTTTTATCACTGTATGAACATATTCAAATAACTCAATGTATTTATGTTCTATGAATATTTTACTTGAACCAATAAAAGGGGACCTTGTCACAAAGAGGAGGTAATAAATCTGCAGAGTTATAGGCAACAGCGCCAACTCAGCAAAATAATTCCTCCGAAAGACACAAGACAATATTTTAACAATGACAATACTCTATACATATATGTACACTTCCTTTAGAGAGAATGTTACCCCCTAGACGGATGTAGTGTAATATTGTGAAGAATGTCACATCTACCTCAGTGCAGGTGGTCAGACACTATAGCTAGCTACTGTGTGCTTCACCTATAGAAGCACCCTTTCCCTTAAGTCAAGTAGGCCTACCGGTACTTGGCTGCTCCCAGGACTTATACACAATGCTATAGCGCCTGGCCACCACACCAGGGAGGACGTGAACAGAGCAAACAACAGACTACTTGCAGTTTTTTTTTTTTTTTTTTTTTTTTTTTTTTTTTAATCTTTTTTATTAGAAAAAGAGAAAGTTTTCCATTACAACAAACGTATAAACAGGGAACAAGTAATATTGTCATAAATAAGAAAAAGAAAAACAGAAAACGCATAAATACCTATCCCTATCTTATCATTCTAATATACGGCAGTTTAACCTGTCCTTATACTATAAGTTTCGGGAATCATTTTCCTCCCTTTTTTCCTCCTCACTCACTCTCCCACCCCTCATCCACTCCCCATCATACGCCCTACCATACAAGTCATCCAACGCCCACCCTTCCCATCACTCCAATTCTTCCAAATCCAGCCAAGCTTTCCATATTTTTTCGAATTTCTTAGGGTTACCCCTTTTTTTGTAAATATATTTCTCTCTACAGATTACCTCTCTGACTGCATTCACCCATTCTGAGACCGTCGGAGCTTCCTTTCTCTGCCAATGCTGTGCGATAAGCTTTTTGCTCTGAAACAGGCATCTAAACCTTGCTGTCTGTGTATCCCTTGAGGGCACCTTATCCCCCATTAGTCCCAACAAGCACTCCCTTGCCTCTACTTTCAATGACGTCCCAAACACCAGATTTATCTTTTCCACCACCCCTTTCCAATATATATGTAATTTGGGGCATCGCCAAAACATGTGGATCAGGTCTCCATGCCCTCCCCCACACCTTTGGCATTTTGGATCGGGCCTCTTACCCCACTTAAATAGTTTCAATGGTGTGTAATATGCCCTATAGGAAAGATAAAGATGGGACATCGCCTGAGAGGAAGAGAGAGTGACCCTGGGCCCCAGCGACAGGACCTGCTTCCATTGGTCATCGGAAAGTGCCCCCACATCTCCCTCCCATTGGATCCTGCTTTTGTTCTCAACCATACCCCCCTGGGCGGAAGCCTTCAGGCATCTATACATTTCAGAGATCAGCCCCTTCGTAGTGTGTGCATCAATAAGCTTTCTCAGAGAAGTCATTTCACACCACGCTGGAGCGTCCTTCCCAAATTGTGCCTCTAGGGCATGCCTGAGTTGCAAATACTTGTAAAAAGATTTTTTAGAAATTGCATACTCCTCTACCAACTCCTCAAAAGATTTTAACCTCCCCCCTCTATATACCTGAGCCAGGCAATGGATACCCCGACGGTCCCATTCCACAAAGTGTCCTATTTTTTTAAGCTCATTGAGGCTATTGTTATCCCAGAGTGGGGAAAATTCCGCAAAGCCCATGTATCCCAAAGTACTTTTGGCTTGTACCCATGCCTTAACCATCAGCTTGGTAGTGGGGCATTTAGTACTAAATGAGTCTGCCTCTATTGCTTCTGCGATCGTGTCATGGCCGGTATCATTCCACAAGATGCTACCGCCCCCTCCTTCCTCCCATGGCCTATTACTGCCTCCCATTTGCTGTAATTGGGAGGCCAGGAAGTATCCGTATGGATCCGGTACTGCCAGGCCACCCTTCTCCTCTGGCTGTCGCAACGTCCGCAAACTGATCCTAGCCGACCCACCTTTCCAGATAAGTTCTCTAAACACGCTGTCTATTTTTTTGAACCAGTGCTTAGGAATCCACACAGGGGAATTCTGCAAGACATGTAAAAGTTGGGGTAGCCAGACCATCTTGATCAGGTTGCAGCGTCCGACGACTGAGAGGGGCAAGCGACTCCACACCCGGCACTTCTGTTTCATTTTTTTCATAAGTGGGACTAAGTTACCGGAAATATACTGTCCTGGATCATTGGTTATATTGATACCTAGATATTTCATTTGGCTGACTATTTTAACCTGGGATACCTGGCTAGGGAGGGGTTCAATCAGCGGATCTATGGGTAGGATTACTGATTTGTCCCAATTAATCAACAACCCAGAGAACACGCCGAATTCCTCCACTATCCCTATAGCTGTTTTTAATGAATTCTGCGTGTCTGCCAGGAACAGCAAGATGTCATCTGCATACATAGCTACCTTGTCCGTCCCCTTCCTTCTTTTAAATCCCTGCACCCCCTGCGCCGCTCTCAGGGCTATCGCCAAAGGCTCAATTGCCAGAGCAAAGAGCAGGGGGGACAGAGGACACCCCTGTCTCGTACCCCTGCTCAGCTGGAACCCCTCCGAGCACTGGCCATTGATCTTAACCCTGGCCCTCGGACCACTGTATAACAGCCTTAACCATTGGATAAACCCAGGGCCAAACTGGTATTCCACTAGGACCCTCCACAGGTAGTGCCATTCCAGGGAGTCGAAGGCCCTGGCCGCGTCCAATGAAAGAGCCGCTCTCCCCCCACTGTTAACCACCGGTGTTTGCATATTCAGGTACACTCGTCTTATGTTCGTACTCATAGATCTATTTGGGATAAACCCAGTCTGATCCGTATGTATTATTTTAGAGATTATCTTATTCAGCCTTGCGGCCATTACTTTTGCCAGGATTTTTACGTCCGAACATAAGAGCGAGATAGGCCTATATGATGACATATCTATTGGGTTCTTCCCTTCTTTCAACAGGGTTATTATTATGGCTTCTGACATGGACAGTGGCAGGGCCCCGTCCTCTCTGGCTCCGTTGAACACCTCCAAAAGTAGGGGCAATAGTACCTCTCCATATTTTTTAAAGACTTCTATGGGCAGGCCGTCGGGGCCTGGTGACTTCTGGCCTGCCATGTCTCCCACTGCCCTCTGCAATTCAGCGAGGGTCAGTGGGGCATCCAGCATTTCCCTGTCTTCACTTGTTAATGGGGTTATCCTTAACCCCTTGAAAAAAAACTGCATTTCGGCCTCCACATTTACTCTGTGAGAGCCGTACAACTTCTCGAAATATGTCCTAAATTCATGCAGAATGTCAGGAGTGGTCTTTTTCAAAACTCCATCCCCCCCCTTGATTGCTGCTATTGTACCTGAGGGGCCGTTAGCCTTAATTATTAGAGACAGAGCCTTTCCAACTCGCTCCCCCTCTCCAGCAAAGCTCCGCCTTTGAAATAAGCTCCTTTTTTCCATCCCCTCCCGGAGCACCCTGCTGTACCTATCCTGTCTCTCCACCCAGAGCTTATAGCTGGATTGGGATGGCGTGTCTATGTACTGCGCTTCTGCTATTTCTACACTCTCTTTAGCTTTTTGTTCTTCTGCTAGCGATTGCTTTTTATTAAATGCAATTTTCTGGATTAGTACTCCCCGGAGATATGCCTTCAGGGAGTCCCAAACAACCCCCACTGAGGTCGAGCCCAGGTTTATTCTAACAAACTCCGATAAGTTCTCCTTCATTCCCTCCTCATCTCCTATTAAATCAAGCCAAAAGGGATTGACCTTCCAGTTCCCCCAGGTATGGTGCTCTCCTACCTTCACAACAGTAATAACAGGTGTGTGGTCCGAGACGGCCCTTGGTTCATACATTACTTCCTCCACTACATTTAATGCTTCCTCATTTCCCAGAACCAGGTCGATTCTGGATAAAGTGGCATGGGTCCTGGAGTGGCATGAATATTGCTTCACCCCAGGATGCCTCCTCCTCCAGATGTCCACCAGTCCTATTTCATCGCAATATTGCATAAGGGGGCTCTTAGGTGCCGCTCCAGGTCCAGTTTTGGGGGGAAACCTATCTATACTGTTGTCCATTGTCATGTTGAAATCGCCCACCACTATGACCGGGGTCCCGGGGGAGTTCATTATAAAACTGGCTAAATCATCTAGTATTGTCATACTAAATGGGGGAGGGATATAGACATTAGCTAGAATAAATCTTTTATTTTCTATCAAACAGGAAAGAAAGATATACCGGCCGTATTCGTCCACCTTGCTCTGACTACAGGAGAAGGGTAAACCAGTGCTTATCAGCACACTCACCCCTCTAGAATAAGAGGAGTGTGTGGAGTGATATTGTGTCTGGAATTGCGTATTATCTAAGATTTTAATTGAGTCCTTTACTAAATGGGTCTCCTGCAGGCAGAGTATTTTAACTTTCCTCCTCTTGGCTATTGAAAAAATTATCTGTTTTTTAAAATTATCCCCAATCCCCCTTACATTCCATGCGCATATGTTAACCCTTCCACCACCTCCTGGGGTTTTTTTACACCTCTTGTTGGTTATCATTGACCCTTGGGTCTAGTGACCTTGCTACACACATATCGCTAATAACCCTAATAGACCAAACCACCATCTTTTGTAAACATTGTGAGTGACCCTATTTTTAATTATGTCCCTTTGCTGTAACAAACTAGACCAACATTCATCCATCCAAAACCGTGCCCCCCCTCCCCCTCTACCCTCAATATACTACTAGACTACTTGCAGTTTAGCAGACAGATAGCATGGTTCTATGACAATCCAGGTAAAAGGCAGGCTGAATTCAGGGAATAGTCCAATATCTGATCCAATGACGGTCTAGGTAAAAGGCAGTCTAAGTTCTGGGAATAGTCTAATATCCGATCTGGGTCATACACAGGGAAATCCAACAGCAAAACAGGGAAGACAAATGGGGGGCTTGATCAGGAACAATGCAGGTAACTTTGACTCTATCACAAACAAGGATTAGAGTGTTCGGTTTGCTTATATCAGGTGACCGACCAGATCAATCACCTTGCAGGTGAACACAGACAGGGGGAATGCAACAGCCAACACCTGGATGCTGGAATGAGGAGCAGGAGCACTAAGTGATCTTGACAAATATAGGGGCCTTGCTATAAGTAATGGCAATAAAGTCACGTTGCAGATCTGATATTCTTCACCGGCTAGTCGGAGCATGTTAACTGTATTCCCTTTGGGTATACTGAGAACAGTAGATTCCTTGTAGCAAAGAAACTAAAAGGTGTCTGAGCATAGTGTTCAAGTAATGCAGTAAATAGGGATGAGCCGAACACTCCCCTGTTCGGTACGCACCAGAACATGCGAACAGGCAAAAAATGTGTTCGAACACGCGAACACCATTAAAGTCTAGGGGACACGAACATGAATAATCAAAAGTGATAATATTAAAGGCTTATATGCAAGTTATTGTCATAAAAAGTGTTTGGGGACCTGGGTCCTGCCCCAGGGGACATGGATCAATGCAAAAAAAAAGTTTTAAAAACGGATTTTTTTTCGGGAGTAGTGATTTTAATAATGCTTAAGGTGAAACAATAAAAGTGTAATATCCCTTTAAATTTCGTACCTGGGGGGTGTCTATAGTATGCCTGTAAAGGGGCGCATGTTTCCCGTTTTTAGAACAGTCTGACAGCAAAATGACCTTTCAAAGGAAAAAAAGTAATTTAAAACTATTCGTGGCTATTAATGAACTGCCCGTCCGACAATACACATAGAAGTTCATTGATAAAAACGGCATGGGAATTCCCCACAGGGAAACCCCGAACCAAAATTTTAAAAAAAATTACGTACGTCCCCCTAAATTCCATACCAGGTCCTTCAGGTCTTGTATGGATATGAAGGGGAACCCCGGCCAAAATTTAAAAAAAAAATGGCGTGTGGTCCCCCTCAAAATCTATACCAGACCCTTCAGGTCTGGTATGGATTTTAAGGGAACCCCACACCAAAATTTAAAAAAAAAATGGCATGGGGTCCCCCTAAGAATCCATAACAGACCCTTATCCGAGCACGCAACCTGGCAGGCCGCAGGAAAAGAGGGGGGATGACAGAGCGCCCCCCCTCCTGAACCGTACCAGGCCACATGACCTCAACATTGGGAGGGTGCTTTGGGGTAGCCCCCAAAACACCTTGCCCCATGTTGATGAGGACAAGGGCCTCATCCCCACAACCCTGGCCGGTGGTTGTGGGGGTCTGCAGGCGGGGGGCTTATCAGAATCTGGAAGCCCCCTTTAACAAGGGGACCCCCAGATCCCAGCCCTCCCCCCTGTGTGAAATGGTAAGGGGTACCCTAACATTTCACTAAAAAAGTGTAAAAAATGTTAAAAATGACAAGAGACAGTTTTTGACAATTCCTTTATTTAAATGCTTCTTCTTTTTTCTTTCGCCTTTCTTCTTTCTTCTATCTTCTATCTTCCTTCGGTTTCTTCCTCCATCTTCTTCTTCTTCTGGTTCTTCCTCCGGTGTTCTCGTCCGGCATCTTCCTCCGCGGCGTCGGCGTCTTCTTCCTTTCTTATCCTCAGGCCGCTCCGCATCCATGATGGCATGGAGGGAGGCTTCCGCTGTGTGACGCTTCTCTCTTCATCTTCTCTTCATCTTCTTCTCTTCATCTTCCCTTCGGGCCGCTCCGCATCCATGATGGCATGGAGGGAGGCTCCTGCTGTGTGACGCTTCTCCTCTTCTGACAGTTCTAAAATAATGGAGGGCGGGGCCACTCGGTGACCCCGCCCCCCTCTGAGGCACAGAGACTTGACGGGACTTCCCTGTGGCATTGCCCGTGACGTCAGAGGGGGCGGGGTCACCCGTTGCGTAACCCCGCCCCCTTCTGACGTCACAGGGAATGCTACAGGGAAGTCCCGTCAAGTCCCTGTGCGTCAGAGAGGGGCGGGGTCACTGGGTGGCTCCGCCCCCCGTTATTTAGGAGCCGTTAGAAGAAGAGAAGCGTCACACAGCGGGAGCCTCCCTCCATGCCATCATGGATGCGGAGCAGCCCGAAAAGAAGAAGAGAAGAAGATGAAGAGAAGAAGATGAAGAGAAGAAGATGAAGAGAGAAGCGTCACACAGCGGGAGCCTCCCTCCATGCCATCATGGATGCGGAGCGGCCCGAGGAGAAGAAGGGAAGAAGACGCAGATGCCGCGGAGGAAGATGCCGGACGAGAACACCGGAGGAAGAACAAGAAGAACCAGAAGAAGAAGAAGATGAAGGAAGAAACCGAAGGAAGATAGAAGATAGAAGAAAGAAGATAGAAGAAAGAAGAAAGAAGAAGCATTTAAATAAAGGAATTGTCAAAAACTGTCTCTTGTCATTTTTAACATTTTTGACAGTTTTTTTTTTAAATGGTAGGGGTACCCCTTACCATTTCACACAGGGGGGAGGGCCAGGATCTGGGGGTCCCCTTGTTAAAGGGGCTTCCATATTCTGATAAGCCCCCCGCCCGCAGACCCCCACAACCACCGGCCAGGGTTGTGGGGTTGAGGCCCTTGTCCTCATCAACATGGGGACAAGGTGTTTTGGGGGCAAAGCACCCTCCCAATGTTGAGGGCATGTGGCCTGGTACGGTTCAGGAGGGGGGGCGCTCTCTCGTCCCCCCCCTCTTCCTGTGGCCTGCCAGGTTGCGTGCTCGGATAAAGGTCTGGTATGGATTTTTGGGGGGACCCCACGCCCTTTCTTTTTTAAATTTCGGCACGGGGTTCCCCTTAAAATCCATAACAGACCTGAAGGGCCTGGTATGGAATTTAGGGGGACCCCCCACGTCATTTTTTCTTTTTAATTTTGGTTTGGGGTTCCCCTGTGGGGAATTCCCATGCCGTTTTTATTAATGAATTTTTATGTGTATTGTCGGACCGGCAATTCATTAATAGCCGCGAGTACTTTTAAATGACTTTTTTTCCTTTGAAATGTCATTTTGCTGTCAGACTGTTCTAAACACGGGAAACATGCGACCCTTTACAGGCATACTATAGACACCCCCCAGGTATGAAATTTAAAGGGATATTACACTTTTATTGTTTCACTTTAAGCATTATTAAAACCACTGCTCCCGAAAAAACGGCCGTTTTTAAAACTTTTTTTTGCATTGATCCATGTCCCCTGGGGCAGGATCCAGGTCCTCAAACAATTTTTATAACAATACCATGCATATAAGCCTTTAAAATTAGCACTTTTGATTTCTCCCATAGACTTTTAAAGGGTGTTCCGCGGCATTCAAATTTTCCGCGAACACCCCAAATTGTTCACTGTTCGAACTGGCAAACAGCCGATGTTCGAGTCGAACATGAGTTCGACTCGAACTCGAAGCTCATCCCTAGCAGTAAAGTTTTCTTGCAGTAGAGATGTCTGTGCAAAGTGTCTTAATGTAACAGTGGTAAAGAATGGATACAGGTCGAGCAATTTGCCCTCTCACCAATGACCAGATCTCCCAGATGTCTACTGAAGAGGAACTCGTGTAGCGACACTTGTGCAGCGGATCCGCTATCTCGATCTCCCGACGTGGAGATTGCCACACACACCCACAGGCAAGCGACCGAAGTGGTGCTGGAAAGGATGTCTGACAGCGAACAACAGAGATAGGCCCCTCAGACCACGGGTTGGAAGTAGGACTCCGCGTGGTAGGCCATGACCTCTCTCTCTCCCTATTGCACAGAGAGGTCCGTCTTATGTCAGAGACCCTTCGCGTGGGCTTCTGCTGCTTTTATAGCTACACCCAGCAATCTTCAGATGACAGCAAAGATCCCTGGGATATGTAGTCCTGGCACACAATCATTCAAAGCAATTATCTGACGGGAGGACTATTCGTCCCACAATCCTTTTATTTGGCACACAGATACAATGTCACTGGATACACTGATCACTAGAGGGACAGACGATACTTTGAAATGCTAGAAGGTACGGTGCTTTATGCTTGTAGTCCATAATGCTACACCCCCCCTCCCCCCCACTTGAAAGTCTTTGGCCCCTAAAGACAGAGCACAACCTGGAATCACTTTACTGCATTGTGAAAGTTAAATAATTAATTATCTGATAAAGTAGAAGTTGCAACAGCTAATAACTGACTTAGTGAAGGGTCCACTGATAACAAATTATATACAACAGGAGAAGAAGTCATATTAAGTTTATGACATGCCAATAATAAATGAGTGGCCCATCCAGTAGTGTCAGGGGTGGATCAAGGTCATCCTTTACTAAAGACTCGGTAAAGGAGGCAAGTGCTTGCCTGGGACGTTGAGTAGTGGGTATAAGTTCATCAGAATTTTCTCCAAGAGTGTCATAAGTCAATCTCTTTGGGGGGCCAAGCTTTTGTCTCAACCGAGAATGTATGTCTTCCAATGACTTAGGTCCCCATTCTGCTTCCCAAAAACTGCATCCGGCTTCCGGTCCAGGTTGGATTTCGGTCTCCAGCTCCACCTCAGGTTCTGGTTCTACTTCAGGCTTTGGTTCTACTTCAGGCTCTAACCCTGGCTCAGTGACTGTCTCTCTCCCTGTTGTATTAGCAGGAGGGATGAGAGTATCGGCCGTATCCGACACTTCACGGGGTTCCAGCTTGACTTCCTCATTTCCCCTAAATGTGTAGAGAGCCACCACCTCAGTGTCAGGCAAGTGGGAGACTGTCCCTGGACAGCCTTCTTCTTCAGCATCAGGAACAATGGAACTCATGCAGTGGATCTGCTGTCTCGACCTCCCGACGTGGAGCTTGCCACACACCATCAGGGAGGCGACCGGAGTGGTGCTGGAAAGGATGTCAGACAGCGAACAACAGAGCTAGGCCCCTCACGCCACGGGTTGGAAGTTGGACTTTGCGTGGTAGGCCGTGACCTCTCCCTGTTCCACAAAGAGGTCCGTTTTGCGTCAGGCCCAGAGGGACAGACTATACTTCCAAATGCTAGACCATACGGTGCTTTATGCTTGTAGTCCATATTGCTACACTTTGAACACCTTTTATTTTTTGAATATATTTAGCTGATTTAACCTGAAAGTTCAATTGGGCTTTAAGTGTCTACATAACAATAGAATAAAAATGCAACCCAAAGTTACAAAAGGAAAACATATTGCATTAAAGGCATATAAATACGATGCCCTTACATTGCTTCTTTTAGGAGATTTTATCACAAGGTATCTGTCAGGAAGGGAATGCTAGTAGACAACATGGCTCCTCTGGACTGACTTCTGCACCTCTTCACAGCCTAATCCATGCTTCCCTTTATAGACATAGAAATTGGGCTCATGCACGTGCACATTGCTGTGAGCACCCATGCACATACACGTGCACATCGGTCTGCTCACATGCACTCATGATATACCCTTTGAAAAAGTCACGTGAGCAATGACACAACGCTTCAGTGAAGAGAGTCGGGTGACATTCGTTTCCGGTCGCGGATCGGAACATTACTTGTTATACGCTGGTGTGTTATCTTATAACTGTAAGTGTTTTACCTTTCATTCAATTTATTGACCTAATTACTACACTATGGAGTCCTCACTTTCCTTTTTATAATATTTGGCTGAGAGTCTAAAACGCCCTGCAGTTAGATCTGGCAGAGTAAAAAGAGATCCATAGGAGCGGTGCCATCGAGGGAGCCTGGGAACAGCCAGTGTGGATCTGTCAGTAAGGCTTATTGTTCTCATAGATGAGGTGAGAGGCTGGGGGAAATATCACCACGCACATTGGAGATTGGCTGAACGGTGTCACTCCTTTATTTGATGAACTGCATTTCACATGTAAAGAGATTGTCACAATTGAATTGCACTGTGTATGGGACCTTTTTTCACAATTTTTTGGATATATTTGATTCTTTGATTTTTTCACCAATCTTCATCTAATGATTATTATATATAATTCTTGAGCACTTCGTTGGAATAATCTTGGACACTATTTATTTATTGCTTTTTTTGCACAGTTTTTTGCACATTTCTGGCACAATTTATTTATTCAGTAAACTCTATTAATTTGCAAAAACCAGAAAATTAATATAAGCGGCGCTGATATTAATGCAGTGATCAAGTGTATGAGCAGTGTACTGAGTGATATCAAAAAACAAATAATATATATCACACAAAAGTACTCAATGGTACAACATATATAGCCCCCCTAGGTCAAACAAAAATTAAATAGTAAAGTCCATCCATAGAAAAGACACATCCATAGAAATATCCATAAAGAAGACACCGTGAATGATGTGCAGATTTCTTAAATGACCACCAAATCAAACGTGCCAGTGATTCCTCTCCCTTCAGATTCAACACTCACCGGATAAATATGCCTCACACTCTCGTGTTTTGGCACATAAGCATGGTAAACCTTACAATCAGGTTTAAGCAAAAAATCCAAATTCCATCCATCTAAGTGCCATTTCATTCCATATGCAAATAAAAAAATGCACTGATAGTGTAGTAACGTAAAACCAAATTTAATAAACTGTGTAAACTTCAAACATTGCACTCACATAAAATCTCTTTAAGCCAAATTTACTATTTAATTTTTGTTTGACCTAGGGGGGATATATATGTTGTACCATTGAGTACTTTTGTGTGATATATATTATTTGTTTTTTGATATCACTCAGTACACTGCTCATACACTTGATCACTGCATTAATATCAGCGCCGCTTATATTAATTTTCTGGTTTTTGCAAATTAATAGAGTTTACTGAATAAATAAATTGTGTCAGAAATGTGCAAAAAACTGTGCAAAAAAAGCAATAAACAAATTAATAGAGTTTACTGAATTATTTACACATTTAAAGTGGCAGCTTTGGAAGTTTCACAGACTTTCGCACATTTCACATAGTATATATTTTTTATACATTGTTTTATACACAGTGTTGAGACATACACTTTTCTAAAGCGCAGTGGTAGGAACTCAAGGAGGACGTGCATTATTTGGGTACCATTGTTTACAATTTATTTATTGTTGCAGTTTTTTGCTACACTTGCACAGATTGTTTATTTGTATTATTTTAGCCTTTGCACATTATTTATTATTGCAATTTAAATTGCTACTTTGCACAGATCGCTTATTTGCACTTGGATTTATATTTTCATTTTTTTATTGCTATTTTGCACAGATTGCATATTTGCACTTGTATTTTTATTTTTATTTTTCAGGATTTCAGTGTATTTATGTTCAGCAAGTTTTTCATTATATTGGCATTATCTTTTGCTACGGTAGTAGCATTTTTGTTTTGTGATTGAATCATCTACACACAAATTTTTTGCATTATTCATATGTTGTTGATGCCTTATCTGTTAATTATTATCTTATTGCTATGGCCTGCACGCAACATTGAATTGGATTTTGTCAGGGAGCAACTTTACATAATTTTTTGTGAATACTTATTGCTTGGAGGGCGGTTATTCATTAATTGTTATAGCAGTGGTTTGCTAATCTTTGGCTATACAATTCTGATGAGAGATTCATTTAAAGACGCATCATTCTTTTGGATTTATCCCTTAGGAACTTCAAAAGATGTATTATTGTAATCTTTATCTAGTCTTTATGGTTTTATTAATTGGAACGTCATAACTATTTGTTTGGTAAGCACCACATTACCTTTCAATTTACTCATGACAAATGTTGGTGCCAGGTGGGTTATTTAAATTGTGTCAGTGCTCAGGATCAGTTCTGCTTTGTCTTCAGCCTGTGTATTCTGTATCCTGACTCCAGTTGCTGACCTGGCCTGTCCTGGCTGCTCTCTGAACCCCACCTGCACCCACCCCAGCTTGTCCTTGACCACCGCTTCTGCCTGCTCCATTTGCTTCTGTTCCACTGATCGGCTCCTGACCCGGCTTATACCTTGACCAGGCCCTTGCCTGCTCCTCTGTACCTGACCGGTCCTGCCACTGTATTACCCGGCCTTTCTGACTCTGCTATTCTCCTGTGGTTTCCAGTACTTGTCTTCTATCCTGCTGAACTACAGTCTGCTACCAGTGTATGCCTAGCCCGCCCGCTGTGGCCGTACCAGCCTGCTTTAGTCAGCTGCCCAACAGCTGTCTACCAGTCCTCCTGCTTCACTGAAGAATATAAAAAATACTGACAACATCTGCCTGCTGTGAACACCTGCTCTGCTACTAGCAAGACTTATAGGCACTCATGCCACTCTGCACTCCTGCTCATGCTGTTCATACTAACTAGGCCCTAAATCAGAGAGGCCTTCCCCATCATTTCAGGCTCTGCTACCAGGTACATGATAGTATCTGGCCTTTAGGGAGAAAAGGCATAGAGCTGATATATATGATATAGAAAATTAAATATGATCTGAGTCACTGGGGTGGATATCATTTATCCATGGGGACCAGATTTTGAGGAATTTGTTATTGAAATCTTGCAATAAGGCTGTTAACATTTAAGTAGCTCTGCGGCCTTACCATTGCTATGAAGCAATTTACTTCACAAATGTGCCCACTGGCTTCAAAACTCCAAATACAGTGGAGCACTACTATAAAGAATGAGAACAAAAATGACACATATTGGACTTTATTTTATGAATGAGCATATAATGCAGGCTGTGGTTTGGAGTAGCCTAGTGTTATATAGCATTATACATGAGCCATTTATTAAAGCGAAAGGTTCTCTTTCCAAAATGTATGTTCACTCTGCAAAAGGAAGTGTTGGTTAATAAAGAAAATTTTGATTTACTTTCAATACTCAATTATGTGTAATGGAACATTAAAGAACAGGAAATTTAGAAGCACAGGATGGTCACCTTATTTACTAACATTAGCTTTGCAAAGAGAACATTTACTTTGCAAAGTGAATAGCCTCTACTCCTTAAAGCTGGTCATACACAGAGCGAATTTTGGCTAATTCCTGATGAACCGGATGAAATTCAAGCCGTATTTGGCCTTGTCAACACCACTCTTCGTGACATCTTTCATTCTGAATGTTAAAGGATCCGGGTAGAAAATTGTTGACCGAACATTTATTACAGCCAATCAGTTGCAGTCGCTGTTTGGCTATTCTGACAGCCAGCAAGAGAGATCCCTCCATCCACGCTGATTAGTGTTTATGGGGAAATCCCTAGAATTCTCTTGTTCAGATTGTGGGGTTGAATGAGAGGAATTGATGTGGACAGGAAAGAGGAACTATGTTTCACATATTTTGACAATGTTCCAAAATCAAACCCTTTTGGCAGCAGGTGGCAGATATTATCAAGAGCCTCACGGCCTTGGACCTAGGGGGCAAGCCTGCTACGTGCCTGCGGCACTTGTCCAAGAGACCTATTCGGAAGTATAAGTCCTCTCTAACCACTCAACTATTGAATGTGGCAAAATTCTGTGTTCTGATTTGGTGGAAGGACATGTTTCAGCCAACTAAATCCTTATGGTTTGTGAAAGTAAATAAAATTAGACATGGAGGACCTTACAGAAACCCTGCATAATATGGAAGGGGCCTTTCAGTCGACTCGGTGACCATGGTGATATTTGGTCTATACTTATCTTTCTGTGCTTTTGCTATCTGAGTAACATCCAAAAGCCCTGGCCTCCTCCCTTGGTGAAGCATTCCTTCTTTTCTTCTTTTTCCACTTTCTCTGCTTGCCCCTTTCTTTCCTCCCGCCTTTTCCCAACCTATCGGATATATATAGATATATATATATATCTATATATATATGCTTCCCCATCCTAATCACCCCTCTTATTGGTCTTGTATGTTTGACGTACCCCATGATGCCATAATGTATTCTATATGACCTTTGTTACCGGGGAATCGAGTGCATTCTGGCACCATCTTTTTACAATGATGATGCTCATCTGCTCACTGTGGTGATTTTTGTTCCATATTTTTCTATGGTTTTGTTGTTTTGCATTAACAAATACTCTAGCTATGCCATACCACTATACATATTATCTCGCTACCCTGGTTCTCACATGCTTTTCAGTTTCTTGTATAATGTGCATCTATGCTGTTTACGGTTCTGCAATGTACCTCAACATTACAAATTTTAAAAAAAAAGAGAGGAACCTAAGAGTGTTTGGCCAACCTTAGTAAATCAAACCATTAGTTTGTAGGCAGGTGCAGGTTTTCCTCCATCCAGTAGGTGGCACTATGCCATCACACAGATGGAGTGTAATTTGTTAGGGGAAATTGTCCCCTCATGGACTCCATCAGTGGTTTAGAGGAAACAGCTGTCTGATTGGACACTTTAACCTCTAGTGGCCTTTGGTGGCCATCTTGGGTGGGACAACCTTTTTTAATTAAGGGTACCCACATCATTTGGTGTACTTCTGGCGAGTGTTTGGTAGGGAAAGGAACCTGCTTGTAAGGTACAGTGATTATCTCAGGTACATGTTCCTGGTTCCAGTACATTCCACAGATGCTCGATTGGATTAAGATCTGAATAATTTGGAGGCCAAGTCAATACTGCATCCTGGTGCCATCTCTTCCCCAGATAAGCAACACACATACACCCAGCAATCCACATGATGTAAAAGAAAACATGATTCATCAGACCAGGCCACCTTCTTACATTGCTCGGTGGTTTAGTTCTGATGCTCACAAGCCCATTAGTTTTGACTTTGAACATGGGTCAGCATGGGCTCCCTGACCAGTCTGCAGCTATGCAGCCCCACACACAACAAACTGTGAAGTCAATTTTTTTCTGCTTTCAACACATCAACTTCAGGGACAAAATATTCACTTGCTGCCTAATATATCCCACTGACTTTCGGATGCCATTGTAATGAGATAATCAGTGTTATTTACTTAACCTATCAGTGGTTAAAAAGTTATAGTTGATCAATGTATATAGTCTCGGGGAGCGGTGCAGAGACATGGAGCCAGTACAGACTGCAGACATTTTGCCTGTACCTATAAGGCACTATACCTCTGGTAACAGAAGCTGTCCAGTCTGGTAACATGTACTGTAATTTCTGAGAGACTGTATATTCTTTGTGCTGTTGATATCAGTGCTGAAGTTCAGTTTATCTATTGCTGCAAATCAACAGCGCAAGAGTTAGATAAAAGATATTAATGCAATACTGCATATACTGTGTGTGAATATTTCCTCGGTACCCAACTTAGGACCCTCCTTCAAGATTTCCTAAGCCATGAAAAGATAAATCCTTACATAAAGGAGACCCAAGATCCAAATAGATGGGAAACAGGACTGTAGCAAAAATTAGACAAATTTCAAATGTGAAAAACCCTCCAACAAAAACTTTGCATTTACTAAAAAGATTCAGAACCACAATTTGCATATATCATAATGCGCACATTTTACTTGTAGGTTGCCAAGCATAATATGCCAACACTATATAAATACAGGTAATAAATAAAAAGCGCAACAACAAAAAAAAAAAAACCTTGAACGGGGATGAAATAGAAAAGTGATCTTAGCAGATGAAAACAGCGTGTGATGTTTTCTTACTGTAGTTCCTATAATACCTTTGTACAGACAGCAGACATTGAACAGACACCGGCAGCTGGAGCTAGGTCTGCTTCTCATCTCGCAGTCCTTTCATGAGCCGGTAACCATTTCCCACTACTGATTATAAACACTACGAGTTACATAGGGTTCAAGTAACAAAAAGTGAAATTTGGACATGTGAAAAAAAAGGAGATGCTTTGCCCTCAAATTAGCACTTGAACTTTAAACCTGAACATAGCTCATATTTACAGCTATTTAATAATGGCTTGCTAATAATGACTTTATTGAATGTAGTTTTTGCCATTGTAGCGTAAAGCAGATGTGCAGGCAAAAAGTTACATTAATGGAGGAGATACATAATTGTGAATTGGCCTAACTACCATAAAATTTGTAATTGATCAGACAGTTTTCTAATGCAGATAACCCTTTCGGGTGACACAATCAGTGTGACCTCACTTTTCTATACTACAGTTAAAGTAATAGTAGGTTAATTGTCTGTGTTGGTCCAATTGACAGTGTTGGTCCACTGTGTTTTATCAAGTCCAAAGTCAGCGCAGCCCCCTACCAGGAAATTCTAGAGCACTTCATGTCTCCCTCTACTGACCAGCTTTATGGAGATGCTGATTTCATTTTCCAGCAGGACTTGGCAACTGCCCACACTGCCAAAAGTACCAATACCTAGTTTAATGATCATGTTATCACTGTGCTTGATTGGCCAGCAAACTCGCCTAACCTAAACCCCATAGAGAATCTGTGAGGCATTGTCAAGAGGAAGATGAGACCCCAGACCCAACATTGCAGGTGAGCTTAAGGCCGCTATCAAAGCAACCTGGGCTTCCATAACATCTCAGTAGTGCCACAGGCTGATCGTCTCCATGCGACGCCGCATTGATGCAGTAATTAATGCAAAAGGAGCCCCAACCAAGTATTGAGTGCATACTATACTGAACATGGGCACACTTTTTAGTAAGCCAACATTTCTGTATTAAAAATCCTTTTTTTGTGGGGGTATTACTGAAGTTACTGAATACTGAGTTTTCACTAGCTGTAAGCCATAATCATCAAATAAAAGAAAAAAATGCTTGAAATATATCACTCTGTGTGTAACGCATCTAAAAATGTATTTTAGAGGGTCTGCGACATTGCGGCAGACATATCTGACCCAAATGACACTTTTTGGGGACTTGTGTTAACGCATTGCACAATAAAATGATTATAAGCTTCTGAAATGAAAAATGAACAAAGGATATCCTTATACAGTGTGTACTTGCCTCCATCAAAAGCAATTTGTGTGGATCCTGTCTGCTCTCTCCCTCTTCTGCTATCTGCATGAGTCACTTCTGACATTTCAACCTGACACGTAAATCCTTGGAGACCCCCCCCCCCAGTTCACAGCAGGTGACTCAGCTGTTCATGTTCCCCAGTAAGGCTGTGTAAAGGGGGGGTGTACATTACCTTCACTCCCTAAACTTTCAATTTTGGCTTTGGCTATGTTTGGCTTTATGCCTCACTATATGCAAGTTTCTTAAAGGGGTTATAAAGGTTCACATTTTTTCACCTTAATGCGAACCTTTATAACCCCCCTATCAGCCCATCCCCCTACAGTTGGAACACGCTGAGGGAACACATTTAACCCCTCGATCACCCCCTAGTGTTAACCCCTTCCCTGCCAGTGTCATTTATACATTGATCAGTGCATTTTTTTAACCACTGATGTAATAACATATATATGTAATAACGTCACTGGTCCCCAAAAAGTGTCATTTGGGTCAGATTTGTCTGCCGCAATGTCACAGTCCAGGTAAAAACGCAGATCGCCGCCATTACCAGTAAAAACAATTAAAAAAAAATAAAAGTCCCTAAACTTATCCCATAGTTTGTAGACGTGATAACTTTTGCACAAACTACTCAATACACGCCTATTGCAATTTTTTTTTTACCAAAAATATGTAGAATACATTATGACCTGTACTGATGAATCATTTTTTCTCCAAAAGGCTTCTTCATAGTAAGAGCTGTGAAAATGTGGAATAGACTCTCTCAAGAGCTAGTTCTGTCCAGCTCAAGAGATTACTTTAAAAAAGGCCCAGATTCTTTCCTAAATGTATATAATATACCGTATTTATCGGCGTATAACACGCACTTTTTTCCCCTTAAAATCAGGGGAAAGTCGCAGGTGCGTGTTATACGCCGATCCCGAGCTGCACAACTTCAAAATCGCCGACCGCGATTTGAAAAAGGCGCCGCCGGCGCCGAAATACACAGAGCCGGTCCTCTGCTCTTTCCGGCGGCTCTCGTTCACTTTCGGCTCCACTCGTAGTCCCGAGCGGAGCTATCCGAACCTACTCGGCTAGGTTCGGATAGCTCCGCTCGGGACTACGAGTGGAGCCGAAAGTGAACGAGAGCCGCCGGAAAGAGCAGAGGACCGGCTCTGTGTATTTCGGCGCCGGCGGCGCCTTTTTCAAATCACGGTCGGCGATTTTGATGACAGGCGATCGAAGGCTGCACGGGGGATGGCTGCACTGGGCTAGGCTGCACTGGGCAAGGCTGCACTGGGGAAGGCTGCACTGGGGAAGGCTGCACTGGGGAAGGCTGCACTGGGGAAGGCTGCACTGACATGGCTGCACTGACATGGCTGCACTGACATTGCTGCACTGACATGGCTGCACTGACAAGGCTGCACTGACAAGGCTGCACTGACAAGGCTGCACTGGGGAAGGCTGCACTTACAAGGCTGCACTGGGGCAAGGCTGCACTGAGAAGGCTGCAGTGATGGGCATTTAAATGTAAGTTTTTTTTCCTTCAACTTCCCTCCTAAAAGTTTTTTTTCCTTAAAATTCCCTCCTAAATTGGGGTGCGTGTTATATGCCGGTGCGTGTTATACGCCGATAAATACGGTAACTGGATACTAATATTTATAGGTAAAGTTGATCCAAGGAATATCCAATTGCCTCTTGGGGGACCAGGAAGGAATTCTTTCCCCTGCTGGAGCAAATTGCATCATGCTTTGCTGTGGGTTTTTTTTTACCTTCCTCTGGATCAACTGTGGGTATAGGATTGTGTATATAAGATTGTAGATTTTTTTCCCCTTTTATTGGTTGCACTAACTTGACTTATTTCTTTTTCAAATAGACTAACTATGTAACTGTAACTATGAGGCATGGTGCCAGGAACACTGAAAATAGATTTTGGGTTTACATCAGGGATGTGCGGTGAGGTCAGTGGCTGGTGAGGCTCTGGCTAGTATCAGAGCCAGATACACACAGGTTACATACGGTGCAATTGTTAGAGCAAGAGCAATAATTCTAGCACTAGACCTCCTCTGTAACTCTAAACATGTAATCTGTAAAATTTTAAAGCATCACCTATGGAGATTTTTAGGTACTGAAGTGTGGCACCATTCCACAATTGTGCACAATTTTAAAGCGTGTAATGTTAGGTATCTATTTACTTGGTGTAACATCATCTTTCACATTATACAAAAAAATCTGGTTATCTTTAGTGTTTTTATATATATATATATATATATATATATATTCATGAAACAGTTTTTTCCCCAAAAAAGCGCACTTGAAAAATTGCTGCGCAAATACAGTGTAACATAAAAAGTTGCAACAACCACCATTTTATTCCCTAGGGTGTCTGCTAAAACAATATATATAATGTTTGGGGGTTCTGAGTAATTTTCTAGCAAAAAAATGATTATTACAAGTAGGAGAGAAGTGTCAGAATTGGCCTGGGTGGCAAGTGGTTAATTACTATAAGTAATATACAAATAATTATTATATAATGTTTTTAAGATAATTTACTATATTTTCAAAAATTGTACTCAAGCCGGTTGCTTAATGGAAAAATTACTGAAGTTTGAAGTTATAACTTCAAACTGGTAATTTCACAGTAAATAGATAAATAATAAAGTATTATTATTTAAGGTACTTGTATAGCGCCATCAATTTACGTAGCACTTTACATATATACATATATTATACATTCACATCAGTCCCTACCCTCAAGGAGCTTACAATCTAAGGTCCCTAGCTCACATTCATACATAGTAGGGCTAATTTAGACAGGATCCAATTAACCTATTAGCATGTCTTTTGGGGTGTGGGAGGAAACCGGAGTACCCGGAGTAAACCCACGCAGGCACAGGGAGAACATGCAAACTCCAGGCAGGTGGTGTTGTAGTTGGGATTTGAACCAACAAACCTTTTTACTGCTAGGTGAAAGTGCTAACCACTACACCACTGTGTAGTAGTTAGCACTCACCGAGCTGCTGAGACTGCCATCAATCAAGGCAGCTGGCGGCTCCAGACTTGGGAAGTCTGGGTGATGCGCTGCCTCGACTGATGGCAGTGATGTCAGCAGAGAGCGGACTTCAGACCGTTCCCCGCTGAAAACGGGTCACAGGAGTGCAAAACGAATTGCACTCCTGTGACCCAGAGGAGAAGCCTAGCCTAAAGAGCTCAGGCTGGACTTCTCCTTTAACTGTGTGAGAAAAATATGGGATTGTGGGTAAATCTTATACCCATAAACCCTTTTTTCTCCTTGCAGTTAAGAGGGATGGGCTGGAAGGGAGTATTTGTCTTTTAGACACATGCCCCTTCTATGGCACTGCAGTGAGAGGCGTGCCTCCACTGCAGAATTTTTTTTGGACAGCTGGGGCTAATGGTACTTTACCATTGGTCCAAGACTCCAATCTGTCCATTGAGCTCAGTGCCTCTGACAAGAAGTGAGGAGAGGCACTGTGAGCTCATCCTCTCAGTCTGCTGCAAACAGAGTGTGGCAACTTGTATTTAAACTGGCCGCTCTGCATGTAGCTTCTGACAGGCTGCGCAAGTAGCCCTGCATCTCTGGAACCATAGGTCATAGGAGCCCCAAATTTTTACCAGTGGTGGGGTAGGACTCTTTGGGGTCTTCGTGACCTCAGGTCGCCAAGCTACAACCCTCCAGGCCCTGCCTCACCTGCCTCCCCTGACTGCACCTCCCTGGTTTACATACACTTTTATTTGGAAAGAAAGAAAGAAACCCCAAAGGACTTGTACAGTAGCTGCCAACACACTTGTACTATAGTGCACCATAGTGTCTGTTTTTGGTATACTGCTTTGCTGAAAAAGCGGCAGGTTTTTTTTTTTTTGTTTTTTTTTTGTGCGTTAAGGTATTCTGTCTGCTTTAATGCAGCTTGCTCTAGTGCTTTAAATGCATTGCATTAACATGAATGCATTGAAGCAGTGCAATCTATAAAAGAGCCCTAAACGTGACTTTGATTTGAATCTACATGGAACAGAGCGAGCCTATTTCAGAAGCAAAAGCAGACAGTGGTTGTTTCCTAATGTTTAGCAATTTAGATGTTATAATTATTTTTTTTACTAAGGGTGTTGCCAAAGATTTCACAATTATGTCCCAATGTGTGTTACATTTCATTTTTTTCCTAATTGCCACTTGAGAATAACAAAGCAAATGGGTGGGTACACAAAGCATATATAAATCATCAGATATTAAGAGTAATATACATGATGTACAATGTCAGTGCATAAAACTCACTGCCTGGGAGGTCCTCAGCTACGATTTATAAGACAGGATTTGTGTCAATTCACCCCGACTTACTGTGTCAACCTAGAATGATATATTTCAATGAATAGCAAGTTATGGCTCTTTCAATTTAACTTAAGAAATATTACATTTTCCTATTTTAACATTATATTTTTAATTGAAACATTGTAAAGAATATCTTTAAAAAAAGTAGTTTAGCCTCAGTTTTAGTCTTACAAATTATATTGTGTGTTTTCACAGTATTAGTTAAAAATGAATGAGACTTTAAAAAAAATATTTGTATCTAAAGCAAAAACATTGTATTTAGTTTTGGATAGCATGAATAAGGCTAAGAAAATTGGTCAGGTTTTTATTGCTGCCTGTGTTCCCACTAGGGAGATTCTCCGCTTTATTCGACTTGGTGACTACTGTTACTGAGAAAGAAATTGATGGAAAATCCAAAATTTTACAGTTTTTGCCAGAACAGGAATAGAGGGGAAATCTTCCAATGACAGCGACAACTATTTTAGAGGGGAATTTCCTCTCTCTTTCTGTTGTTTCTCCAAGACAGGAAGTGAAAAAATCTCCAGAGGATACAAACAACAAAACAAACCTGTTCTTGCCTTTCCTATAGGAAACAAACAAAAAAAAGCTTTAGATATGCTTTAAACTATGAAATATAAACACTGCATATTTCTAAATAAATATACAGTATATTTATGCAGTAATGCATTATTTTCCATGATAAATTATTGTTTGCCAAGTAAAAGTGTATCCCTTATGTGCAATTTGCTATGGCCATAAATGCTAATGTGAAAAACAAAAAAAATGTGATTCAATTTCCTCAATGTAGTGTGCTTATAAATGGATATTGATTATTATTATTATTATTATTATTATTATTATTATTATTATTATTATTATTATACAGGATTTATATAGCACCAACAGTTTGTGCAGCACTTAACAAAATGAAGGCAGACACTACAGATACATAACAATTTGGTACAAGAGGAAACAGAGGGCCCTGCTCGTTAGAGCTTACAATCTAAATGGGAGGGTCAATTAATACAAAAGGTAATAGTTGTGGCGGTTGAAAAACAGTGTAATGCCCCGTACACACGGTCGGATTTTCCGATGGAAAATGTCTGATCGGAGCGTGTTGTCGGAAATTCCGACCGTGTGTGGGCTCCATCGGACATTTTCCATCGGATTTTCCGACACACAAAGTTGGACAGCAGGAGATAAAATTTTCCGACAACAAAATCCGTTGTCGGAAATTCCGATCGTGTGTACACAAATCCGACGGACAAAGTGCCACGCATGCTCAGAATAAATAAAGAGATGAAAGCTATTGGCCACTGCCCCGTTTATAGTCCCGACATACGTGTTTTACGTTACCGCGTTTAGAACGATCGGATTTTCCGACAACTTTGTGTGATTGTGTGTATGCAAGACAAGTTTGAGCCAACATCCGATGGAAAAAATCCTAGGATTTTGTTGTCTGAATGTCCGAACAAAGTCCGACCGTGTGTACGCCCTATATTAGTTAGAAGCAGGGTAGGCTTCTTTAGAGAGAAGGATTTTCAGGGATAATCCAAAGATGGATAGATTAGAGGACAGCCGGACAGATTGGGGTAGGGAATTCCAAAGGATGGGAGAAGCTCTGGAGAAATCCTGGAGGCGAGCATGGGAGGAGGTGACAAGGGAGCTAGAGAGCTCTTGGGAGGACCGAAGAGAACGGCTTGGTTGGTATTTTGGGACTAGGTTAGTGATGTAGCTGGGGGAAGAGTTATGGATGGCTTTGTAAATTATTGTTAGTACTTTGAATTTTATTTGTTGGGTGAGTGGTAGCCAGTGGAGGGATAGGCAGAAAGGGGTGGAGGGCACTCAATGGTATGGTATGGTGAATGAGTCTTGCAGCGGCATTCATTATGGACTGAAGGGGGGGGATAGTCTATGTAAAGGAAATCCAATGAGGAGAGAGTTGCAGTAGTTGAGGCGAGAGCAGGGGCGCACTGACCATTGAGCCACTTGGGCACTGCCCGAGGCCCTGGGCCACTAGGGGGCCCCATCAGGGTTGCCAGCCTCAGTAAAACCAGGGACAGTATATAAAAATCTGTTTTTTTTTACATCTGTCTCCGAAATGTCTCTTACCTACATCCTTTTGGTCTAAACATCCTGAGATTATAGCTGCCCCACCTCTCCAGTACCTTCTCAGCCAATAGAAACATGTCTGTGTATACTGTGTGTACATGTATCTGTATACTGTGTGATTGTATACTGTTTGTGTGTATACTGTGTGATTGTTTACTGTGTGTGTGTATACTGTGTGGCCCCATAATCTCTGTTTGCCTGGGGGCCCCATAATCTCCTATTGCCCGGGGGTCCCATGAGTTGTCAGTCCGCCCCTGGGCGAGAGATAACCAGGGAGTGAATTAGAAGCTTGGTGGTGTCATTAGTTAAAAAGGGGTGTATTCTGGAAATGTTGCAGAGGCTAAGGCAGCATGATTTGGACAGGGATTGGATGTGGGCCTGAAAGGACAGTTCAGAGTCTAAGGTTACCCCTAGCACTCTGGCATGTGGGGACGGACTGATAGATGTGCCATTGATCTTGACAGAGAAGTCGGGGGAAGGGGCACATGGGGGAGGAAATATTAAGAGCTCGGTTTTAGATAGATTCAGTTTGAGGAAGTGGTTTGACATCCAGGCTGATATGTCTGTTAGTAAATCAGTGATGTGTGAGGAGACTGATGGGGTGAGCTGAGGGGCAGAGAGATAGATTTGGGTGTCATCAGCATAAGCTGACCCATGGAGGACGTGTAGATCGAGAATAGTAAAGGTCCAAGGACAGAACCTTGGGGGACCCCAATGGTAAGAGGGGTTGGAGAGGAGGAAGTGGAGTTGTAAGTGATACTGAAGGTGCAGTGAGATAGGTAAGATTCGAACCAACGGAGAGCGCAGCCATGGAGACCAAGCAAATTTTCTTTTTTGAGGAGGAGGGGTGGTCAACTTTATCACAGGCAGCGGAAAGGTCCAAGAGTAAGAGTACGGAATAATGACGTTGGTTTTGGCTGTGAGTCAATTATGAGTGTTAGAAGGGCAGTTTCTGTGGAGTGCTGTGGGGAAATTCCGAGTGAAGGTGATCAAGAAGGTTATTCTCAATGAGGGGGTCACTCAATCGGTTGTAGACTAAACATCAAGGAGTTTGGAGGCAAAAGTAAAGAGATGGGTCTTAGGTTGCTAAGATTGGTGGGGTCCAGTGAGGCCTTTTTTGGTATGGGGGTAACTAGCGCATGTTTTAGAGGGTTGGAGAAGATGCCAGTAGAGAAGGAGAGGTTGAAGATATGAGTTAAAGAGTGTAGGATAGAGCCAGATGGTGACCATAGTATTTGAGAAGGAACAGGGTCCAGGGGGCAGGAGGTTAGGTGGGGGTAGGAAAAAAACTTTAGTGACTTCCTCTATAGTTGCTGGGTTAAAAGCGGGAAGTATTGATTGTGCAGGAGGACAAGGAGTGTAAAGTGATAGAGATATCTGTAGAGTGGAGCTCTTGAGATGAATTGTCTCAATCTTATTATGATTGGACTGAAAAATAACTGCCTACCTAAAGAACTCACCAATCATGTGCATATATTCCCAGGTTGGCAAAGGCTTAAGGGAGCAATTTTGCCAAAATGTTTTTATTGGTCTCTAGAGTTGGGTGAACAGTTCTGCGAACACCCAAATTTGTAGAGCGTTTGGCGGGTGTTCGACCCACCAAATGCCCTGCAATGCACTGCACACTGCTCAGTGCATTCTAAGCCCTGGTTGGGCAAAGCTTTGCCCATGCTCCATGCTGGGCAAAGCTTTGCCCAATCAGGGCGCAGTGAATAGCTGGTAGTTTAGGATTAGGGCTGGGAAGTGGTTGCGGCGTCTTTAACAACTGATTAGTCATCAGCTGTCAATGGGCTTCCGCGCTGACAGCTGAATAAAAAAAAAAACAACATTGGGAGCAATAAAAAAGTGAAAAATAAAAACGACGTGGGGTCCCTCTACCAGTGCATTCTGGTGTGGATTTTAAGGGGAACCCCATGTCAAAATGTAAAAGAAAAGCAAAATCATAATCAAAATCCATACCAGACACTTATCCAAGCATGCAACCTGGCAGTCCCCCCCCCCTTCCTAAACCAAACCAGGCCAAATTCCCTCAACATTGGGTGGTGGGAGCTGATCCCTACACTATTGTCTTTTCTTTCCAGTAACTTAAATTGGCCCTGCCACTAAAGGCTTTTTTTTTACCCAACAGCTCACATGTAAACGAAGCCTGAAAATTCTTACCTTTCCAGCAGTCCATTTATTGAAAAGTCACATCTCCGCTCTCCAGCTGCTGCAAAATCCACTTCTGGCTCCCCACCTGGCTGCTGTGGATCCTCCCTTCATCTCTTGCTGTGAAGGAGGAACCAGTGCGGTGACAATGGAACAAGAGTGTAGATTATTTGGAGCTGCTGAGTATTGGAGAAGTGGCAGCTTTTTAATACACAGGTCGCTAGAAGGGTAAGTAGATTCAGGCTTTATTTACAGGTGGACTATTTGGTAAAAGTCGCTTTGAATATAGCATATTTTTGTTTTTTTTACAAAACTCCATGTTTTCTAAGGCTCTAACCCTTGGGAGTTCTGGGCATCACTGAACGTGGGAAAGAACAGGGCAGAGAAGTAAACATGACATGCATAAGATCACCACCTAGTGAATACAACAAAGTTTGCATGGCTTTTTAGCTATTTTTTAAAATACGTGTTCTGTCGAATTTAATGAGTTTTTTTTTTAAATAAAGTATATTTTTCAGGCAAATTGAAACATATTTGTTGAACTGCATTATTTAAAACAGTATCAGCTTTTGATTTTGGCACCACATGGGGTAGTTGCTATACACAGCAGCTCCCGCCAAGCCATGGGGATAATAGCTTATTAGGCCTGCCTGCATTTCTCCGACAACTCCATCTTACGGGATCCAAGCTCAACTCGATCTCTAGATGGTTTTCTACAACCCTTCCTAATATTCTTCTGCCCTTCTCTTGTTTTTGACCAGACCGCACACCCTTGTATGCGCCCTAGATAGTCCAAAAAAAATCTAGTTTACCTTAGCCCTTTTTGCATATACAGCATTTCACAAAAGTGAGTACACCCCTCACATTTTGTAAATAATTTATTATATCTTTTCATGTGACAGCACTGAATAAACTACACTTTGCTACAATGTAAAGTAGAGAGTGTACAGCTTGTATAACAGTGTAAATTTGCTGTCCCCTCAAAATAACTCAACACACAGCCATTAATGTCTAAACCGCTGGCAACAAAAGTGAGTCCACCCCTAAGTGAAAATGTCCAAACTGGGCCCAAAGTGTCAATATTTTTTGTGGCCATCAATTTTTTCCAGGACCGCCTTAACCTTCTTGGGCATTGAGTTCACCAGAGCTTCACAGGTTGCCACTGGAGTCCTCTTTCACTCCTCCGTGACGACATCACGGAGATGGTGGATGTTAGAGACCTTGCGCTACTCCACCTTCGGTTTGAGGATGCCCCACAGATGCTCAAAAGTGCTTAGGTCTGGAGACATGCTTGGCCAGTCCATCACCTTTACCCTCAGCTTCTTTAGCAAGGCAGTGGTCATCTTAGAGGTGTGTTTGGGGTCGTTATCATGTTGAAATACTGCCCTGCAGCCCAGTCTCTGAAGGGAGGGGATCATACACTGCTTTAGTATGTCACAGTACATGTTGGCATTCAGGGGTCCCTCAATGAACTGTAGCTCCTCAGTGCTGGCAGCACTCATGCAGTCCCAGACCATGACACTCCCACCACCATTCTTGACTGTAGGCAAGACACACTTGTCTTTGTACTCCTCACCTGGTTGCCGCCACACACCCTTGACACTATCTGAACCAAATAAGTTTATCTTGATCTCAACAGACCACAGGACATGGTTCCAGTAATCCATGCCCTTAGTCTGCTTGTCTTCAACAAACTGTTTGCAAGGTTTCTTGTGCATCACCTTTAGAAGAGGCTTCCTTCTGGGACGACAGCCATGCAGACCAATTTGATGCAGTGTGTGATGTATGGTCTAAGCACTGACAGGCTGACCCCCTACCCCTTCAACCTCTGCAGCAATGCTGGCAGCACTCATACGTCTATTTCCCAAAGACAACATCAAGTTATGATGCTGAGCAACTCAACTTCTTTGGTCGACCATGGCGAGGCCTGTTCTGAGTGGAACCTGTCTTGTTAAACCGCTGTATGGTCTTGGCCACCGCGCTGCATCTCAGTTTCAGGGTCTTGGCAATTTTCTTATAGCCTAGGCCAGTGGTTCTCAACTCCTGTCCTCAGGACCCACTTACAGGCCAGGTTTGTAAAATAACTGAAATATATCAAAGGTGATATCATATGCTGCTTAGCGATTGCAGTATTCTAGTCTGGATCCCCCCAAGGTAATAATTAAAATCTGGCCTGTTAGTAGGTCCTGAAGACAAGAGTTGAGAACCACTGGCCTAGGCCATCTTTATGTAGAGCAGGGGTCTCAAACTGGTGGCCCTCCAGCTGTTGCAAAACTACAAGTCCCATGAGGCATTGCAAGGCTGACAGTTACAAGCATGACTCTCATAGGCAGAGGCATGATGGGACAAGTTCCATCATGCCTCTGCCTATGAGAGTCATGCTTGTAACTGTCAGCCTTGCAATGCCTCATGGGACTTGTAGTTTTGCAACAGCTGGAGGGCCACCAGTTTGAGACCCCTGATGTAGAGCAACAATTTTTTTTTTTTTTTCAGATTCTCAGAGAGCTCTTTGCCATGGGGTGCCATGTTGAACTTCCAGTCACCAGTATGAGAGAGTGAAAGCGATAACACCAAATTTAACACACCTGCACACAAAGATAGACCTAAGTATAGAAAGAGGCTCTGAACTAGAAACACTCTGCGGCATGAATACAATATTTCTTGATACAAAAATAGCAAATCACAAATAGACACATTTATAGAAACCTTCACCAGATCATATTAAAACATTCGTGACAACATTGCCATGAAGGATAAAACAAACCGGGCTCACACATACACATACAATCACACAGAGAGCTAGCAAAAATCACCAATAGTTCAATCTTGACATAAGCATCAATTAGCATCCCACATCTCTACAGATATGCAAATAAACTGTAGGTCCCAGGACGTGACAATGGGGGGAAGGGAGAGGGGGTTTGTAGAGGCCAGTATCCGAGGATGGCAGTCTGAAGATGAAGACAACGCTTCAATCATAGCTGCTATGGAGGAACAGCAAGAGGCTTATCAGAAAGCATTCAGAGATATGTATGCAGAGACCTAATACATAGGGGGAGCATATAAACGAAGGAAGCCGCAGACATCTGAAGCTTGAGCCGCCACAGGTGATACATACATCAACTACGAACAGGTATATGGTGCGATAGTGAGACCTCACTGTCCCATGCAGGGATCTCACCCACGGTGCGGCTGGATTTCGAGGTCTATCCAAGACCAAAGGATGTAGCCTCTGTTGAGCTCCGATCCACAGATCTCCATTAAGTTTGCAGATGTCAGTGTTCCTCCATACTCATCCAAATGGAAGATGTATTGTAGTTTTTCCGTGGTGTTTAGTCGGCTCTGTATGGAGCGGTGTGATGCGGAAGCTGACACCTCATAAGTATCAGTATGCTCCCCATTCACACCTGAGACCTTGTAACACTAACGAGTCATATGACACCGGGGAGGGAAAATGGTTAATTGGGCCCAATTTGGATATTTTCACTTAGGGGTGTACTCACTTTTGTTGCCAGCAGTTTAGACATTAATGGCTGTGTGTTCAGCAGTTATACAAGCTGCACACTCACTACTTTACATTGTAGCAAAGTGTAATTTCTTCAGTGTTGTCACATTAAAAGATATAATAAAATATTTACAAAAATGTGAGGGTTGTACTCCTTTTTGTGAGATACTGTATACCATTATTTATAACTGTCCTTTCCTTTACCTTAATGAGAGTAACCTCTTTGAATGTAAAGGGTCTATATTCCCCTATGAAACGGATGAAAATTCTTAGACACTTAAAATGGCTGAAAACAGATATTGCCCTTCTACAGGAACCATACCTCGAGACCCCCGATTTTACCCATATTAAAAAACTCTGGGTGGGCACAGTCCTAGGCTCTGAGGCAATCGATCGTAAGACTGGGATCCTCATCTTGATACACAAAAATCTTGTGAGCTCAAATCGGTAGACGCTGATGCTCAGGGATGCCTATTATCGGTTCATCTATGTGTAGCCTCCCAAGAACTAAGAATCAGCAATATTTACACTCCTAATCTGCCAGGCAAGAAATTTACCCAAAGAATTTACCCAAATTTACCCAGCTATTTACCCAAAGAATTGTTACGTTTCCCCCTTACCCCACATCTTGTTGGAGGCAACTCAGTAATGCACAACCAACACTGCTATCCCAAACCATGGCGGGTCTTGATATCTGGTGTCTGTTCCACCCTGTGGATAGGGAATTCACCTTCTTCTCTCCCCCACACATTTCATCCGAATGCATTTTCGTCCGAATTTCAGGTATTTTCGTTATCGTTTTAACAAACGATAACGAAAGTGCAGAATCCGAAAAACGAAAGATCCGACATAAACAAATGCTTTATTTTCGTTTTCGTTGCTACAACAGTTCGATATAGATAGGAGATTCGACATGATGCTGACAATAACAATCTGTGTCCATCAAACCTGTGGTCGAATGTGCCTAACCTTAACTCTATTAGTCCAAGATTATTCTACATAGAGAGAAAAGATTTGACGTAGGGGAGAAAAGATTCGACATAGGGGAGAAAAGATTCGACATAGGGGAGAAAAGATAAATAAAAATAATGATGATGATGATGAATGTTATTGGCTAATTGTAACCAAAGAGGAGGAGCAGTAAAATAGCTAGAACTATAACTATAACTATAGCTATAACTACACACGTACTTTGGCTTATGGTGTCTAAGAAGATTCGACGGAGCAGGTAAACTATACGGCGTCGTACAGTTTAGCTGCTCGTCGAATCTTCTTTGAACATTCGACAGACACCATAAGCCTTCAAAGACAGATTCGACCTTAATTTGGATTTTCGGACGAATGCAATTTTTAACGAAAAACAAATTAAATAAAAACGAATTTCGGGAGTAACTAAATAAATTTATTTTTCAGACGAAAAAGAAATTCCAAAACGAAATATTTCATTGTGCACATGTCTAGTTATTATATGCAACATTCAATTTCTGATGAATGAGCACAAAGTCTGGCACTCTGACAAAAGTCCAAAGAGCCACAGTTCTGTCTGAATGTTTGGACCTAACCTTTAGGTCATTCCTAATAGACAATATGGGACACAATATGGGACACAATATTTTAACCTCAAATCTGGGATGATCCTGTTTAATACTGGATGTGTGGCAACCTTATCCCCTGGCTTCTATATTTCCTAACCACTGATTCAGAATAAGTATGTAAATTAGGAATGTCAAAATAAATTATTGGTCCATGGGCATGTAGACAAATGGGCAGGGATAGTGATAACATCATTGACTAAATATGGGCACATGGCCATTTTTGGGCAAGGATGGCCAGGGATATGCTGCCTGTCTGGAATTAAAATGTAAAGTGTTTGTAAAGTCTATATTTTTAAAATAACAAACATATTATACTTACCTGCTTTGTACAATATAATTACCCTGAGCGACCCCAATCCTTCTTTTCTTGGGTCCCCCGCCAATGCTCCTGGCTCCTCCTCTCCTCCTCTTCTCTATGTGTCAGCATAGAGACCTGCTTCCTATGGTGGCAAACCTGTGGGCTCGATCCCGAGTCATGCTGCCTGTGACCATCGAGACAGGTGGCATCAGGTAAATATGAGGTGGATGAGGGGGTGATACAGCTCCTGGGGCATATTTTACCCTAATGCCGGGAATGCATTCAGTTAATTTATATTTAGGGTTTTGAATCACTTTAAATGTACATATCAAACATTAAAAGTAAATATAAAACAAGTGTAACATACATAGAAAGGCTTAGCACTGCATTTAAAATGCATTGAAATGAATATGCGTGTAGTTATAAAAGGCCCATAATAATGGTATTTGTATATCATTTTTCTGGGTAATAGTGAATAATAATCTATCCATAGTTAAATCATTTAGCGAAATATGTATGCGTGGAACTCATTTTAGGTTGTTTAAAAATACATGCTATTTTATATTTCTATCATTATTGTTCTTTTATGATTTACACACCTTGTAGCAAGTTTTGTCAGGTCAAAGATGCCTGTGATTTCTCAAGCTGTAGTGTAATAGCTGAATAATATGGGCGGCTGTATAAGCGGAGCTTCCTGTTTAAAGCATGCGTGACGTGGGTCAAGATAGATACTAGTGCTGACTAGGGATGAGCCAGATGTTCGAGTTGAACGTAAGTTTGACTCAAACATTGGGTGTTCGCCTGTTCGCCGAACATCGAACATTATGCGGTGTTCGTGGCAAATTCGAAAAGCCGCAGAACACTATTAAAGTCTAAAGGAAACTCACATGAAAAATCAAAAGTGCTCATTTTAAAGGCTTACATGCAACTTATTGTCATAAACACTGTTTGGGGACCTGGGTCCTGCCCCAGAGACATGTATCAATGCGCAAAAAAGTTTTACAAACTGACATTTTTTCAGGAGCACTGATTTTAATAATGCTTAAAGTGAATCAATAAAAATGAAATATTCCTTTAAATATCGTGCCTAGGGGGTGTCTATGGTATGCCTGTAAAGTGGCACAGTTTTCCCATGTTTAGAACACTACCACAGCAAAACAACATTTCTAAAGGAAAAAAAGTCATTTAAAACTGATCGCGGCTGTAATGAATTGTCAGGTCCCGGCAATATAGATAAAACTCATTGAAAAAGACGGCATGCCCCCCCCTCCAGTCCATTACCAGGTTCTTCAGGACTCCACCCTGATGTTTAAATTCAAATGGGTCTTGGCAATGTTTAATCATACCTTGTGTAGCATCCTCTAGTGTGCTAGAAGGATAGTGCATGTTTTTGTGAGAGAAAGTAAATTTCCAGGCTTGGCTAGCAGCCAAGCCTGGGTGTGGACAAGACCCCTCTCAAAACACATGGAGGTGTCCTGGACAGGTGGCATGGGAGCAGGAGAGGTCCGCAGGCAAGCACTGCCAGGCAAAGTCTCCAGGAGAGGTACAACAGGTTGCAGCCAAGAGGGCTGGTGAGTGACACACAGTCAGGAGAGGCACGCATGAGAGGACTGGGAGATTGCAGTCTGAGATGGGTGCACGGCCAGAGGAGTGGACTGGGGTGTCATGGGCAGTGGAGAGAGGCAGCTGCAGCCATGAGGGCTGGCAGGGCCTGAAGATGTGGTACTGGGCTCAGTAGCCACGTGGACAGCTAGCAATAAGGACTACCATATTTTTACTACACTAAAGGAGCTCCCAGTCCCTGCCTGCAAAGGGCATTTACCTTAGGCCCAGGTGAGTCCCTGTCGGCCCTTCAATTCAATGCTAGCTGGTCCGGGAAGTGCAAGCAAGTGATTTGCTGTGGGTGTTGAGGAGAGATAGTCTGCAAGCAAGTGAAGTGCTGGAGTTGAAAATTGGAGTTGTATATACCGGAGGTGTATATAGTCAGTCCCTTGTACATTTTCTGTAATCAATTTGGGCATCACATCAGCATCCCATCCCCATGCAAGTTTGTTCCCCTCAATAAAAAAATACAAAACAAAGTTTAAGGACTGATTTTCTGCCTTAGGGTGAATGAGAACTGTGTGCCTGGCTGGGCAGGATGACAGATGGACTACAGCACTCAGCAGCCCCTCCGGGGGTACCGCTACACTTGGCTTATTTTATAGCTCAGGGATCCCATGAGTGCGATACTGTAAATTCACTAAAATATTCTGTTCTGGCCAATTGCAATAGTTATTACAAAGCCAAATGCTAGTGTCACATCTTTCCAGTGGATTCTCATAACGTAGAGCAACTAAACAACCAGAGAATCTAGCTGTAACAACATTGTGGTTGGGGTTAGAGACATAAACTACATCTTGAGAAACCCTAGAATTAAAGTTCATAAGAAGCTAGACAGTGAGTCAATTTACTCATATAAGATTGGAATATAAAATGGCCTTTAACTACCTCAATATTGGACACTTTCACCCCCCTTCCTGCCTAGGCCAATTTGCAGATTTCAGTGCTATCACACTTTGAATAACTATTACTCAGTCATGCAACACTGTAACCATATATAATTTTTTATCATTTTTTGGAAATAGATAAAGCTTCAAATTGGTAGTATTTAATCCCCACTGGGTGATTAAAAACATATAGAAAATTAAAAAAAAAGAAACACATTTTTCGTAGTTTCTTTTATAATATTTACTAAATAAATAATATTTCTTTATAAATTTAGGTCAGAATGTATTTTGCTATATTTGGTAAATATAGCCTAAATCAGTGTATATTATTTTGTCTGTGTGAAAGTTATAGTGTCTACAAATGATGGTATATATTTTCGAAAAATGACTAGTAATGATGTCTATCACATTTCTTGAGGCCCTAAAATGCCAGGACGGTACAAATACCCCCTCCCCCCAATTTACCCCTTTTTTGGAAAGTATAGAATCCAAGGTATGTAGTAAGAAGTGTGGTGAGTTTTTTGTAGTTATTTTTTGTGTCTATCTTTGAATGTCATGAGATATTTATATGCATGCAAGACTGAGATCTGCTATCTTTTCCAGGAGGGATAAATCGTGATTCAGGAGCACTGTCTTTTTTGTGCCTATTAATGTTAATTGTGCCCAGAAGGTGATGGGAGTTAGTCAGCAGCGCTAAATAGGATCTAGCGTATTATACGTTGTATACTAAACATTTGAAATGCTGTATATTATTATTACGCAGTCTTCTTTCTAGCCAGCAGGGGGCACTCCAGTTTCCTCCATATTTGAAGCTTTGTATCACTTTCACCAAGGCCGTAAGCCCAATTGTTCATGTAACTTAACTGGGTTTATTCACTAAAGAACTAGTGGTTGTATAGTTTGCAAAGCTAGTATTCACTCAGAGTAGTAAATAAGGTGAAGCAGTGTTTATTTTATCCAATCATGTGAAAGTACTTTTTTTTTTTATTTCTTTTACATGGGATAGGATATTCAAAGTGCATACTGCTTTGGCATATTAACTTAGCTGAGTAAACATTACCTTTGCAGCATGAAAATGCTATTACTCCATTATTAAATCATCCCCAGTGAGTTGTCCCAGCAGTGATTTTTCTCATATCAGATGGCTTAGTCTGAGGTTTCAATCAGACCAAGGGGTCTGCAAAGCAAGCTGCTTTGTCATGCTAAAGTTTTGATAACTCTCTGAGAATTATTTGTTTTGCACTAAATATTTATAATAAGACTGTAACATTTTGGGGATTTAATAGTCACAGTTAGCTTATAATAGTTATTAAAACTCACAGTACCTGTATATAAGGTTTGCAGAAATGCAAATAAAAACAAAAATTTCCCATATTATTATTTTTTTCTTAGGAAACCAAGAATCCATATAAATGGCAGTATAACGTTTCTTAATTAAATTTCTAGAATTATTTACTTAAGCAAAGCAATTGTTTTGCTGCAATCTCTTAGAAATGCTCCTTAAAGGATCTTACTTGGGACTCAAATTCTTTTTAGGTATATCACCTGGCAGTGAGCCATTAATGGAGAGAGAGGTTATGTATATTCATCCACATGACTATCTGAAAACTGCAAGGATTGTGGAAAATCACTTGATCCATTTTGCTTTAGTGTAACTATTGCATGCATAATGTCTTAACAGCTTCTGAGAAGCTAACCTGAATGTTTATTTTCTTAACATTTCCTGTGCCCAGGGCTGATCAGAGTCCCTAATCGCATGTAACAGTTTTGTTAAAGTCGGTAAAGGCAGAAGGCTTTTGACCTTACTGCATTCTATGCAGTAATATAAAAAAAAAACTTCTGCATGCAGCCTTCCCCGCAGCCCCCCCTAAATACGTACCTGAGCCCAATCTTGATCCAGTGCTGTGCACAGGAGGCAGGGCCCTCTTGGCTCTCTCGCTCCTAATTGGCTCAGATACAGCAGCAGGAGCCAGTGACAAGGCAGCTGGGGGAAGGAGACACACAGAGCTGGTTTGGGAGCAAGCATGCATGAGTGCCTCCACAGCATGTGGTGGTGGGGGGAGTCAGG
This sequence comes from Lithobates clamitans, assembly GCA_037952925.1. Lineage (NCBI taxonomy): Eukaryota > Metazoa > Chordata > Amphibia > Anura > Ranidae > Lithobates > Lithobates clamitans. Next base: position 1,918,261 of record JBBGZY010000292.1, read on the forward strand.
AGTGCCTGCAGGAGACCCATAAGGAGGAGAATTGGGGCTGCTCTGTGCAAAATCATTGCACAGAGCAGATAAGTATAACAAAAAAGTAACCCTTTAATATTTCTTTAATGGTTACATGCAAACACTGGCAGCACCAGCTGTTGGTTTGTACATTGTACAAATCTGGCCACAGCTATTGACATGCCAAATGTGCACAGAGAACAAAGTGCCCCCAAGATCCAGATTGCCCATGTGATTGCAGCCTTACACTGTGGGCTTGACTTACGAAAGATAAATAGGCTGTGCAAGGGAATTTTCACATTGCAAGGGAATTTTCCCTTAGCTTAGTGAATGAATGTGCAAACAAAAATACTGTTTTTTTTAAAAGTTTTCTCTGCACATGATTTTGTATCCTTTGCAATGTGAATTTTCACCTCATTTAACAAGAGATAGTAAAAGCAAGTAAAAATGTCCTTGCAAAGTAAACCGATTATATGTCTTTAGTAAAACAAGCCTTGTGAGTTGCAGAGCACTGTGATGGTGCCCCCTCAAAGGGTAGGTCTATGACTCCCTGCACTCACAGTATGTCCTCAGTCTTCTTGGCTGAATGATACTGGATGTCATTCAACCTGGAAGGCTGATGATGTATTGTGGCTAAAAGGAATTACTGTAAATGAAGCACCATAGCAGAGGAGTATTGCAGTCAGAGCTACCTTTTACTTTTGCCTGACAAGGGGACCTTAAAAAAGTTACCATGGGCTTTAAATCAGCAAATCTCAGAATGTCAGACTTCGCCATAAACTATGTTTTGAAAAAAATGAAAATGTGATTTATTTTCTGCTTTATCACTTGAGAATACTATACAAAGAATCACATAACATAATTACATTTCACCCCATTTCTTAGTCTGTCAAAACTATCAGCATAACTTGATTGTTTACATGATCATGCCAGATCAGTTAAAAACTTCACAAGGCATTTGGTGGAAGCTTCCTGAGCAGTAACTTTGTCTTCAAGAAGACCAGAGTCAGGTCAAGTCTAGAAAACTTCAGTTTCATAAGGACATAGTTTGCTGGATGGCTTTCAAAGACTTTGGTGCCACATCAATGCATTTATGAGGTATTGGTGATAGGTTTGTGTTGACTAATCACCACCAAGGTTTAGATAAAGCCACAGGCTCAAGGAGTGCAGTCACTTCATTTGGCAGATTTCCTTTGTGACACGTAGAGAAATAGTTTCAAAAGACTTTGCATTTGAAACTTGTCTTGGAGTAACCTGTCAATGACCCTTCCTTCCCGCAGACATACATCAGCAGTATGACCACACAGATTTATGACACAAAAGATTATGAAGGAACATAAAATAAAATAAGAAACCATGCTAAGTTTTGGAATTTCTTCTGGATGCTGAACATGTCAATGTCTGGAAACTGCTGATACCAGTTTAACATTATTGAAACTGAAGGGAAAGTGAACTTGCTGCCACTAATGTAAAGAGCTCTTCAAAATATCCATTGCAACAGAAATTATATGATAATGCAATACATATTATGCAATTTTATATTGAAAGGCAACAAAGTGCCCATGTCATGATAGAATTCTCATATGATTAATGTACTTTAAAGCAAAACTTTCCAGCTGGTATTTTTTAATTCCTCAGCCCCCAGCAGCATGTTTATGCCTTCCCTTTGTTCCCGTGCTGGTCCTTTTAGCGCTGGGAACTAAACACACTCCATTAGACAGTGTTAGGCCAATGAGCTTTATCATACCTGAAGTCCAATGCTCTGTGCGAGCTATGACCAAGAATCCTTGCTGGGACTTCCACAACTCCTATTCTCAAAATCCCTGCCAAGAATTTCCATGGTACTCACAGAATCTCTGCTAGGACATCCAGAATGCCTGCCAGGACTTCCAATGCTACTCATAGGGGTTTCATTTACTAAAGGCAAATAGGCTGTGTACTTTTCAAAGTGCAGTTGCCCTCTGCAAGTGCAGTTGCTCCAGAGCTTAGTACATGAGGTAAGGCTTCACTTGGCAAAGAATACCCAATCACTTGGAAGAAAATATATAAAACAGCATTTTTGCTTGCATATGATTGGATGATGGAAGTCAGCAGAGTTTCTGCTCATTTACTAAGCTCTGGAGCACCTGCAATTGCAGAGTGCAAAGTATTTTTCCCTTTAATAAATCAACCCCAACAAATCCCTGTCAGGGCTTCCAAAGTTCCCTAAAATGATGCTGAATATGCCCTCTGACCAAGTATATATATAGGCTCCAGTCTTTAACCACTTGACCAACAGAAGGTTTTACCCACTTCATGACCAGGCCACATTTTGCTATTTAGCATTACTTTAACTAGTAATTGCGCAGTAATATTCACAATATAGGAAAAGGCGCTAAAGCAATATATACCGTATATACTCGAGTAGAAGCATTTTTTTGTGCTGAAAGTGCCCCCCTCTGGTTATACTCGAGTCACTGTGCTCAGCTTCATACCTGATCAGCCGTGTCATGCTCAGATGGCAGCCAACCAGTGTTCAATAGCCGCGCCTCCTCCTCGTTCTCGTCCGTGATAGGGGAACACTCAGTTTCCCAGCAGTGAGTCAGTGTTCAGTGTTCCACCTATCACGGACATCCTCTCCTCCTCATCCCACGGATGAGAGGATGTCCATGATAGGCAGAACACTGAACACTGACTGATGGGAAACTCAGTGTTCTGCCTATCACAGACGAGGAAGAGGCGCGGCTTTTGAACACTGGAAGGCCGCCGTCCGACTGCATGACACGGCTAATCAGGTAGGCAGATCGGCAGGGCCGCTGATAAGGGGGTAAGGTGAGAATGTACATAAGGGTTGCTGCAATGCTGTGAGCAGGAGGTCCGCTAATTGCATATCCCTGTTCTACAGGATTCCATATGGATCAAGTAGCCAAGTAAGGAGCACCAGTGCCCCCCTCCCCCACTGACTGGCAGTGCCTCCAAGCTGCCCCCATTAGGCACCAGGACCCCTATCTCCCCTCACTAAGCACCCCCAGTTAGGCATGCAATGGACACAGTTAGGCATGCAATGGACACAGTGAGGCTCACCCTCGGCTTATACTCGAGTCAATAAGTTTTCCCAGTTTTTTGTGGTAAAAGTAGGTGCCTCAACTTATATTCGGATCGACTTATACTCGAGTATATATGGTAGTCTATAATCAAGTGCTCACATATATAATATGAATACACAGGCAGAATAATAATGGAAATGAATATCACAAGTGTAAAATAATTCACATAAGTGGTCACCACAAATATATAAACCAATCCAGTGAAAAGTATATAACATATATAAAAGTGTCAAGTATTAAAAGGTGACTTTAAAGTTAATAAATGCAAAGAAGTAAAAGTTCAGTGCAAAAACTGTCAAGAAAGGCACAGTTATAAGTGATGGTGCTGCAAAGATTAAAAATCCAGTGATGCTGTATTGCTCAAGCAGTCCAGTGTTTTATTCCAGGGAAGTGAGTGAAATCCACCAATGTGTGGAATGGCCGCTCACCTTAATAAGGAGAATATCAGGCAATGAGTAAACCTCTGATCTCAATGCAATCTCCATCATTCCATCAGGTGACCGATCCGCACATAAAAAAGGCAATAAAACTCCTCATAGTGTAGTATCAAAGATTAATTTATTAAAAACAATGTAGCGACTTGCAGTTTACAATTCAGACATCCTGCACAAATTGGAGACCTAAGGCTCACGCATGAATAGGATGCTGTGACCGAACTTCCGGTCTTGGCCGTGACGGGAAGTAACGTCACCCGGCTCCTCGCGACATGTTGTGTCACTGACATGTGACTTTGAGTCTTATGATATTCACTTGTGATATTCGTTTCCATTATTTTTCTGCCTGTGTATTCATATTATATATGTGAGCACTTGATTGTATACTATATATTGGTTTAGCACCTTTCCATATGTTGTGATTATTACTCTTTATGTATGTGGGGACAATACAAGGACTGGCAGTTTTATCTGTTTGAACATTAATTATTGTTTAATCACTTTAAGTGCCGGTTCACACTAGACGCGGCACGACTTGCAGGTCGCCTCACCGAGGCGACCTGCACACTGCTGCCGGGGCGACTAGCAAGACGACTTCTGTATAGAAGTCTATGCAAGTCGCCCCCAAAGTAGTACAGGAACCTTTCTTCTAAGTCTTTAGAAGATTAGAACGGTTCCATTGTACAAAACGGGAGGCGACTTGTCAGGCGGCTAGGTCGCCTGACAAGTCGCCCCCGTGTGAACCGGCTCTTAGGCAGCACACCATCTTTTATATTTATTGTATTTTGATTCACATTGTTTTTAAAGACAGTAACGCACAAGTTTTTACAGCTTTATTCAGTGTTTTTGTTTATCTATACATCATTTTTCTGGTCACACCTGGTAGCTCATTGGTTTTTCAATTTTTTTAGCTTTTAGACGATCCCTGAAAACCCTTGTCTTCAGAGAAGCCTACCCTACCCACACCTAACAACTGTATTTACATTTTCTCTATTAGCTCATTCCCCACAGTTATTACCTTTTGTTTCCACTTAACCCTCCCTTCTAGATTGTAAGCTCTAATGAGCAGGGCCCTCTGATCCCTCCTGTATTGATTTGTATTGTAAGTGTACTGCCTGCCTCCATGTTGTAAAGCATTGCGCAAACTGTTGGCGCTATATAAATCCTGTATAATAATTATAATAACAAAATGTGTATCTTCTAGCCACAGTTGAGGGTGTCATAAGGAATAATAGCACCACAAACCACAAGCACAATGTGTGTTTTGGTGCATTTTTGGAAGGCTCGCAGAAACGTGTGCTTCTGCATGCGTTCCCAGAACACAAAGGCATGCGTGGCGCCTTAGATGTAGCGAGTATGTTTTGATTCCATTGATGGAAAATGCATACATGTGAATAGGCACAATGTTCTGATTACCACAGAGCTATAGCATCAATATCGTTATATTGCAAAACCAGATTTCACCTACAGGTGGTGCTGCTAGTAAACTCTATGATGCCACTGTTTGTTCCCACTAAAGCCTAAAGCCTCATACACACGATCAGATTGTTGGTCAACAAAACCATGGAATTTTGTCCGAAGGGCATTGGCCCAAATTTATCTTGCAGACACACGGCCACACAATTGTTGGCCAACAATTACGAACGTAGTGACGTACTATGTTGTTTTTCAGCTCTTTAGTGCCACCCTTTGGGCTCCTTCTGCTAATTTTGTGTTAGTAGAAGTTTGGTGAGTGTTGATTCACGCTTTTCATTTTGCACTTTTCATTTAGCGCTTTTCAGTTTGTTTCTGAACAGTCGTTCGTCAATCAGCCATATTGCGGAATCGGAGGAGATAACGTGTTATTTATTATTGGCCTTGGAGTTATTGCTTTGACGTTATTTTTTTGGTTGAATAATGATATGATTTGGTATATTTTCTATATTTTTGGATGCACAGAATGCACTTTTTGGTTAAGTTCTATTGGCAGATAGCATGTCTAATTTTATTTGTTTTCTTTTTTTAATGCACAATTAAAAAATTGTGGAGAATAATACTTGGCTATGTGTTTTACTTCAAATGACAGTTTGGGAGTAGGCAGTTACATTTTAAAAAATACAAAGTAAAATTAACATAGTTGTATCTTTGATTTTAAAAACTACGTGATACTGGTGTTGTGGTAACTTGCCCAAATAAAAAAAAAAAAAAGCATAATAATATTTTTCTTTCATGAATCTGCGTCGGTTATATATGAATATTCAAGCGACTCATGAAAATATAGGGGATCGTGCAGTGGTGGCGCTGGACGCCGCCAAGGCATTTGACTCCGTGGAGTGGGAGTATTTGTGGGAATGCCTGAAAAGGTTCGGGTTCGGGCCCAGATTTATTAAATGGGTACAACTACTATATTTCTCACCAGAAGCTAGTGTGCTAGTGAATGGAACAATATCAGACCCCTTCCCGTTGGAACGTGGCACCCGTCAGGGATGCCCACTATCCCCACTTTTGTATGCTCTAGCTGTCGAGCCCCTGGCCATCTCTCTCAGGATGCACCCAGGAATTAGAGGACTCAGGGCTGGTATCCTGGTGGAGATGGTGAGCCTGTACGCTGACGATATGCTTTTATATCTGGAGGATACTGGCCTGTCCCTCCAGGCGGCCCTAAAGACTATAGAGGAGTTTGGGAAACACTCTGGACTAAGTATGAATTGGTCCAAGTCGCAAATTATGCCCCTAGATCTAACGTCACCCACGCGACAATCAGCCTCTCTCCCATTACTTTGAGTGACTTCAATTAAATACCTAGGTGTAACAATCACTAGAGAACCCAAGGAATTCATTGCCAACAACATAGAGCCTTTATTTACATATTTGAAATCCAGAACACAAGCCTGGACCAGACTCCCATTGGGAGAGTTGGGGCGAATCAATCTTTTTAAAATGATTCTACTCCCAAAATTTCTCTATATACTATGGAACTCACTATTACTTATCCCCCAAAAAATTTTCAAAGCCCTAGATCAGATAGTCAATTCATTTATATGGGGATCCAATAGACATAAGCTAGCGTGGAACACCCTAAAAAACCCCACTACCGATGGAGGAGCTGCCCTCCCGGATCTACATGCATACTATATTGGGGCACAGACCTCACATCTATTTCATCTACATAAAACAGACAAAGATAGATACCAAGCTCTAGTATGTAGGAAATCAAACAAAGATATAGATTCCCCCCTACAAGTAATTTTCAGAGGCAGGGAAGGTAAGGGAAGAGACACGACCCAGAACCCTTTGCTACACCAGCATAAAAGGGTTTGGGAAATTGCGCTTAAACTAACTGGAGCTGATTTTTATCACTCACACACACCATTATGGTACAACCGCCAACTGCAAGAACTAATGCACTTACCTGGTGCTAAAATGTGGGCTACAAAGGGAATCACATACTTATTCCAGGTACTCACGCCCCTAGGAGTAAGACATTTCCAAGCACTTAGGGAGGAATTTGACCTACCTGAAAGCATGCTGTTTAGCTATATGCAGATGAGACACGCCCTACGGGCCCAATTCATAGATGATTTTCCCAACACACAGACACTACCTATGGTTGAAGTGATTATAGGTGAAGAACCAGCTAAATTGACATCCAATCTCTATAGTATCATACGGGCGTGCTCAGTAGCAAGAATTATAGACAGTGCTAAACATAGGTGGGTAGAGGACATAGGCCCAATAGAGGACTCAGAGTGGGAGGAAGCACTGGAGAATGTCAAGAAATCATCCCCAACAATTTCCGACCGGTTGACCCAGTTGTATATTATCCTCAAAGCCTACCTTACCCCCTCACGGTTGGCCAAATTCTCACGCGACCAGGATCCCAACTGTCCAGGGTGCTCAGCCAGTCCATGTTCTTTTGTTCATTTAATATGGGAATGCCCAAATATCCAGCACTATTGGACACAGGTTATAAAATTTTTATATGATCACATGGGCTCACCCCTACAACTTGATCCCAAATCATGCCTGTTAGGCATTTTGCCAGACGCCGAAACCGAAAAGTATTTGCCAACTTTCCTCCACGAAACTTTGTTCTGTGCCAGAAAAGTGATTGCCAGACACTGGATGAGGTCTAGCCCCCCCACAGTCCAAGCTTGGATTGGGGAAATAAACAAAACATTGCCATATAAGCAAGCACTATACAGACACAGAGGGTGCCCGACCAAGTATAACAGAATATGGGACAGGTGGCTCAACTCCGGTGAAACTTGTATTGAATAATTACATAACCAAAGGTAACGTTGACTTCTACAGTACTCATATTATACTGACTACTTCGTAATTTTAAATGTATTACCCAAAAGAAAAAGTGGACGTGGCTTGGAAGACATAGGGAAGAATAGAATAATACTCAGCGTATGGTATCTAGAAACACTAATACTTATGTGAACCCCTGATTTTTTGATTTTTTTTTTTTCTTTGTTTGCACTAATGTACTTTGAACAATCTGTATCTGGGAAACAAATGTATTCCATACATGTATGGCTGTTTTCTTACTTGTTTTTTTCATTGCTGACAATCAATAAACATGCTCTTGTTTAAAAATAATATTTTTCTTTATATCACTAGAATAAAAAGCCTTTGAAAATTTGTTTGCAATAACTCCATCTGTATCACCAGCAAAGCAGCTTCATTATTATCCCATTAAAGAACAAGAGAATGTGAGCTGCATTTTGAGACTTCATAATTTGCCACGTCATGAATGGTAATTCTCCATTAAGAATGCTAGTTTACAAGACCGACCGCTTCTGGCTCGTCCTTGCTTCCGTGCATACGTGTTTGTACTTTGGACTTTTGTCTGACAGACTTGTGTGCACACGATCGGAAAATCCGACAACACACATTTGTTGGCGGAAAATTTGAAAACCTGCCATCCAACATTTGTCCACGGAAAGTTGGCCAACAATTGTCCAATGGAGCATACACACGATCGGATTTTCCACCAACAGCCTGTCATCACACATTTCCCCTCGGAAAATCCGATCGTGTGTATGAGGCTTTAGAGTGGTGGGGAACATTACCAAGTTACGAGGAAACAAATTGTACATTGGAATTCACTTATTACACACCATATTTGATCCAGTGGAAGATACTATATTTTTGTAAGTTGCCTTTCCGTATGGTAACTATACCTGACTCAACGAGTACATGAAAATGACAAGATGCTTTTATATATAAGATATCTTGAATTGTACATTTGCAGTCCCATTCATGTGAGGTATGTTATGCAATATGACTGTTATGCAATAGGAAGTTTGGGAAATCCAGTAAAGCAATGTACACAGAATGCCACACAGGTATAAGGATGCAATTACAGATTTATAGGTCTTCAATTAAATACTGTTTGGCACGTCCACTGCCGATGGCCATTTATATCCCATTCACTGAACTGTACCGTGTGATTATTTTAATAAAATATTTTGTTTTACTTTAATCATTGCACTTAGGATGACGTGAATAACATTTTAGTAATATTTCCCTCCCATGATTTCTGGAGCCTATAATTTCCCTTTGTCTTCAACAGCTATTACCCTGCAAGTTGTCTAAACGGTGTACATGTGATTCATTTAATTGAAGCCTGTGTGTGGCATGGACTCATAACTGCAACTTTGGTAGCACAGCTACAATGACATTGAAAGCTACAGGATGTTTCAAACGAGATCTTCATTCATCAAGCAGAATGGATGAAGCACTTTCATTACCAAGCACTATTTGCCTTTCTTATGATCAGAAATAAATTTTCATTAAAGGGTATTTCCACTCTTGCAGTCAAATTTGAGAAATCCCCACTATATGTTTGTCATGTGTTTCCATTCACACAACATACTTAAAAAATGTATAAAAAAAATATGTATTCCCTACCTTTTAGGAGTTTCCAAGGAGAAGGTGTCATGGATGATTCTAGGGATGAATTTCTGGGGAGTTTCACAGTGTCCTTGTCACCACACAGTCAGCTGTCCCTCATTAACATACAGAGCAGGAGGGCCAATTCTAAATTTGTTATCCTTTCTTAGGATAGACCTGTGTTCTAATTTAATGAAAATTCTAATCTAATTTTTTAATATGAAGCCAAGATCAAGAGCACTGGAACATGGCCTCCAATTAGCAGGAGGAAAGTTCGAAACTAATCTTAAAATATTATTTTAGCAAAAAGGTAGTTGATGCTTTCAAATAGACTTCCAGCAGAGGTAGCGACTCAGTCAACAGTAAGTGGATTCAAACATGGTTGGGACAAACACAGATAAATACTTAGACAAAAAGTTAACCAAAAAAATACCCAAAAGCAAAAAATCCAAAAACATGTATAAATTTAAAAAAAGAGGGGCAGACACGATGGACTACTATCAGAAGGCATTTGCCGGTTAAAAAAAAAAAAGGCCGACATTCGGCCCATGTGTATGTCGGCCTATCTGACAGAAGCTGGCCGTTTGGCTAACTTCTGTTGGACGTGCATACTGGAAAACCAGCAGGCGACCAACTCTTGATTAGTACTCTCAGCCAATGGCAGAGAGCGCTGATCAGAGTGTTCTGGCTGGGGGCCATCCCCCTGTCAGAACACAACAGCTCAGTGGGGGAGATCGCTATACTAACTTTGCATAGTTAGTATAGTAGCTCCGACCGGAGCTGACATGTTTTTTTCCATCAACCCGCTGGCTTGAACAGAAAAAACTAATAGTGTGTGCCAGACTTAAGTATATGCACCATCTTTTACAGGTATGCCTTATCTCAAACATAGGGTTTGTTTAACTCATTGGTCAGACAATTTAACAACATTATAAAGTGAAACTGTAGTTAAACCATGGACATTTAAATATTTATATGTTCCAAATTAGCATGTCCTTGCTGACCTCTATAGCTGCAGGCGCTGCAATTAATCCTCAGATTACACCTGAAACACTTTCACTCCTATTTAGACAGCTAAATTCTCCCCTCCTAGCAACGATTTAGCAGCTTTCTAATCTTCTAATCTCTCTGTAAACACAAAGCAGGATCACAAGAAGAGTGGAGAGAGCAAAGTACCCAGATCTGCCTAGAACGTCTGCATTACTTTTGTTTGAACTTTGAGAATGAATACCTCCCCATTGCCTGCAGCTACAGAGGTCAGTAAGGGTTTGTTCCATTTTAAGGCCTCATGCACACTTGAGCTCAAAAACGCCTATTTTACATGTGTTTGATGTTTTTTTTCTGCCTCTAAATGTCCCTCCTTGTTAACCTATGTGTTCATGCACACATAGACGTTTTCAGGAGTTTAGAGGCAAGACCATTTAGAAGCAAAAAATAACATCACATATGCACATTCTGAAGAGGAGCGTATGGACTGAAAAAAATGCATAAACGTGCATTAACACTAAGAGCGTCTATACGCATTCGCACGTTAATACATCTTAATGGCCAGAAAAAATGATTATTCGGACCAATAGAAAGCTTTAACGCCAAATGCATGGACACGTGTAAACGCGCATAAATGTGCTTGCAAAGATGTGGCTTTTGACACGTTTTCTGCTACTTTTCTCCTGTAAGGAGAACAGGCATCTAAAAGGATACAGTGTTCATGTGGCCTAAAATAACAACTAGCTTCGGGCTGGTGAAAATTGAGCTTCAGGGAGTAGAGATGGGGTTCAAGTTTGTGGCAACACAAGCCACAAACTTTGGCTGTTCGCTATGCTGGCAAATGATATAGCCTGTTTGTCTACTTGCCAAACAAAATCTCTGGCTGCTGGGAAGTCATTAATTCAGTAGTGGTATTACTACAGCCACTAAATGTTGACACTTCTCACTCAGTGTTCATTGGTTGCTGGTACGCTGGTGGCTGTTGACATCCTAGCCACTAATAATGCATCTCCCTATTCAGCTGCCCTCAGGAGATCCCTCAGCCAAAAGCAGAATGTAAATAAAAGGGGCTGATGGATGATATAATTGACCAAATATGGTCATGGTGTGTGTCATGCAGCTGGCTCTGCCAAGTGGCGCTGGCCCAGGAATTATGCAGACACCCTCAAATGTTAGGTCAATCAGCCATGGCTCAGAGAATTCCTTGCAACCTTTGAAGGAACACGGGTAGAGAAGTGTTACACTAGAGAATGCAATTTATGTGTCTGAATACTATTAATGCTTCAGTGTATACTGTGTTTGGACAGGTGGTTGCAACCGCAGAGCAGCTTTTCTGTGCTTGTTTAGGCTGCTCTAGTTTGGTTGTCCCAAAATAACAGATTTTGGTGAAATTGGTAAAAGTCGTTATGTCTATGTGGACTCAGACTTCTATGAATATAACCTAGCTGACTGATCTTCAGAGCTATATCTACCAGTTTTGTTAGAATTTCCAGCAATTTACTGTACTACAGTTTTGTCTGACATGAGCAAGACAATGAACGACTTTTCACGATCATTAATCCTTTTTTCTATAGATAAATATTTATGTTTGAAAAATCAATAGATGATTGTGCTAAAAAGATTCATAGGAAAGCACTATGGGCAGTCACAATGAACTCCCCCTTTATTTGCAAGTGTCTTCTACTTCCAATGCGTATCTAGATTCCATAACAGGCGAATTAGATATTTACAAGCTCCTCTGCTGGGAACCCTGTAAAGTGTATTTAATTTAATGGATCCTCTCCGCTCCTCCCAAGACCTTCTGCTCTCTAGCTCCCTTGTCTCCTCCTCCCATGTTCATCTCCAGGACTTCTCCAGAGCCTCTCCCATCCTCTGGAACTCACTACCCCAATCTGTCCAGCTATCTCCTACTCTGTCCACTTTTAGGTGATCCCTGAAAAATCTCTTCAGGGTGGCCTATCCTGCCTCCAGCTAACAACCAAATCTTCTACTCGCCTCATCAGTTCATCCCTCACATTGTAGTTTCTCCCTACATTGTAAAGCGCTGCGCAAACTGTTGGCGCTATATAAATCCTGTATAATAATAATAATAATAATAATAATAATATCGTATTAAAATAAATTCAAATCTAATCACTAAAATTTCATATAAATTTCAACACATTAATGTAATCTTAAAAGTTGCTTTAAGTTTTTTTTTTTAATCTGCAGCTTTCTTTAAAATAATCCCTGATGATCCTGCCATGAAGGTCCTTGTTCAGCCATTTCCGGTTAAGGGATGACAGCTATCTCACTTAATGCTCCTGCATTGTCATGCTGTTACATGTGTTTCTAGTTGAGAATACAATCCGCAGTAGACACAACTTGCATCCTTCATTGTTGTCACTATTAGGAAGCTTGCCCATGGAGAAAGAGGCTGGTGGAAATCAATGACACCAAGGATGGAAAAAAGGTGCAAACAGTATTTTATGGGGATAAAAAAAATCATGACAGTTGTTTATGATTCACGGTACTTCAACAAATTAAATGTATTCCAGTTAGTATTTACATCTACTTTAAACTAGGTCACAGTACTGTAACCCACCCCCATAAAATCTGACATTCTCAAGGTCTGCCCTAGCTCATACAGTTTCTCTTTGCAACATTTAATTAAATCTCTTGTTGAAAGAAAATGCTTATCTCACCAAAAGCCACACTATCATCAGTAGGATGCTGACACAGTTGTAATACTTGACTGCGAGCGGCGGGGGGTCACAGGAGTAGTGATCAGTTGTCTGTTTCTGGATTTCCCAAATGTTTCTTATCAAACATATTTTATTTGAATACTCAGCATGAATCTTCAGCTTTGTTTTTTAAGCCTGTATGGTGTTTATGGAGCCAATTTCTGAAAACTTTGATACTGAATACCCTCTATGTGTTAATTTTGGCAACTTCCCTTGATTCCATAGATATCTATGGACTGTTAACACCACCTACTTTTCAACCTTGAGGACAAGAGCTTCTCAGGAATTGCTGATGTTCCTTACGTACATGCTGTCTCCTCAAAAAAAAAAAAGAAAAAAAAGCTTTCTCATGGAAGCCACATGGAGATGTAAGATTCAAGCTGGCTGAAACATGATCTTAATTTTGTCTGTAGGACCAGAAGTTTTTAAAGAAAACATTATTGGAGATGATTGTTCACTGTAGCTCCAGCCATCCTAAGAGATGGAATGGGAACTGGAGAAAATTTTTACTAGGCAGTGGAGGAGGAACAGCAAACAAGACCTAAGCAAATAAACATTGGACTACCCCCTATCCATGGTCCCTATCTACAGGAGGCTGACCTCTTTCCCTTTTGTAATTCTGGTGCCTCAGCAATGAAAAGTACTGGGGTTAATCAGATGTGGGTCTAGTTAACAGCAGCAATTACTAAAGAGCAATTAATCAGGGAAAGTCGCCCAAGAAAAGGATAATAAATAAACCTTGGAACGATCTATTGATAATGTCTCTACTGCAAGATAAGAAGAAGGGTCCAGGTGTCACCATGAGGTGGGGACAATCTATCTTTCTTGGATACTTTGTCTCACTCATTCTCTGGGCAAAGCTGAAATTTATTTATCTAAGCTGCTAAAAGCCATCTCAAGCATGTGTGTTATCTTAATAAGTGCTTCCAGAAGTTCACTAATCAGCTCAATTGTTCAGGGCTAATCAAAGCTCCTGAAAAATGTTCTTTAACCATAATTTGAGATATCAGCTTCTTTTTTTTACCAGCAATAATGACAGCTAATGTGGCCATACACTCTTCATTGTCATAATCAGTAGCTTAAAGGGGTTGTAAAGGTAAACATTTTTTCACCTTAATGCATTCTATGCATTAAGGTGAAAAAACTTCTGACAATACCGCCGCCCCCAGCCCCCCCGTTTTACTTACCTGACCCCTCGAAAAACAGCTGCTCGCTCCCGACATCTATTCCTCCGCTCAGGCTGGCCGCTGATTGGCTACAGTGGATGGATTGGAAGCAGCGCAGCCATTGGCTTGCGCTGCTGTCAATCACATCCAATGACGCGGCGCGCTGGGCGGCGGGGCAGAGTGATACAGTGAGCGGCTATAGCCGCCGGCTGTATCACGGGAGCGCGCCCGCAAGAACTAACCACCATGCGAGGGAGCTCGCATTAAGGTGGTTAGTTCTTGCGGGGAGCAGCTGAAACAGCCGCCGAGGGACCCCAGAAGACCAGGTTCGGGGCCACTCTGTTCAGAACGAGCTGCACAGTGAAGGTAAGTATAACATGTTTGTTATTTAAAAAAAAAAAAAAAAATTTACCTTTACAACCCCTTTAAGCTAGCCTTACGCGGATAGATTTTTGTTCAAATGTTCGCATGGAAAGTCGCAAAAATTGTTTGTTAAGACATTCTTTCTTACCATCGTTAAGTCAACTAATCTTGTTGGAAACAGATAACAAAACAATCTGTGCAGATCTGTAATCAATACCCCTTATGCCAAACCACTGTGACTGCTGCTAAAACATCAATTGTTTTCCACTTCACTGCAAAATACATGTAATTAATATTGACATGTGGCGCAATCAAACTACAATAAATGAAAAATATTTGTGCACAGTTCTTTAATGGCATCAATGTGTAATAAATAAAAAGTCCATATATCATTCACAAATAAAACGTCCTCTACTGCTGTGTCCTGAACTTGATTTTACTTTAACGTCCTCCGGAAACCATCCTTGTGACACATGCAGTCACCCACTGCTCTTATATATGCGCTCACCTTATCTTGTTGTTGACCTCAATAGCATATTAAAGTCAGTTGCTCCAGAGATTAGTAAATGAGGTAAAACTTCACTTTGCAAAGAATACCAAATCACCTGCAAGGAAAAAAAAAAAAAAAGGATTTTTGCTTGCACAGGTTCTGCAGTCAGCACTGGAGATCAAAGTCTGAACACAATATGGCAAACTCAGGAGGTGAAGCAGTTCAGGAGTCGGGGAGGGAAAGCAGAGCAGCCTTTTTCCCTCCTCATTGGTATCCTTAAAGCGGAGTTGCACACAAAAATGGAACTTCCGCTTTTCGGAACCCTCCCCCCCTCCGGTGTCACATTTGGCACCTTTCAGGGGGGAGGGGGGTGCAGATACCTGTCTAAGACAGGTATCTGCACCCACTTCTGGCATAGACTCCCATGGGAGTCTATGCCTCTTCCTGTCCCTCTGCGCTGTCTCCTGGGAAACACACAGCTCCCAGAAGATAGCGGGGACCAGTTACGATGCGCAGCGCGACTCGCGCATGCGCAGTAGGGAAGCGAAGCCGCAACGCTTCACTTCCTGATTCCCTCAGCTAGGATGACGCCGAGCGGGTTCTCGGCGTCGCCTGCCGACATCGCTGGACCCTGGGACAGGTAAGTGGCCATTTATTAAAAGTCAGCAGCTGCAGTATTTGTAACTGCTGGCTTTTAATATTTTTTTTTTTTTTGGTGGTTTAGGTGGACCCCCGCTTTAATGATGGCCTCAGGAGAATGCTGGAGGTGAAGGGGGTAGTGGCAGGACCACCTTTAAAATCATGGAGGATCTGTACAGCCTATCTGACAGGGCCTTCCTGGATTCATCAGCTTGGTGTGACTGTAGTGTCTTTGCAGAGCAATACATAGAAATGGCAAAGAGCAGTATTAAGTTCAGGGTAGTAAAACATAGGAGTGTATGGTATGTAACAGCAGGGAAGTGCAATACAGTCTGTGAGCAGTATCTAGTGGCAGGGCAGAGAGTAGTATGTAGTGGCAAAGCAGTCAGTGAGCAGTATGTAAGGGCAGGGCAGTCAGTCAACAGTATGTAATGGTAAGGCAGTGAGCAGTATCTAGTAGGGATGAGCTGAACACCCCCCGGTTCGGTTCGCAGGAGAACATGCGAACAGACCAAAAATTTGTGCGAACACGCAAACCCTGTTAAAGTCTATGAGATTCGAATGTGAAAAATCAAAAGTGCTAATTTTAAAGGCTAATATACAAGTTATTGTCATAAAAAGTGTTTGGGGACACGGGTCCTGCCCCAGGGGACATGTATCAATGCATGAATAATGAAAAGTGTATACTGCGCTGTGATCCCGCAATCCAGCAGCCGGCAGGGCTGTAGACAAAGAGCTAAGTAGGTAGAAAATAAATAAGTGCAGCGCTATGATTGCAAAAAAAAGGGAAAAATTGTATGTGATTCAAACATGTATGTGACAAAATGACACAAACTCTAACATAATAGATGTGAATAGATATTAAGCAATGTGCTAATATAGTGACTGCACTACACACAAATGTCCAAGTTGAACGAAATGATTAAATACAGTCCAATTAGGTTTGTGATCCAATACACATGTGAGAAGTTCCTGCCATTCCTGTGAACCTTGGAGTGAAAAAATGGAAGCAAACACCACCACCGTGAAAAAGGGAGGAGGCTTACCAGATAATATTGACTTGGCGGGGCATATACCACCCAAGTCAACAAGGCTTGTTGGGTTCAAACCACCCAATGGGGGACAGCAGATCCTGGAACTCCGTCAGTCGATCAGCCTTAGACGGTTATGAGATGTTAGCTGGAGGCTCCAGGAGTCTCGGGGAGCATGGAAACATTTACTCCCCTAACTTTCCGTTTGCAGAGCAAAGTTAAGTACCTTGTGCTTCCAGGTTTGTGGCAGCATGTGGCTGCCCTCCCTTTCTTCTATAATGCTTTGCTTAAATGACCAATCAGCAGACCTAAGCAGTGTCATGTGGGGGTGAAGGGAAGGATGTTCTTAACCCTTGATATGCTGTCTAGACTTGCTCCTTTGGTGGCAGTGAGTTGCTGCTTTCCTGCAATGGAAAGTCAGGGGAGTAAATGTTTCCATGCTCCCCGAGACTCCTGGAGCCTCCAGCTAACATTTCATAACCGTCTAAGGCTGATCGACTGACGGAGTTCCAGGATCTGCTGTCCCCCCTTGGGTGGTTTGAACCCAACAAGCCTTGTTGACTTGGGCGGTATATGCCCCGCCAAGTCAATATTATCTGGTAAGCCTCCTCCCTCTTTCTGGTGGTGTTTGCTTCCATTTTTTCACTCCAAGGTTCCCAGGAATGCCAGGAACTTCTCACATGTGTATTGGATCACAAACCTAATTGGACTGTATTTCATCATTTTGTTCAACTTGGACATTTGTGTGTAGTGCAGTCACTATATTATTATTATTATTATTATTATTATTATTATTAGCACATTGCTTAATATCCATTCACATCTATTATGTTAGAGTTTGTGTCATTTTGTCACATATATGTTTGAATCACATACAATTTTTCCCTTTTTTTTGCAATCATAGCGCTGCACTTATTTATTTTCGACATGTATTAATGCAAAAAAAGTTTTAAAAACTGCTTGCGGCTGTAATGTAATCTGCCCCCCCCCCCCCACAGCCCATTACCAGGCCCTTTGCATCTGGTATGAATATTAAGGTGAACCCCACACCCAAATTTTAAAAAAAAGGCGTGGGGCCCCCAGGCCCTATATACTCTGAACAGCAGCAGTATACAGGCGGTCCCTGGGTTACAAACAAGATAGGGACTGTAGGTTTGTTCTTAAGTTGAATCTGTTTGTAATTTGGAGCAGGTACATTTTGTAAGTGTAGCTCCAGCCAAAAAATCTATTTTTAAGCTTTTTGGATAACAATGGGAAGGGTAATCATCACCCCTGTAACATTTGTTTTGCTGTCTGTGCCCCTGTTCAGAAGATTTCACCTCACTTTCTGTCCCAATGACAATTGGATTTTGAAAATTTGGGGTTATTAGGGAAACAAGGATTGGTGATAAAGCATCAGTGGGAGATACCTTTTTCCATATTAACTCTTACAGGAGAGAATTTCCCTTCCTAGGGGTAGATTTCCTCTCACTTCCTGTTGTCTCCCTTCATTTGTAAGTAGGAGTCGTTTGTAAGTCGGATGTTTGAAAATAGGGGACCGCCTGTATATACTTTACGGCCTGCCCTATACACTCTGTGGAAAATTGGGCCTTAGGTGTTGGTGGTACCAGAACACTGTAAGCCCTCACAGTTACTCTTGGTGGGCGCTGGAACGGGCCCTGCTGTGAAATATTATATCAAGAATTGTAATGACATGCTCCTGTTAAACAGGGGCAGAAAAATTGGGCCTTAGGCGGTGGTGGTGGTGGCACAACACTGTAAAGCCTCACAGATACGTTTGTTGAGCACAGGAACAGGCCCGGCTGTGAAATATTAGATCAAAAATTGGAATTACGCACCCCTGTTAAACGGGCAGAAAAATTGGGCCTTAGGTGGCAGTGGTGGTGGCACAACACTGTAAAGTCTCCCAGATAATTGTGTTAAGTGCAGAAACAGGCCCTGCTGTGAAATATTAGATCAAAAATTGTAATTATGTGCCCCTGTTAAACAGGGGCAGAAAAATTGGGCCTTAGGCGGTGGTGGTGGTGGTGATGGCACAACACTGTAAAGCCTCACAGATACTTTTGTTGAGCGCAGGAACAGGCCCTGCTGTGAAATATTGGATCAAAAATTGTATTTATGCACACCTGTTAAACAGGGGCAGAAAAATTGGGCCTTAGGTGGTGGTGGTGGCACAACACTGTAAAGCCTCACAGATACTTTTGTTGAGCGCGGGAACAGGCCCTGCTGTGAAATATTAGATCAAAAATTGTAATTACGCGCCCCTGTTAAACAGGAGCAGAAAAATTGGGCCTTAGACAGTGGTGGTGGTGCCACAACACTGCAACCCCTCACAGATACTCTTGTTGAGCACAGGAATGAGCACTGCTGTTAAATATTTGATCAAAAATTGTAATTACACGCCCCTGTTAATTATGTGCCCCTGTTAAACAGGGGCAGAAAAATTGGGTCTTAGGTAGTGGTGGTGGTGCCCTGAACCGAAAATATTCTTAGAAGCTATCATCATGAAAATTGAGGAGGAATAGGATAGTCACTCAACATAATAGGATACTCAGCATAAGAAGTCTTCAAGGGATCCCACATCCATATAAAATTATTTGGTTACATCAGCATCAGGTGCTTGGTAGCTGGTGATCCAAAACTGATTCATTTTTATGAATGTGAGCTGATCAACAGAGTCTGTGGACAGGTGCACTCTGATCGGTTACAAAGCCTCCAGCAGCACTGAATGTGTGTTCCAAAATAACGCTGGATGCAGGATAGGCCAGTAGCTCAATTACATATTGAGCAAGGTCTGGCCAGTGGTCCATCCTCAAGACCCAGTAACCCTTTCTAACCCTTTCGTTCTGGTGGAAAGGTCTCCAAGTCTGATCTTGCCCCTAGATATTCCTGCACCGTGTAATTCAGATGCTGGCAATGGTTGGTGGAACTGATCAGACCTGGGCGCTGAGGACTGAAGAATTGTCTGAAGGCATCAGTCAGCCGGCCACCTTCTCCATCACTGCTGCTGATGCTGAGTGTTATCTTCCACCTCCATGCTGACACAATCCTCCTCCTCCTCTTCCTCTTCTTCTTCCTGTGTGATTGGCGGGCCTGTCAGAATACTAATATCTGGATAAAGGGGGCCTTGAGAGGTAAGGAAGTCCTCCTCTTCCTCCCGCTGTTCTGCCATAAGTGCCCTGTCCATTATTCCACGAAGCGTGTGCTCCAACAGGAAGATAAGAGGGACAGTATCACTGATGCATGCACTGTCACTGCTCACCATCCTCGTGGCCTCCTCAAATGGTGACAGGACAGTGCATGTATCCTTGATCAGTAGCCACTGGCGTGGCGAAAAAAAGCCAAGCTCCCCTGACCCTGTCCTGGTGCCATACTCACACAGGTACTCATTGATGGCCCTCTGCTGTGTGTGCAGTCGCTGCAGCATTGCCACTGTTGAATTCCACCTGGTGGGCATGTCACAAATGAGGCAGTTCTTGGGCAGGTTCCATTCTCTTTGAATGTCAGTCAGCCGAGCAATGGCATTATATGACCGGCGGAAATGACCACAGACTTTCTTGGCCTGCCTCAGGAGATCCTGTAAGCCCGGGTACCTGCTCAAGAACTGCTGCACCACCAAATTCAGGACGTGAGCCAAACAGGGTCAAGTGTCCCTATCGGAGGGCGGAGAGGAGGTTGGTGCCATTGTCGCATACAACCATTCCTGGCTGAAGCTGGCGTGGCATCAACCACCTCTGAGCCTGCCCCTGCAGAGGTGACAGAATCTCTGCCCCAGTGTGGCTCCTGTCCCCTAAGCAGACCAACTCAAGCACCGCATGGTATTTTTTTGCCTGAGTGCTTGCGTAGCCCCTTGAACACCTACGGAGCACTGCTGGTTCAGAGGAGAAATCTGCAGAGGAAGAGGCCATAGAGGAAGAGGAGGGGGTGGAGGAGAGAGCTGTGGCAGAATCACCACTAGCATTTTGGAGGTGTGGTGGTGGAACAAGCTCCAACAGTACTGAACCCTGTCCTGCATCCTTCCCAGCTGCCAGCAGAGTTACCAAGTGCACCGTGAAAGAAAGATAACGTCCCTGTCCATGCCTGCTGGACCATGAGTCAGCAGTAATATGCACCTTACTGCTGACCGCCCTGTCCAACGAGGCCAAGACAGGGCGGTCTCCTTGGTGGCCTTCCGGATATGCTGCAAATTTTGTTAAGCAAAAAACACTACACTGTATTGTGTAGTGTGTACACCACCAGGAAAGTTGTAGCAACTGCACTATGGGTGTACTGTGTACACCAACAGAAGTTTAATAACAACTATGGGTGCACTGTATGTATTGTGTACACCACCGGAAAAGTAGTAGCAACTGCACTAGGGGTGCACGGTACTGTGTACACCAACAGAAGTGTAATAACAACTATGGTTGCACTGTATGTATTGTGTACACCACCACCAGGAAAGTAGTAGCAATTGAGCTAGGGGTGCACGGTACTGTGTTCACCAACAAAAGTTTAATAACAACTATGGGTGTACTGTCTTGACCACCAGAAAAGTATGAGTAACTGCACTATGGGTGCACAGCACTGTATACTGTGTACACCGCCTGAAGTATATTAGAAACAGTACACCAGGAATGGCCTGCAGTTAAATATAGCTAAACTGTAATACACTGCAGCTAACTGAATCACCTGCTTGCCAGAAGTATATTAGAAACAGTACACCAGGAACGGCCTGCAGTCAGACCTAGCTAAACTGGATCCAGTGGATATATATATTTATATATATATATATATATATATATATATATATATATACAAGACTCACTATATATATTACATACACTGCAGCTAACTGAATCACCTGCCTGCCAGAAGATATTAGAAACAGTACACCAGGAACGGACTGCAGCTGGATACAGTGGATATAGATATATTAAATACACTGCAGCTAACTGAATAACCTGCCTGCCTGCCGGCTCAATCTAAATGACACTCTCTCTCCGTCTACGCCTCTCTTAGCTGGGGCACTGTGATTGGCCAAAGCATGCAGGTCATGGTGCATGCTCTGGCCAATCATCATACAGCAATGCACTGCACTCCCGCAGTGCATTATGGACCATTACGCGCCGCTCGAATTTGGCGCGAATGTCCCATAATGTTTGGTTTTTGACGAACGGGAGAACAGCAAATGTTCGAGTCGAACTCATGTTCGACCCGAACAGAAAGCTCATCCCTAGTATCAAGTCGTAGGTTAAGGCAGCATGTAGTGGCAGGGCAGTTATTGAGAAGTGTAGTGGCAAGGCAATGAGTCAGCAGTAGGTAGCGTCCAACTAGGGCAGTATGAAGTGGCAGGGCAGTCAGTAAGCAGTATGTGATGGCAGGGCAGTCAGTGTGCAGTATGGAGTGGCAGGGCAATCAGTGTGCAGTATGCAGTGACAGGGCAGTAAGTGAGCAGTATGAAGTGGCAGGACAGTCAGTCAGCAGTATGTAGCGACAGGGCGGTCAGTAAGCAGTATGTGATGGCAGGGCAGTCAGTGTGCAGTATGGAGTGGCAGGGCAATCAGTGTGCAGTATGCAGTGACAGGGCAGTCAGTTGGCAGTATGCAGTGGCAGGGCAATTAGTGCGCAGTATGTAGTGGAAGGGCAGTCAATGAGCAGTATGTAGTGGCAGGGCAGTCAGTGAGCAGTATGTAGTGCCAGGGCAGTCAGTGTGCGGTATGCAGTAGCAGGGCATTCAGTGAACAGTAAATTGTAGCAGTACAGTCGGTGAGCAGTATGTAGTGGCAGGGTGATCAGTCAGCAGTATGTAGTGACAGTGTGGTCAGTCAGCAGTATGTAATGTTAGGTTGGGGCAGTATGTAGTATGTATGCAGCCACTAAGTAGTATATGATGGCAGGCTAGTCAGTGTGCAGTATGTAGTGGCATGGAAATTAGTGAGCAGTATGTAGTGGCAGGGCAATCAGTGAGCAGTACGTAGTGGCAGGGCAATCAGTGAGCAGTATGTAGTGGCAGGGTAGTCAGTGTGCAATATGTAGTGGCAGGGTAATCAGTGAGCAGTATGTAGTGGCAGGGCAGTCATGTGCAATATGTAGTGGCAGGGCAATCAGTGAGCAGTATGTAGTGGCAGGGCAATCAGTGAGCAGTAGGGATGAGCCGAACAACCCCCCGGTTCGGTTGGCATCAGGACATTCTCACGGACCGAAAGTTCACGCGAACTTTCGAACCCAGTTAAAGTCTATAGGACTTGAACGTGAGAAATCAAAAGTGTGAATTTTAAAGGCTAAAAAAAGTCATTTGAAACTGCTAGCGGCTTTAATGTCATGTCTGGTCCCAGCAATATGGATGAAAATCATTGAGAATCCCCCCCCCCCCAGCCCATTCCCAGCCCATTACCAGCCCCTTTGGGTCTTGTATGGATATTAAGGGGAACCCTGCACCCAAATAAAAAAGGAAAGGCGTGGGGCCCCTAGGCCCAATATACTCGGAAGAGCAGTATACAGGCAGTGCAAACAAGACAGGGAGTGTAGGTTTGTTCTTAAGTAGAATCTGTTTGTAATTTTGAACTGGTACGTTTTTTACGTGTAGCTCCAGACAAAAAAAATTATTTTTAAGGTTTTTGGAAAACATAGGGAAGGGTTATTATCACCCCTGTAACATTTGTTTTGCTGTCTGTGCACCTGTTCAGAAGCTTTCACCTCACTTTCTGTCCCAATCACAATTGGATTTTGAAAATTTGGGGTTTTTAGTGAAACAAGGAATTCTTACAGGAGAGAATTTCCCTTCCTAGGGGTAGATTTCCTCTCACTTCCTGTTTTCTCCTTCCATTTGCAAGTAGAAGTCGTTTGTAAGTTGGATGTTTGAAAGTAGGGGCCTGCTCTATATACTCTGCAGAAATTTGGGCCTTAGGTGTTGGTGTTGCCACAACACTGTAAGCCCTCACAGTTACTCTTGGTGGGCGCAGGAACAGGCCCTGCTGTGAAATATTAGATCAATAATAGTAATTACATGCCCCTGTTGAACAGGGTCAGAAAAATTGGGCCTATGGTGGTGAACGGTGTGGTGGTGTTATCACAACACTGTAAGGCCTCACAGTTACTCTTGGTGGGTGCAGGAATGGGCCCTGCTGTGAAATATTAGATCAAGAATTGTAATTACATGCCCCTGTTAAACAGGGGCTGAAAAATTGGGCCTAAGGCACTGGTGCTGGTGACACAACACTGCAACCCCTCACAGATACTCTAGTTGGAGCGCAGGAATGAGCCCTGCTGCAAAGTATTGCATCAAAAATTGTAATTACACGCCCCTGTTAAACAGGGGCTGAAAAATTGGGCCTTAGGCACTGGTGCCACAACACTGCAACCCCTCAAAGATACTCTAGTTGGAGCGCAGGAATGAGCCCTGCCACAAAGTATTGCATCACAAATTGTAATTACACACCCCTTTTAAACAGGGGCTGAAAAATTGGGAATTAGGCACTGGTGCTGGTGCCACAACACTGCAACCCCTAACAGATACTCCAGTTCGAGTGCAGGAATGAGCCCTGCTGCAAAGTATTGCATCAAAAATTGTAATTACACGCCCCTGTTAAACAGGGGCAGAAAAATTGGACCTTAGCCACTGGTGGCGTTGCCCAGAACCAAAAATGTTCTTACAAGCTATCAGCATGAACATTGAGGAGGAAGAGGATAGTCACTCAGCATAACATGACAGTCACTCAGCATCAGCATAGGCAGTCTTGAAGGGATCTCACATTTAAAAAAAAAAATATTCATTTACTTCAGCATCAGGTGCTTGGTAGCTGGTGATCCAAGACTGATTAATTTTTATGAAGGTCAGCCGATTGACCGATTTGGTGGACAGGCGCACCCTGTGATCAGTTACAAAACCTCCAGCAGCACTGAATGTGTGTTCCGAAAGAATGCTGGATGCAGGACAGGCCAGTAGCTCAATTGCATATTGAGCAAGGTCTGGCCAGTGGTCCATCCTGAAGACCCAGTAACCCAGTGGATGTTCTGGTGGAAAGGTCTCCAAGTCTGATCTTGCCCCTAGATATTCCTGCACCATGTAATTCAGATGCATACTGTGCAAGCTCTGGCCAGTGATCCATCCTCAAGACCCAGTAACCCAGAGGATTTTTGGTGAGAAAGGTGTCCAAGTCTGATCTTGCCCCTAGGTATTCTTGCACCATGTGAATCAGATGCTGGCGATGGTTGCTGGAACTGATCATACCTTGGGGCTGCAGACTAAAAAATTGTCTCAATGCATTGGTCAGATGGCCACCTTCTCCACTGCTCCTTCTGTGACTGACCGAAGCCTCAGCAACACGTTGTCCAGGAGGACCAGGAAATTGTAACCTCCCAGGCTCTGGAAACCCGTTGCACAAACCTTCCTGCAAGGCCTCCCAAAGATGTTTCTTCCACTGCTCCCTCTGCAACGGCAAGATAAGGTCTGCAACCTTACCCTTGTAACGTGAATCAAGGAGGGTTGCCAGCCAATAATGATCCCTCTATTGATACCACGAATACGAGGATCCTTCTGCAGGCTTTGCAGGATCAGGGAGGCCATGCAGCATAGGTTTGCTGAGGCATTCGGTCCGGAGTCCTCTGAGTCACTAAGGACGACATGATCCGCAGCCACCTCCTCCCAGCCACGTACAAGTCCATGGGTTTCTTCGGACTGTAAATGATCCCTTGAAGACTACTGCTGATGCTGAGTGCTAGGCTCCACCTCTATGCTGACACAATCCTCCTCCTCCTCATCCTCTTCCTGCATGCACGCAGGAACACTGTCTGGATAAAGGGGGCTTTGAGAGGTAAGGAAGTCCTCCTCTTCCTGCCTCTGTTCTGCCTCAAGTGCCCTGTCCATTATTCCACGCAGTATGTGCTTAAACAGGTGGACAAGAAGGACAGTGTCACTGATGCATGCACTGTCAGTGCTCACCATCCTTGTGGCCTCCTCAAATGGTGACAGGGCAGTGCATGCATCCCTGATCATGGCCCACTGGCGTGGGGAAAAAAAAACAAGCTCCCCTGACCCTGTCCTGGTGCCATAGTCACACAGGTACTCATTGATGGCCCTCTGCTGCGTGTGCAGCTGCTGTAGCATGGCCAACGTTGAGTTCCACCTGGTGGGCATGTCACAGATTAGGCGGTTCTTGGCAGGTTAAATTCCTTTTGGAGGTCAGCCAGCCGAGCACTGGCATTATATGACCGGCGGAAATGCACACAGACTTTCCTGGCCTGCCTCAGGACATCCTGCAAGCCTGGGTACCTGGCTACCAAGAACCGTTGCACCACCAAATTAAGGACGTGAGCCAAACAGGGCACATGGGTCAATTGTCCCTGTCGGAGGGTGGAGAGGAGGTTGGTGCCATTGTCACAAACCACCATTCCTGGCTTAAGCTGGCGTGGCGTCAACCACCTCTGAGCCTGCCTCTGCAGAGCTGACAGAATCTCTGCCCCAGTGTGGCTCCTGTCCGCCAAGCACACCAGCTCAAGCACCGCATGGCATCTTTTTGCCTGCGTGCTTGTGTAGCCCCTTGAACGTCTACGGAGCACCGCTGGTTCAGAGGACAAATCAGCACAGGAAGAGGCCATGAAGGAAGAAGAAGAGCAGGGGGTGGAGGCATGGTGGCAGAACAACCTCTAACACTACTGCACCCTGTCCTGCATCTTTCCCAGCTGCCAGCAGAGTCACCCAGTGCGCGGTGAAAGATAGGTAACGTCCCTGTCCATGCCTGCTGGACCATGAGTCAGCGGTAATATGCACTTTACCGCTGACCGCCCTGTCCAGCGAGGCATGGACATTGCCTTCCACATGCCGGTAGAGAGCCAAAATCGCCTTCCGTGAAAAAAGTGGCGTTTGGGAACCTGACACTGAGGTACCGCACATTCCACAAACTCACGGAAGGGGGTAGTCTACCAACTGAAAAGGCAGCAGTTGAAGTGCTAGCAATTTAGCCAAGCTAGCATTCAACTGCTGGGCATGTGGATGGTTGGGAGCGAACTTCTTTCGCTGGTGGAGCAACTGGGGTAGGGAAATCTGCCTGCTAGAATCGGAAGTTGGTGTACTGATAGCAGATTGCCCGCAAGTACTTGGCAGTGGCACACCTAATTCTACACCTTCATTCCTCTCAGTGCAGGTTTCTGAGAGGACTGAAGGTATAGTGGGGTTGGAGATCCCAGCTGATGAGGAGGAGCAAGGAAAGGTCCGCCTTGTTCTTTGGTGTGGTTCTTTTAGGTAGTGTTGCCAACGGGCTGCATGGGAGCTTGACATATGTCTGATTAAGCATGTGGTGCCCAAGTGCTTGATGTCTAGTCCACGCTTGATACGCTTCAGACATATGTTGCAAATAGCAATGGTGTAATCTGCTGCACACGTCTCAAAAAAGGCCCACACCAAAGAACTTTTGATATAACGCGTGGAGTCACCAGCGCCCTGCACTTGTGGAGCTCTGTGGTGTGATGCAGTCAGTTGGCTGCCCTTAAGCTGGCCCCTGGAGGGCATCCTGCCTCGTTGGAGATGTGCCTCCTCCTCCTCTGTCTCCTCCTCCTCTCTCCTATCAGGCACCCACGTAGAGTCAGTGAGCTCATCATCCTCTCCCTCCTCATCACTGGAGCAAACCTGGCAGTATGCTGCAGCTGGGGGAACATGACTGCCAGTTTGTTGTCCTTCTTGGGCAACCCCTCTCTCTGGGCTCACGTTACTGCCTTCCTCAAGCTGGGTACCATCATCGGAGCCTTCAAAACGCTGCGCATCCTCCTGCAGCATGTACCCGACACTGTGGTTGAACAGTTTGGGGGACTCCTCCGAGAAAAAGGACAAGCGTGCCCCATGGCCACGTGCTGATGTGGATGCACCGTGTCCATGACCAGCACTGTTGCCTCTAGACACAGAGCCTGCTTACACTCTTTTATTGGCCTGTGACTGTCTGCCTCTCCTTGTTGGCCTTCCAGACATACTGTCTTTGACGTATTGGAATAGGTACACAAGGAATGGCCTGCAGTGAGATGTAGCTGCACAAAGCTGGGATGTATATAGATACTGATTATACTGCAGCTATTTGAATCGCCTGCCTGCCTGTGTTATTATTAGGAAGAAAACAACAGGAATTGTCTGCAGTGAGCTTTAGCTGCACACTGTGCCCAGTATACAGTACACTAATATACTGCAGCTAGCTGAATCAACTGCCTGCCTGTGGTATTATTAGGAAGAGAACACCAGCAATTGTCTGCACTTAGCTTTAGTTGCACACTGTGCACAGGATACAGTACACTGACTGAAAATACTGCAGCTGTCTGCCTGTGGTATTATTAGGAAGAGAACACCAGCAATTGTCTGCAGTCTCCTTGTTGGCCTTCCAGACATACTGTCTTTGATGTATTGGAATAGGTACACAAGGAATGGCCTGCAGTGAGATTTAGTTGCACACTGCACAGGATACAGTACACTGACTGAAAATACTGCAGCTGCCTGCCTGTAAGTAGGGATGAGCCGAACACCCCCCTGTTCGGTTCGCACCAGAACATGCGAACAGGAAAAAAATTCGTTCGAACACGCGAACACCGTTAAAGTCTATGGGACACGAACATGAATAATCAAAAGTGCTAATTTTAAAGGCTAATATGCAAGTTATTGTCAATAAAAGTGTTTGGGGACCTGGGTCCTGCCCCAGGGGACATGGATCAATGCAAAAAAAAGTTTTAAAAACGGCCGTTTTTTCAGGAGCAGTGATTTTAATAATGCTTAAAGTCAAACAATAAAAGTGTAATATCCCTTTAAATTTCATACCTGGGGGGTGTCTATAGTATGCCTGTAAAGGGGCGCATGTTTCCCGTGTTTAGAACAGTCTGACAGCAAAATGACATTTTGAAGGAAAAAACTCATTTAAAACTACCGCGGCTATTGCATTGCCGACAATACACATAGAAGTTCATTGATAAAAACGGCATGGGAATTCCCCACAGGGCAACCCCGAACCAAAATTAAAAAAAAAAAATGATGTGGGAGTCCCCCTAAATTCCATACAAGGCCCTTCAGGTCTGGTATGGATATTAAGGGGAACCCCAGCCAAAATTTAAAAAAAAAATTGACGTGGGGTTCCCCCTAAATTCCATACCAGACCCTTCAGGTCTGGTATGGATTTTAAGGGGAACCCCGCGCCCAAAAAAAAAAAAAAACGGCGTGGGGTCCCCCTAAAAATCCATACCAGACCCTTATCCGAGCACGCAACCTGGCAGGCCGCAGGAAAAGAGGGGGGGACGAGAGTGCGGCCCCCCCCCCTCCTGAACCATACCAGGCCACATGCCCTCAACATTGGGAGGGTGCTTTGGGGTAGCCCCCCAAAGCACCTTGTCCCCATGTTGATGAAGACAAGGGCCTCATCCCCACAACCGTGGCCGGTGGTTGTGGGGGTCTGCGGGCGGGGGGGCTTATCGGAATCTGGAAGCCCCCTTTAACAAGGGGACCCCCAGATCCCGGCCCCCCCCCTGTGTGAAATGGTAAGGGGGTACTTACCCCTACTATTTCACTAAAAAACTGTCAAAAATGTTAAAAATGACAAGAGACAGTTTTTGACAATTCCTTTATTTAAATGCTTCTTCTTTCTTCCTTCATCTTCTTCTTCTTCTGGTTCTTCTGGCTCTTCTGGTTCTTCCTCCGGCGTTCTCGTCCAGCATCTCCTCCGCGGCGTCTTCTATCTTCTTCTCCTCGGGCCACTCCGCACCCATGGCATGAGGGGGGAGGCTCCCGCTCTTCTCTTCATCTTCTTCTTCATCTTCATCTTCTTCTTCTTCTTCTTCTTCTTCTCTTCTTCATCTCTTCTTCCTTCTTCATTTCTTCTGCGGGCCGCTCCGCATCCATGCATGGAGGGAGGCTCCCGCTGTGTGACGGCGTCTCTTCGTCTGACGGTTCTTAAATAACGGGGGGCGGGGCCACCCGGTGACCCCGCCCCCCTCTGACGCACGGGACATGACGGGACTTCCCTGTGGCATTCCCCGTGACGTCACAGGGAAGTCCCGTCAATTCACCGTGCGTCAGAGGGGGGCGGGGTCACCGGATGGCCCCGCCCCCCGTTATTTAAGAACCGTCAGACGAAGAGACGCCATCACACAGCGGGAGCCTCCCTCCATGCCAGCATGGCTGCGGAGCGGCCCGGAGAAGAAATGAAGAAGGAAGAAGAGATGAAGAAGAGAAGAAGAAGAAGAAGAAGAAGAAGAAGAAGATGAAGAAGAAGATGAAGAAGAAGATGAAGAGAAGAGCGGGAGCCTCCCCCCTCATGCCATGGGTGCGGAGCGGCCCGAGGAGAAGAAGATAGAAGATGCCGCCGAGGAGATGCTGGACGAGAACGCCGGAGAAAGAACCAGAAGAACCAGAAGAAGAAGAAGATGAAGGAAGAAAGAAGAAGCATTTAAATAAAGGAATTGTCAAAAACTGTCTCTTGTCATTTTTAACATTTTTGACAGTTTTTTAGTGAAATGGTAGGGGTAAGTACCCCCTTACCATTTCACACAGGGGGGGGGCCGGGATCTGGGGGTCCCCTTGTTAAAGGGGGCTTCCAGATTCCGATAAGCCCCCCGCCCGCAGACCCCCACAACCACCGGCCACGGTTGTGGGGATGAGGCCCTTGTCTTCATCAACATGGGGACAAGGTGTTTTGGGGGGCTACCCCAAAGCACCCTCCCAATGTTGAGGGCATGTGGCCTGGTACGGTTCAGGAGGGGGGGGGGCCGCACTCTCGTCCCCCCCTCTTTTCCTGCGGCCTGCCAGGTTGCGTGCTCGGATAAGGGTCTGGTATGGATTTTTAGGGGGACCCCACGCCGTTTTTTTTTTTTGGCGCGGGGTTCCCCTTAAAATCCATACCAGACCTGAAGGGCCTTGTATGGAATTTAGGGGGACCCCCACATCATTTTTTTTTTATTTTGGTTCGGGGTTGCCCTGTGGGGAATTCCCATGCCGTTTTTTATCAATGAACTTCTATGTGTATTGTCGGCAATGCAATAGCCGCGGGTAGTTTTAAATGAGTTTTTTCCTTCCAAATGTCATTTTGCTGTCAGACTGTTCTAAACACAGGAAACATGCGCCCCTTTACAGGCATACTATAGACACCCCCCAGGTACGAAATTTAAAGGGATATTACACTTTTATTGTTTGACTTTAAGCATTAATAAAATCACTGCTCCTAAAAAAACGTCCGTTTTTAAAACTTTTTTTTGCATTGATCCATGTCCCCTGGGGCAGGACCCTGGTCCCCAAACACTTTTTATGACAATAACTTGCATATAAGCCTTTAAAATTAGCACTTTTGATTTCTCCCATAGACTTTTAAAGGGTGTTCCGCGGCATTCGAATTTGCCGCGAACACCCTAAATTGTTCGCTGTTCGGCGAACTTGTGAACAGCCAATGTTCGAGTAGAACATGAGTTCGACTCGAACTCGAAGCTCATCCCTACCTGTAAGTATATTAGGAAGAGAACACCAGCAATTGTCTGCAGTTAGCTTTAGTTGCACACTGTGCACAGGATACAGTACACTGACTGAAAATACTGCAGCTGCCTGCCTGTGGTATTAGGAAGACTACACCAGCAATTGTCTGCAGTTAGCTTTAGTTGCACACTGTGCACAGGATACAGTACACTGACTGAAAATACTGCAGCTGCCTGCCTGTAAGTATATTAGGAAGAGACCACCAGCAATTGTCTGCAGTTAGCTTTAGTTGCACACTGTGCACAGGATACAGTACACTGACTGAAAATACTGCAGCTGCCTGCATGTGGTATTGTTAGGAAGAGAACACCAGCATTTGTCTGCAGTTAGCTTTAGTTGCACACTGTGCACAGGATACAGTACACTGACTGAAAATACTGCAGCTGCCTGCCTGTAAGTATATTAGGAAGAGAGTAACAGGAACGGATCTAGCTAACCTGAATACAGTGTATATATATATATATATATATATATAAAACACCTGGGATGTATATATATACTAAATACACTGACTGCAGCTAACTGACTCGCCTGCCTGCTCTATCTAACTCAAATGAATGTACACTGTCTCTCTCTCTCTCTCTCTCTCTCTCTCAGCACGCCGGAACACACTGCACAAGGCCGACTTCCAGGCGGCCTTATATAGTGTGGGGCGTGTACTAAATCCCCTGAGGCATAATTGGCTAAAGCCACCCTGCCTTTGGCCAATTATGGCTCTCCGTTCTTACCGCGCTGTGATTGGCCAAAGCATGCGTGTCATAGTGCATGCTTGGCCAATCATCATCCAGCAATGCACTGCGAATGCCACAGTGAATTATGGGCCATGACGCGCCACTTGAATTTGGCGCGAACGGCCCATAATGTTCGTAATTCGACGAGCGGTTGAACAGCCGATGTTCGAGTCAACTTACGTTCGACTCGAGCTCGAAGCTCACCCCTAGTGAGCAGTATGTAGTGGCAGGGCAGTCAGTGTGCAATATGTAGTGGTAGGGCAGTCAGTGAGCAATATGTAGTGGCAGGGCAGTCAGTGTGCAGTATGTAGTGGCATGGAAATCAGTGAGCAGTATGTAGTGGCAGGGCAATCAGTGAGCAGTATGTAGTTGTAGGGCAATCAGTGAGCAGTAGGTAGTGGCAGGGCAATCAGTGTGCAGTATGCAGTGGCAGGGCAGTTAGTGAGCAGCATTTAGTGGCAGGGCAGTCAGTGTGCAGTATGTAGTGACAAGGCAGTCAGTGTGCAATATGTAGTGGCAGGGCAATCAGTGTGCAGTATGTAGTGACAGGGCAGTCAGTGTGCAATATGTAGTGGCAGGGCAATCAGTGAGCAGTAGGTAGTGGCAGGGCAGTACAGTCAGCGAGCAGTATGTAGTGGCAGGGTGATCAGTCAGCAATATGTAGTGACAGGGTGGTCAGTCATCAGTATGTAATGTTAGGTTAGGGCAGTATGTAGTGACAGAGCAGCCACTAAGCAGTATATGATGGCATGGAAATCATTAAGCAGTATGTAGTGGCAGATTATTCAGGGAGCGGTATGTAGTGACAAAGCAGCCACTAAGCAGTATATGATGGCATGGAAATCATTTATCAGTACGTAGTGGCAGAGCATTCAGGGAGCGGTATGTAGTGACAAGCCAATCAGTGAGCAGTATGTAGTGGAAGGGCAGTCAGTGTGCAAGATGTAGTGGCAGGGCAATCAGTGATCAGAAGGTAGTGGCAGGTCAGTCAGTGTGCAGTATGTAGTGGCAGGTCAGTCAGTGTGCAGTATGTAGTGGCGGGGCTGTCAGTGTACAGGTAATCCTCTCTTATGCCTCATTCACATGGATGCATAGACCTGTACCTATGCACAGCTCTTTATGTAGATAATGTGCCCAGAGCTGTCAGATGTATACACTGGCATGTGCATTAAGATCCGTACAGCCACTGTGTCTCTCGATGTGTCATTGATTTTGACAGGCTGTCTGCATGGAATACCTCCACATAGAAGTAAGAGCATATGTGGTTTTCATTTAGTAAAGTCCATTCATTTTAAAATCAAATGTTAAAAACAAATACAATTTTGAGGTACTTTAGAACAAAATTTGCCAAATGTTCTAAGATATTTCATGCTAATGTTCTTATGAACATTCATTTGGAAATGAATATAAAATGATAAAAACAAAAAATTACTTTAGACAGACTTTGACTATGTTTCATTTTTCCCTGAGAGACAAGTCAATTGTATAGGTTCATTGTGCACTTGGAATACAAGTCATGAATGGTTGTGGCCGTAATATTAGGTGCTTATCAATTATTTGCAGGGATGATATACGGTATCTTGGCCTAAAGCTGACCATACAGCGAGGAATCAGGTTCTGTTGGCAGCCAAACCAGACAGAAATGAAAGTTTTGTTCACCATATAGCCACCATTCATACATTCACTGTTAAATGCTTCTTTGGCATATTGCTATTGCAGCTAATGAGACAGTAATGCTGGCCACACGTGGCAATTTTTTTAACAATTTTAATAACTTTCAACCCTTGAAAACATTTGAAAATTATCAGACATACAGGGAATTCAAAACACAACAATTTGATCGATTTTGCAGAAATAAAGTTAATAAAGGCAATTGAAAAAGCTTAAAAAAGGAACAGTGAAATCTAAAAAAAAAAATAACTTGGAGTAAGCAAAGAGATTTTATTTACTTGCATTGTGCCATAAAAACTTGTTAGAAGCAATACCAAAATAACTGTAGTCAATATTGTTGAAAATTGTTAATTTAAAACCTAATAAAAAGTTTATAGATAAAAAAAAGAAAAGCTTGTTAGAAAATTTGACTACTTCAGGAATAGGGATGAGCTTCGTGTTCGAGTCGAACCCATGTTCGACTCGAACATCGGCTGTTCGACCGTCCGTCGAATTGCGAACGATATGGGCCGTTCGCGCCAAATTCGTGTGGCGCGTCACGGCCCATAATTCACTGCGGCATCGCAGTGCATTGCTGGCTGATGATTGGCCAAGCATGCACTATGACCCGCATGCTTGGCCAATCACAGCGCCGTCAGTAGAGAGAGCTGTAATTGGCCAAAGCCAGGGTGGCTTTGGCCAATTATGGCTCAGGGGATTTAGTACACACCCCACACTATATAAGGCCGCCTGCACGGCGGCCCTGTGTAGTGTGTGTTCCGGTGTGCTGAGCGATAGAGAGAGAGAGAGACAGTGTCATTTGATTTGAGTTAGATAGATTAGGCAGAACAGTCAGTCAGTTAGCTGCACTTACAGTGTATTGTGTATATATATGCATCCCAGGTGTTGCATATATATATATACACTGTATTCAGTTTAGCTAGATCCGTTCCTGTTATCTTCTATCTAGACTATTTACATTCAGTGCAGTGTGTCCTGCTCACAGTGTTCAGCTAGATCCGTTCCTGCTATTTACATTCAGTACAGTGCTTCCTGCTCACAGTGTTCAGCTAGATCCGTTCCTGCTATTTACATTCAGTGCAGTGCGTGCTGCTCACAGTGTTCAGCTAGATCCGTTCCTGCTATTTACATTCAGTGCAGTGCGTCCTGCTTACAGTGTTCAGCTAGATCCGTTCCTGCTATTTACATTCAGTGCAGTGCGTCCTGCTCACAGTGTTCAGCTAGATCCGTTCCTGGTATTTACATTTAGTGCAGTGCGTCCTGCTCACAGTGTTCAGCTAGATCCGTTCCTGCTATTTACATTCAGTGCAGTGCGTCCTGCTCACAGTGTTCAGCTAGATCCGTTCCTGCTATTTACATTCAGTGCAGTGCGTGCTGCTCACAGTGTTCAGCTAGATCCGTTCCTGCTATTTACATTCAGTGCAGTGCGTCCTGCTCACAGTGTTCAGCTAGATCCGTTGCTGCTATTTACATTCAGTGCAGTGCGTCCTGCTCACAGTGTTCAGCTAGATCCGTTCCTGCTATATACATTTAGTGCAGTACGTCCTGCTCACAGTGTTCAGCTAGATCCGTTCCTGTTATCTTCCTACTGACAGGCAGGCTTGTCTGGTTACAGTATATAAAGCTACCTGAAGAAAATTACAGGTGTTCTTTTTGATCCTATTAGTACCACGGTCAGGCAGCTAGACTATTTACATTTAGTACAGTGTGTCCTGCTCACAGTGTTCAGCTAGATCCGTTCCTGTTATTTACATTCAGTGCAGTGCGTCCTGCTCACAGTGTTCAGCTAGATCCGTTCCTGCTATTTACATTCAGTGCAGTGCGTCCTGCTCACAGTGTTCAGCTAGATCCGTTCCTGCTATTTACATTCAGTGCAGTGCGTCCTGCTCACAGTGTTCAGCTAGATCCGTTCCTGCTATTTACATTCAGTGCAGTGCGTGCTGCTCACAGTGTTCAGCTAGATCCGTTCCTGCTATTTACATTCAGTGCAGTGCGTCCTGCTCACAGTGTTCAGCTAGATCCGTTCCTGCTATTTACATTCAGTGCAGTACGTCCTGCTCACAGTGTTCAGCTAGATCCGTTCCTGTTATCTTCCTACTGACAGGCAGGCTTGTCTGGTTACAGTATATAAAGCTACCTGAAGAAAATTACAGGTGTTCTTTTTGATCCTATTAGTACCACGGTCAGGCAGCTAGACTATTTACATTTAGTACAGTACGTCCTGCTCACAGTGTTCAGCTAGATCCGTTCCTGTTATCTTCCTACTGACAGGCAGGCTTGTCTGGTTACAGTATATAAAGCTACCTGAAGAAAATTACAGGTGTTCTATCCCAGCTTAGTGCAGCTACAGGCCATTAGTATGTCTGGAAGGCCAAGAAGGAGAGGCAGACAGTCACAAGCCAATAAGAGAGGGCAAGCAGGCTCTGTGTCTAGTGCTGGTCGTGGAGACGGTGCATCCTCATCAGCACGTGGCCATGGGACACGCTTGGCCTTTTTTTCGGCAGCTGGCCGTGTTGAGCCGCAACATGCGGAAGACTTGGTCGAGTGGATGACCAAGCCGTCCTCATCCTCCTCATCCTCTCTCACCCATGCCCAGGGTGCTTTGTCTGGCAAAGCAGCGGCCTCTTCCCTCAGCTCAATGTCATCAGTGACTCCTTCCCTAGCTCCACCATGTCCTCATGAGGATTCCCTCGAACTGTTTGACCACAGTGTTGGGTACATGCTCCAGGAGGATGCCCAGCGTTTGGAAGGCTCTGATGATGATACTGAGCTCAATGAAGGCAGTAACATGAGCACGGACAGAGGGGGTGCCCAAGAAGGACAGCAATCTGGCAGTCATGCTCCCCCTGCTGCAGCATACTGCCAGGTTTGCTCCAGTGATGAGGAGGGAGGGGATGATGAGGTCACTGACTCAACGTGGGTGCCTGATAGGAGAGAGGAGGAGGAGGAGGAGGAGGAGGAGGAGGAGGTGGCACATCACCAACTAGGCAGGATGCCCTCCAGGGGCCAGCCTAAGGGCAGCACATTGACTGCATCACACCCCAAAGCTCCACATGTGCAGGGCGCTGCAGTCTCTGCGCGTTATTCAAAAAGTTCTTTGGTGTGGGCCTTTTTTGAGACGAGTGCATCAGATCGCACCGCTGCTATTTGCAATATATGTCTCAAGCGTATCTCGCGTGGCCAAAACATCTCCCGCTTGGGTACCACATGCTTGACCAGACATATGTTGACCTGCCATGCAGTTCGTTGGCAAGCGTATCTAAAAGACCCACACCAAAGAACAAGATAAAGAGGGGGGGAAGGTTGGGACTTTAAATGAGGTGCGCATGATGCAGCCCAATCACACTCACAGAGGTGCAAACATATGTATGTTTATTAAGGACCAATGATCAACATGGCATAAAAACGCATTGCATACATTAAACATAAAATCGCATATAGACATAAATCTATGTATATACAATCATAGGACATGGGTAGGTAAAATTATGCATCTTAATCCCCCAAGCAAGATAAAAGTCATGTGAAGTAAAAAACATCTGAAAATTGATCAATGTGTGTTTGATGCATCAAAGGTAGGCCCGACGCTGCGTTTCATGGACTTCAATCCACTCTTCAGGAGCCGGATGCATCTAAGTTCTATAAAAAATGTATGAAAAGCAGTATAGTTTCAGGGTCTAACAAGATCAGCAGAAAAGGGGGAAATTTGGACATAATGGGCCATGCCAAAAAGGTTACTCACATGATAGCCAAAACTGAGACCGTGCGACAAAAAGCCAGGGGTGAGCCATGGAGCCTGGCCCAGGAGCTGAGAGGGGGACCTTGACAAGGAACACCGGACCGTACACACCAACACCCCGCAATGGAGGGAACTTCTATAATGTAGGAAATATATAAAATGTATCTATGATGATACAAGTAACAAAAAACGAGATGATATAAGCTGCAGATATCACCAAGGTGATTGAAAAACGCACCTGGAAGATTGCCTTGAAAGATACATGTGGTGTTTGAAGTCCCAACCTTCCCCCCTCTTTATCATGTCATTAAGGATGGGGGCGCAAACTTTCCCTTGCGTCCCATTTAAAGTCCTAAGTTCGCTTTTCCCCCCCATTGCTTGCACTGATTAGGGATGGAGGTGCTCATGATTGTAGCCCATCGCTCTCTTATGGCGGATTCCTACTGGGTCCGGCCGTAATTCAGCATGCTTGATATGGAACGTTCTTTGCATTGACAGTTCACATATATTGATTTTTTACTATTTTTACTACTTTATATATTTTTACTCCCTGTGGCCAGATTGGGTCTGTGTGACTCATTGTCGGTGGGTGGACAGATGTCCTGTCTCCCGGGAGCTGCGATGCATGCTGGTGTCCGCCCTCCTATCTCCCCTCCACAGGGTTGGGGGTGAGTGGCTGGGCGGATCTTTCCACCTTGCATCGGCGCCACGCCCCCGGCACTGTGCATGTGACCTCCTTGGTTGGGCGTCGCACACACAGATTCCGGTATATCAGCTGGGCTGACATGTGGTGAGCTTCTCTGGCGTTCGCTGAGGTTTTGCTCCACTGTGTCGTGCCTGCGTGACGCTGAGGGGGAGCTGACGTTCAATGCTGGGGCTGCATCTCACTCCCTGCTTCATGGTATTCAGAGATGGTGCTGATACAACCTATGCAACCCTGATCCTCTCCCATCCATGTGGCTTCAAACACCACATGTATCTTTCAAGGCAATCTTCCAGGTGCGTTTTTCAATCACCTTGGTGATATCTGCAGCTTATATCATCTCGTTTTTTGTTACTTGTATCATCATAGATACATTTTATATATTTCCTACATTATAGAAGTTCCCTCCATTGCGGGGTGTTGGTGTGTACGGTCCGGTGTTCCTTGTCAAGGTCCCCCTCTCAGCTCCTGGGCCAGGCTCCAT
Source organism: Lithobates clamitans (assembly GCA_037952925.1). Taxonomy (NCBI): domain Eukaryota; kingdom Metazoa; phylum Chordata; class Amphibia; order Anura; family Ranidae; genus Lithobates; species Lithobates clamitans. The sequence goes on from JBBGZY010000292.1 coordinate 1,956,858, forward strand.
GGCTCACCCCTGGCTTTTTGTCGCACGGTCTCAGTTTTGGCTATCATGTGAGTAACCTTTTTGGCATGGCCCATTATGTCCAAATTTCCCCCTTTTCTGCTGATCTTGTTAGACCCTGAAACTATACTGCTTTTCATACATTTTTTATAGAACTTAGATGCATCCGGCTCCTGAAGAGTGGATTGAAGTCCATGAAACGCAGCGTCGGGCCTACCTTTGATGCATCAAACACACATTGATCAATTTTCAGATGTTTTTTACTTCACATGACTTTTATCTTGCTTGGGGGATTAAGATGCATAATTTTACCTACCCATGTCCTATGATTGTATATACATAGATTTATGTCTATATGCGATTTTATGTTTAATGTATGCAATGCGTTTTTATGCCATGTTGATCATTGGTCCTTAATAAACATACATATGTTTGCACCTCTGTGAGTGTGATTGGGCTGCATCATGCGCACCTCATTTAAAGTCCCAACCTTCCCCCCTCTTTATCATGTCATTAAGGATGGGGGCGCAAACTTTCCCTTGCGTCCCATTTAAAGTCCTAAGTTCGCTTTTCCCCCCCATTGCTTGCACACCAAAGAACAAAGACGATCTCTCCTTGCTCCTCATCAGCTGAGATTTCCAACCCCACTAGACCTTCAGTCCTCTCTGCGACCTGCAGTGAGAGGAATGAAGGTGTAGAATTAGGTGTGTCACAGCCAAGTACTTATGGGCAATCTGCTTTTGGTACACCGACGTCAGATTGTACCAGGCAAATTTCCCTGCCCCAGCTGCTGCACCGCCGAAAGAAGTTTGCTCCCAGCCATCCACATGCCCAGCGGTTGAATGCTAGCTTGGCAAAATTGCTAGCACTTCAACTGCTGCCTTTTCAGTTGGTAGACTCTGCCCCCTTCCGTGAGTTTGTGGAATGTGCGGTTCCTCAGTGGCAGGTACCCAAACGCCACTTTTTCTCACGGAAGGCGATTCCGGCTCTCTACCGGCATGTGGAAGGCAATGTCCATGCCTCGCTGGACAGGGCGGTCAGCGGTAAGGTGCATATTACCGCTGACTCATGGTCCAGCAGGCATGGACAGGGACGTTACTTAAGTTTCACGGCGCATTGGGTGACTCTGCTGGCAGCTGGGAAGGATGCAGGACAAGGTGCAGTAGTGTTGGAGGTTGTTCCGCCACCACGCCTCCAAAATGCTGATTGTGACACACCTCTCTCCTCCACCCCCTCCTCTTCTTCTTCCTCCATGGCCTCTTCCTCGGAACCAGCGGTGCTCCGTAGGCGTTCAAGGGGCTACGCAAGTACGCAGGCCAAAAGATGCCATGCGGTGCTTGAGCTGGTGTGCTTGGGGGACAGGAGCCACACTGGGGCAGAGGTTCTGTCAGCTCTGCAGGGGCAGGTTCAGAGGTGGTTGACGCCACGCCAACTTAAGGCAGGAATGGTGGTTTGCGACAATGGCACCAACCTCCTCTCTGCCCTCCGACAGGGACAACTGACCCATGTGCCCTGTTTGGCTCACGTCCTTAACTTGGTGGTGCAGCGGTTCTTGGGCAGGTACCCGGGCTTACAGGATGTCCTGAGGCAGGCCAGGAAAGTCTGTGTGCATTTCCGCCGGTCATATAATGCCAGTGCTCGGCTGACGGACCTCCAAAAGGAGTTTAACCTGCCCAAGAACCGCCTAATCTGTGACATGCCCACCAGGTGGAACTCGACGTTGGCCATGCTGCAGCGGCTGCACACGCAGCAGAGGGCCATCAATGAGTACCTGTGCGACTATGGCACCAGGACAGGGTCAGGGGACCTTGGTTTTTTTTCCCCACGCCAGTGGGCCATGATCAGGGATGCATGCACTGTCCTGTCACCATTCGAGGAGGCCACGAGGATGGTGAGCACTGACAGTGCATGCATCAGTGACACTGTCCCCCTTGTCCACCTGTTGGAGCACACGCTGCGTGGAATAATGGACAGGGCACTTGAGGCAGAACAGAGGCAGGAAGAGGAGGACTTCCTTAGCTCTCAAGGCCCCCTTTATCCAGACAGTGTTCCTGCGTGCCCGCCGATCACACAGGAAGAGGACGAGGAGGAGGAGGAGGAGGAGGAGGAAGATTGTGTCAGTATGGAGGTGGAGCCTGGCACTCAGCATCAGCAGTCTTTAAGGGATCAGTCCCAAGGAACACATGGACTTGTACGTGGCTGGGAGGAGGTGGCTGCGGACGTTGTTGTCCTTAGTGACCCAGAGGACTCCGGACCGAATGCCTCAGCAAACCTACGCTGCATGGCCTCCCTGATCCTGCAAAGCCTGCGTAAGGATCCTCGTATTCGTGGTATCAAGGAGAAGGACCAATACTGGCTGGCAACCCTCCTTGATCCACGTTACAAGGGTAAGGTTGCGGACCTTATCTTGCCATCGCAGAGGGAGCAGAGGATGAAACATCTTCGGGAGGCCTTGCAGAAAGGTCTGTGCAACGCGTTCCCAGAGACTGGGAGGTTACAAACTCCTGTTTCTGGACAACGTGTTGCTGAGGCTTCGGTCAGTCAAAGAAGGAGCGGTGGAGAAGGTGGCCGTCTGACCGATGCGTTCAGACAATTTTTTGGTCCGCAGCCCCAAGGTATGATCGGTTCCAGCAACCATCGCCAGCGTCTGTTTTACATGGTGCAGGAATACCTAGGGGCAAGATCAGACTTGGACACCTTTCCCACCGAAAATCCTCTGGGTTACTGGGTCTTGAGGATGGATCACTGGCCAGAGCTTGCACAGTATGCAATTGAGCTACTGGCCTGTCCTGCATCCAGCGTTCTTTCGGAACGCACATTCAGTGCTGCTGGAGGCGTGGTAACCGATCACAGGGTGCGTCTGTCCACCGACTCGGTCGATCGGCTGACCTTCATAAAAATGAATCAGTCTTGGATCACCACCAGCTACCAAGCACCTGATGCAGATGTAACCGAATAATTTTTTTTGAAATCTCAGATCCCTTCAAAGACTGCCTATGCTGATGCTGAGTGACTATCCCTGAGTAATTATCCTCTTCCTCCTCAATCATCACGCTGATAGCTTGTAAGAACATTTTTGGTTCTGGGCGCCACCACCAGTGCCTAAGGCACAATTTTTCAGCCCCTGTTTAACAGGGGCGTGTAATTACAATTTTTGATGTAATACTTTGCAGCAGGGCTCGTTCCTGCATTCCAACTAGAGTGTCTGTGAGGGGTTGCAGTGTTGTGGCACCAGCACCAGTGCCTAAGACCCAATTTTTCAGCCCCTGTCTAACAGGGGCGTGTAATTACAATTTTTGATGCAATACTTTGCAGCAGGGCTTGTTCCTGCGTTTCAACTAGAGTGTCTGTGAGGGGTTGCAGTGTTGTGGCACCAGCACCAGTGCCTAAGACCCAATTTTTCTGCCCCTGTCTAACAGGGGCGTGTAATTACAATTTTTGATGCAATACTTTGCAGCAGGGCTCGTTCCTGCGTTCCAACTAGAGTGTCTGTGAGGGGTTGCAGTGTTGTGGCACCAGCACCAGTGCCTAAGGCCTAATTTTTCAGCTCCTGTTCAACAGGGGCATGTAATTACAATTCTTGATCTAATATTTCACAGCAGGGCCCTGTGAGGGCTTACAGTGTTTTGGCCACAGCAACACCTAAGGCCCAAATTTCTGCTGAGTATATAGGGCAGGACCCTACTTTCAAACATCTAACTTACAAACGACTCCTACTTGCAAACGGAAGGAGACAACAGGAAGTGAGATGAAATCTACCCCTAAGGAAGGGAAATTCTCTCCTGTAAGAGTTAATATGGGAAAACAATTTTTCCTTTCCACTGATGCTTTCCAATCCTTGTTCCACAAAAAAACCCAAATTTTCAAAAAACATTTTTCATTGGGACAAAAAAGTGAGGTGAAATCTTCTGAAGAGGAGGAAAGACGCAAAACAAATGTCACAGGGGTGATAACCCTTCCCTATGTTTTCCAAAAAGCTTAGAAAAGATTTTTTGGCTGGAGCTAAACACATTAAAAATGTTCAAAATTACAAACAGATTCTACTTAACAACAAACCTACAGTCCCTGTCTTGTTTGCACCGCCTGTATACTGCTGTTCAGAGTATATAGGGACCTTTCCTTATTTTAATTTGGGTGCGGGGTTCCCCTTAATATCCATACAAGACCCAAAGGGCCTGGTAATGGACTGGGGGGTACCCATGCCGTTTGTCTCACTGATTTTCATCCATATTGCCATGACCCGACATGACATTAAACCCGCAAGCAGTTTTAAATGAGATTTTTTCCTTTAAAAATGACATTTGGTGCAGGGACTGTTCTAAACATGGGAAACACGCGTCACTTTACAGGCATACTATAGACACCCCCCAGGTACGATATTTAAAGGAATATTTCACTTTTTTTTTTTTACTTTAAGCATCATTAAAATCACTGCTCCCGAAAAAACGGCCGTTTTTAAAAGTTTTTTTTGCATTGATACATGTCCCCTGGGGTAGGACCCGGGTCCCCAAACCCTTTTTAGGACAATACCATGCAAATTAGCCTTTAAAATGAGCACTTTTGATTTCGAACGTTCGAGTCCCATAGACGTCAATGGGGTTCTAACGTTCGTGCGAACTTGCGGTCCGTTCGCGGGTTCTGGTGCGAACCGAACCGGGGGGTGTTCGGCTCATCCCTATTCAGGAACACAGCCTCCTCCCTTCTTGCATATCATAGCCATCTCCTCTTCTAATTACTGTCTTTGCTAGCGCAATACTCCCCTCACTTCTCTACAAAAACGTTTATGTAGCGCTCTGGAGGAGGCATATACACTTTGAATACAACAGATGGACCCGTTCTGGGCTGGTTCTAGGCATTTGACAAACTGATAAAGGACGTTGCTACCTTGGTGGATAGCGAAACTGTGTAAACCATGGGCAGCACAGTGGTGTAGTGGGTAGCACTCTTGCCCAGCAGTAACAAGGGTCGCTGGTTCCAATCCCAACCATGATACTACCTGCCTGGAGTTTGCATGTTCTCCCTGTACCTGCGTGGGTTTCCTCCGGATACTCCAGTTTCCTCCCACACTCCAAAAACATGCTGGTAGGTTAATTGGCTTCTGTCTAAAATTGGCCATAGTATATGATTGTGAGTTAGGGACCTTAGATTGCAAGCTCCTTGAGGGTAGGGACTGATGTGAATGTACAATGTATATGTAAAGCACTGTGTAAATTGACGGTGCTATGTATGTACCCTAAATAATAATTAGGGTTGTCCCGATACCGAGCATTTGCCCGAGTACTTGTACTCAGGCAAATGCTCCTGATGCTTCACCCAATACCTGGACAGTCAGCAGTGATCAGTGCATGGGGGAGTTACAAGCTTCTCCCCCTGCTGCTTTAGTGAAATTTATACAGCAGTGATCGGTGCTTGTAACTCTCCCACACACGATCACCACTGACTGACACAGCATCCTCCTCCATGCCGTTCTGCTGTCCCCCTCCGTTCTGCTGTCCCCCTCCATTCTGCATCTGCCCCCCTCCGTTCTGCTTCTGTCCCCCTCCGTTCTGCTGTCCTCCTCCGTTCTGCATCTGTCCCCCCCGTTCTGCTGTCCCCCTCCGTTCTGCTTCTGTCCCCCTCCGTTCTGCTTCTGTCCCCCTCTGTTCTGCTGTCCTCCTCCATTCTGCTTCTGTCCCCCTCCGTTCTGCTCCTGTCCCCCTCCGTTCTGCTGTCCCTCTCTGTTCTGCTGTCCCTCTCCATGTACTCTTCCTTTTTTGTATGGACAGAGTCAGCTGACTCTGTCCATTCACATAACTGAAACATTGTAACCTCCTGTGATTACGATGTCTCAGTTTATGAATGGAGAGGAGCCGCTGTCTTCTCCATTCATTTTCAGTGCAGCTGAGGCTGCAGAGAAAGGGACTAGGAAATCTCTATCCCTTGGTCTCTTTCTCTGTCTCAAGGGGGAGATATCAAGGGTGTGTTAGGACCCCTGATATCTCACCAAAGCCCCCCAACAGGGCTGATTAAAAAAAAAAAAAAAAAACACAAAGTATTGCAATAAATAATAAAAAAAATATTATTGTAAAAAATAATAAAAATGTAAATAAAAAACACACAGACACCGTCCACCCCCTCCCAAAAAAAAGGGGAAAAAAAGAAAGCATTGTAAAAAAAAACCAAAAAACACTGTCATGTGACATTAAAAAAAAGTATTGGTAATCGATATCGGCGAGTACTTGAAAAAAAGTATCGGTACTTGTACTTGGTCCTAAAAAAGCGGTATCAGGACAACCATAATAATAATAATATTGCATACAGGGAAAAGACCATCTCAGTATAGAGCCTATCACCTCCACAGTAACTTAATATGAAGGATGATATGTGTCCTAATAGTTCCTGATCAGAACCTGTCCACTTAGTGTCACTATCTACTCCTGCCTGTAGGGTGCCCCTTTCCTCGCCCCCCCGGGGGGTTTTGTAGTAGAAGTATTCCCCCTGGTTGGGTTTTTGGTAGATTAGAACCTAACTCCATTACTATGTCCTTTGAAGTCCTCCTGAAGAAGAGGGCCTACCTTGTGAAATGCGTAGAGGTGTAAAGAGAGGTGTATGAGGACCCCCACATATGTTGGGAGAATTTATGCCATATGTGATTTTGGTAACTCCAAGGGAGGTCAAATACGACAAACTGGGACCCACAATTGGGTCAAATATTTATGTAAACTGTGTATACATGTATTAACTGATATAGTGTATGTTAATAAAGTATGTAAAATGAATTTTAGTCTGTTTGTCCTTCTGCACCTTTAAAAGTCCATGGTGTCCTCCTCGTTTCAATTATTTTATATAGTTACTAGGGAGGAGCATAGAGAAATAATACTGAGTGTCTCTTAACTGACAGCTCTGATGGCTGCTGACATCACAAACAAAATGCCGAGTAGCAGTCTCAGGGCTAAATAAAAGAGGCTTTTACAGGTAAATGACATGCATAAGACACTGTACAGCACCTATAATCTTATGGGAAGATTATTTTTGAATTAATGGTCTGGTGACAGGGTCTCCTTGAACCCTAACCGATGCTGGTTAGGGACATATTGCCATAAAGGAAACTTTTCAAACATGCTGAAAAACTGTGGGAGAGTTGGGCCCAGTTCCATCATACAACTCTGTGCATTCCAGTGTTACCATCAGCTAATAACCATAGACAGAGACGTGCCTCAACTACTACATATAGCAGGCTTTCTCAATTTGTTTCCCCCAGAGGAACCCCTAAAATAATGTTCAGGTCTTGGGAAACCCTTTCTTTTTTTTTTTCAGAATTTTTAATGAGAATTAAGTCGTGTAGATACATAACATAGCCAAGGAGACAGCAGTTGGTATACAGGCAAAATTCTGCAACATTTTTGTAAACCAGTAATTACAAATTTCAAATAAAGAAAATATCTGATGGTTCCCCTATAAAGGGGCTTCGCCCTTACCCAATGAGGGATCAGACTGCGAGCGGGCTTTAAATGTATAATGTAATTCAATGCTGGAAAACCCTTCATTAGAGGTCAGTGGGAAGAATGCATCCCCCCAAGGCTTATTTTGCACTTGCCTTTGAGGATGGTAAAAGCAGGCAGTTCAGCCACATTTTTACTGTCCCCCAACTGCCCCATTCAAAACTGAAAAGGCAGCTGAATGCAAAATACACAAGCCACGGCTGTAATGCAAGCAGTTGCGATGATGTGGACTTTTGATGGTTAAACAGGCAGGGAGGAGGCAACATATCACCACCTCATTGTTTGTCGAACGTCTGTAAACCTTTAGAGGAACCCTGGTAGAGCACGGCTGGGTTAGATGATAGGCAGATACCTTTCTGCTCAATGTTCCTTGGAGATATATTACTATAAGCAGCATAAACCAGGACAGCAATTTGCAGTCAAATTTTGCTGCATAAAAGCTGCTGGAACAACCTACAAACAAGGCTATTTTATCTGATCAATTTAAATATATTTACTATGCTATTTACCTACAAAAGTAGAAAAAAATATGTATTATTGCCTGTTGTTTTATTTGTGCATTCCTTATTTTAAACCTACAGATGTCAGTGTTGTAATTGCTGTCTATGGCAGCATTTTTCAGCTTCTTCTATAATTACCCCATTATAACAGGTTCTGCTCATCACCAAATACCTCCAGATGCGTCAGTTGAACTGTAATATTTAGTTACCAAATAGAAATTAAAGCAGCCCCTTTTTGTATTATTAACTGTGGTATTTGTAAATGTTGTTTTACTCCATCCTTTCCATTTTTATAATGTTACATATGACAATATACAGTAAATGGCATAAGAGAAATACTGTATGCGCGTTGCCATCGCTGAACTTCTTTAAGGACATCATAATAAATACCATATCTGTGTGAGCCTATGCAAATATAATTTAACATAATTTAATAAATAAATATACATTTTACAAAATATCTATTGTCTGTAGTTACTAATACATGCCGTGAAACACTGCAACTGCTGTAAAATGATTTTCTTAACAGAATATTCTTTAAAAATAGTAGGGAAAAAAGTTAAATAAAATACAAGGAGAAATGAACAAAGCTCTTTGCAACCATATTATACTGAATATATAAAAGCTAAGTGGACAAAAATACTGATTATATATTTACATCTTGAGAATTTGTAAAAGAATACAGTAATTATGGTTGTATTACTTTCCTTCCTATATGGTCAAACCAGGGTTTTCATTGTATGTTAAATAGTTTAACTTTTTTCTTGAAAACATAGTATTGTTTTTCTAATGTGATGAAATATGTAATAGCGGTATACCATTCTTTGAAGGTGGGGCTTACTTCAGATTTCCAATATTGCTATTAATGATTTTAATACTATTATTAGTATGGATTTTACAATACATGATTCCAGTCTAATGCCTTACAAATTTTTAATATAGGTATACAGAAAGAATGTTTTTTCATTTATCTCCAGATTTCCATGTTGTGAGTTCTGCCTGTCTGCTCTTTTGACAACCTCCTGGATTCCCTGCATGCTTTGCAGATTCACCTCTGCTGTTATTTTCAATTTCTAAGGACTACATATCCCATGGTACCTTGCTGCTTGCAAGCAGTGATTTCTGTACTGACTCTGCCTCCTTAAACTCCCCCTCTAAGTACCGCTGTAGTTCAGAAGGCAGGCTCTGTGAAATGTGTGACAAAGCAGTGCCTACTCACAGGACATAGTGACTACGTGTCACAGAATTCAAGGAACTAAATGCGTGGGATCTTCACAAAGTACGTCAGATTAATGGGAGTAAGCTTGAAATAATTGAAATACATTGGAAGAGAATATTTTTATTTTTACTTTTTGACCATAGATGCTTTAATTTCATATGTTGGAATTAGGGATTAGTTAATGGTTCGATCTGAACCTAGGTTGGGACCAAACTTTGGGTGTTCGGGTATTTGGAAAACCATCCAAACTTTTGCCCCTTCACCCTCCTGTTCAGTGGGAGCTGAAAATTATGTACGGAAGCGGTATTTCGACAGCTTCCATCTATGACGGCTTCCTGCCACAGGTGCTTGTACCTGTGAAATATCTAGGAACCACTGGCGCAACTGGGAATCCCCTCTACTTAAAGCGTTTGTTACCCCAACACTTCATATTCCTGTAATGTGCCGGCTATACCATGTACTTGTATAAGAAAGTAACCTGTTCTCCTTGTCTGCTTCCTTTGAGTGAAAGCTTGGTGTTCCTGCCAGTCCCCCTGCTTTGCTATAAAAACTGATCCCACTATGCAGGAGAGCACACCATGGTTGGTTCTCTAGCTGTGCTGGGAACTCAGTGTGCTCTCCTCCAATGCCCCCCGCTACACAGCCATTAACTGGGAAGCTCAGTGTACTGTTACTTCTCCTCCCCCAGCTCTTATGCAGCTGAAAAATGTGATCACTTATAAGAAAAAGGGAAAACAGGTATTTATAATGTACTTTTATATCTATACACACATTTTTTGCCTTTAATTTCTGTTTTAAACGGAATGAATTGTTTTACAAGGTGATTGTTTACAATCACAAAGGGGTGGAGATAGCAATGGCATCACTGTCCAAAATGGGCCACTGGATATATTTGGGCAATGGCCATATTTGGTCAATGATGATACCACCATCCTCTCCCCTTATATAGCTGATGAAAGCTTGGGGAGGTATGGGTACTGTTGGGATTGATCATGTGCGCCAGTTTGTCTGATTTTTTATTTTTTTTGCAAGCCAGAGGGCAGCGGACATTGTGATTGATGATGGATTTACAATGGGGGGGGGGGGGGTCTGGTGTGAATTTTTTTTTATTTCTTGATCGCTCCGTCAAATGACGGAGCGATCACTTGTAAACAAACCGGCGTCATGTCATGACGCAAGTACTTCCCTCCCCTCTCTGTACCGATCTGTACAGTGCGAGGGGAGAAAGGGGAAAGGGGGAGGGATCATTTTTAGCAGCGCTGTGGGCTGGATCTGTAGTGCCCACAGCACTGCTCTGTGCCCATACTGTGCAATACTCTGCAATAATGTGCAATACTCTGCAGTACTCTGCAATAATGTGCAATACTCTGTAATAATGTGCAATACTCTGCCAATACTCTGCAATAATGTGCAATACTCTGCAATACTGTGCAATACTCTTCCAATACTCTGCAATACTGTGCAATACTCTGCAATACCCTGCAATACTCTGTCAATACTCGCCAATACTCTGCCAATACTCTGCCAATACTTGCCAATACTCTGTAATAAATTTTAACAGAAACAAAGATTTTTTTTTTTCTACCGAATTGTCTTTTTTGATTTATAGCGCAAAAAATAAAAAACCCAGCAGTGATTAAATACCACCAAAAGAAAGCTCTATTTGTGTGAAAAAAAGGACAAAAATTTCATATGGGTACAGTGTTGCATGACTGAGTAATTTTCATTCAAATGTGAGAGCTCCGAAAGCTGAAAATTGGTCTGGTTAGGAAGGGGGTTTAAGTGCCCAGTTGTCAAGTGGTTAAAAAATGTTTTGTTTAATTGGTACGTATTGCCCAGAATAGTTCCCACCCCCATGCTGTTTTTTTTTATATCCCCTTATTTTCTATCCCATAAAATGGGCATTTTTATTTTGACAGATTATTCTCCCATGTATTTCAGTGGTGTTCGGAGTTAGGACCCATATTACTTTGAAGTTTGCCACACCCTACTCAAACCAAAACGTGGGCGGTTTGGCTCATCCCTAGTTGAAAAGTACACCAATTTGAGCATCCTCTTCCTTATTCAGTGTTTGAGTTAAAGTGAACAATTCACTTTGGAGTCAAGTGTCATAAATTATTTTTAATGGATCAAGCAGAGTTTAAACCCACTGCTGCTCTCTGTGTAGTGGATACTCAGCTGCCCAGTGATGCCAAGCATCACCCGGTAAAAACTAACGGTTTCTTATTCTCTTCCTGGTGATGACAGGTAGCATCCTCAGGTGCTAGACAGCAGCCCAGCTTGGCAGAACAATGTACGGTGTGGTGGGGGAAAGCTCGATGATGCCACATCATAAAAAGAGGCAGCCCTAATGCTTCTGGCAGGCTTTTATGGAACGTTCGAAGAAAGCAGGATGTTACCTTTCAGTGCCAAAAGCTCAGCCTTACAGATTTTGGTGCAGGGTGTGAGACACTGCAAACAAATTACATTTACTGACTTGTAGTCTACACTTTAATATTTAACCTAATCCTAATACTCAACTCTAGCTCTACCCCCATCCCTGTAACCCTTACCCACCTTTGTTGGGTCTAAACTTAACCATAACTTGCCCCTCAACCCTAGATCTAGTATTGAAGTAGTACTAAACACTAAATGGTAGTTATTTACTAAAGGCAAACAAACTATGCGCAGTTGCTCCAGAGCTTAATAAATGAGGGTAAGCTCTGCTGACTTCCATCATGCAATCAAAAATGCTGTTTTTTAAATTTCCCTTGCATGTGATTGGGTATTCTTTGTAAAGTGAAGCTTTACCTCATTTACTAAGCTATGGAGCAACTCCAATTGCAAAGTACACAGTCTATTTGCCTTTAGTAATTCAACCCCAATGTATTTTATCTTAAAGCGATATTAAACCCAAAAGCAACCCTTTATTATATTGCAGCCTACAATTGTTATATGTGATGGCTGCATTAGTTTTCTTTTTGAAGGCTTTCTTTCTTTTATTTTCACTTGGTGATCTGGCCTTTAAGTCTGTTGTTTTTCAAAAGAACAAGCTGTCCAGAAAATGTAGCAAGTTACAGTGTTGAGACAGACCATTTACCACTGACATGGTGATTACAATGATCAGTTTTTATTTATTTATGTAAAATGTTTATCCCAAAAGGGAAAAACTTTTGCTGTGACTGCTTATGTAACTGCAGTGTGAGTTGGAATTCAGCTTCAATATGTTAGTGAATCTAAATCTGCTAGTACATCAAACAACCCCCTCACTCCAGATTGACAATGCTGCTGTCCAAATGTGTCCCCTGTGCTCCTACATCCAGAGTGGAGGCACTTTAATACAGGGAGTGTTTTACTGGTCAGATCACCAGGTGAAAACAGAAGGGAAAAAGCATAAAAATATAAAACGAATGTATCCACATCTAAAGACTAGTAAGCTGCAATATATTACATCTTTGGCTTTGGGTTTAATACTACTTTAAAGCTTTCTAAGAAAGTAGCATACACACGGTCGGAATTTCCAACCAAAAGCTCACATCGGACTTTTGCTGGCGGAATTTCTGATCGTGTGTACGCGGCATTAGTGTTGTGTAGAAACACAAAGCAAAAAAAGTCATGGGACATGTCCCACAACTTTTTTTGCTTTGTGTTTCTACACAACACCAATGTCGCGTACACACGATTGGAAATTCCGCCAGCAAAAGTCCGATGTGAGCTTTTGGTTAGAAATTCCAACCGTGTGTATGCTCCATCGGACTTTTGCTGGCGGAATTTCTGCCAGTAAAAGATTGAGAGCATGTTCTCTATATTTCGTTTGTCTGTATGCAATTCCGACACGCAAAAAAAACCACGTATGCTCAGAATCAAGTACAAGACGGCAGCGCTCGGTCTGGATTAACAGAAGGAGCCCAAAGGGTGGCGCACTTCGTATGGAACTTCTCTTTTCTAGTGCCATCGTACGTGCTGTACGTCACCGCGTTCTTGAAGATTGAAAGTTCAGAGAACTTTTGTGTGACCGTGTGTATGCAAGCCAAGCTGGAGCGGAATTCCGTCGGAAAAACTATCCAAGGTTTTTCCAACGAAAATTTCCGATCGTGTGTATGCGGCATTACATTAGTTTAATATTCAATGTTGCCAGTTCAAGGTCGCACAGCACCCCTTATCTAACATTTTGGTTGAAATGAGTCCCATGACTCTTTGCATACCTGTCACACTGTATATGCACACCCTAAACATAATAAGGACTCTGCACAAGTATGGCACCTGAGCAGGCACATTACTAAGGACCCCAGCCATGCTACACTTGTGTGCCCTTTGCTTAGCATCTAAGTGGGCACAATGAGGATGACCTCTTGCCACACTGCACACGCCTACCCCTATGCACAGCACCCAAGCATGCACTGAAAAATTAAGTGCACATGTCAGGAAGGCAACAGGGTGACCCTTCAAGGTAGTGGAGCCACACTGGAAGTGGAAGTTATAGGCATCACATTTTAAAAAGCCAATTATAGTGCAAAGAATGGCTGCACAGAAAGAGAGGACAAGAAGAGAGCAAGAAGATAAGGTGTACTAGCATATTTATTTTATTAGCAATGATGTTTTATACCACATTAAATGAACACACTAATACTGTATTGCCCCACTATGAAATCAGTTGGTACTAATGTGTATAACTCCCAGTTTTTGAGATAAGAAAGGAGTGTAACTTTTAGCATAGTGTGTAGGCAACGAACAAACCCATGCCATTTACTCAGACCATGAAGAATTAACTGCTTCCCGACCGCTGCACGACGATATACGTCAGCAGAATGGCACGGGTGGGCAAAAGGGTGTACAGGTACGTCCCCTTCAAGAAGCGGCACTGCTGGGGGGGGCGTGGCCAACCGGAGCTGAAGATGGACACTTAACTGAATAGCTCAGCAGCCAGGGGACACAATCCAGCGTAATCGGCCCACACCACAACTCCATCCGCACCCATCTTCGCTCCAGGCACTCAGGAGACAAAGATGCAGCCATCCAGGAAAAGATTTACGGAGCACAAGCCCCAAAAACTAACAGAATTCGCCTACAAGCCGGCGGGCTGGGACTCCCAAGATGGCGCCGACCAGGCCGCGCCGCCCGAACCATACACGGACCTCCCGGATGATCTCCAGGACGCACAGCACTCCACAGGTACGATTCCTGACAAGTACCAAGCCCCAGAGAGTGACCCTCTCCCCAGCAGCCCAGCAAAAGCTTGGATGAGGCTAGATACACTGACGCTGCACACACAGCGCCAGCTAATTGAGGCCCAGGCTCCCATCCCCTTCTCCATAGACCAGGCCCTGCACTCCTCCATGGCCTCCTTCCCCACATCAGGGCAGCCAGTCATGGACACAACTCTGAAGGACATGCTTCTGTCCCTTCAATCCTCCCTCATGAATGATCTTTCATCCATGTTCCACAGAGTCACCTCTGACATTCACAAGCTAGATGACAGAATAACTAATGCTGAGAGAGGAATACAGGCCTGTACTTCCACAGTAAATGAAGTGATTGATTCTTATGACAATATCAAGGAGGAACAGGCATGGATGCGTGCCAAAATGGCGGATTTAGAAGACAGGTCACGCAGGAACAACATTAAACTGAGGGGAGTCCCGGAGTCCATACTCCCGGTGGACTTACCACGCTACGCGAAAGAATTAATACATCTAGTGAAACCTGAAGCTTCCCCCGGAGACGCCATTATTGACAGAATACACAGAATTGCCAAACCGTCCCACCTGGCAGCCTCAGTCCCTAGAGATGTATTGATGAGGGTTCACTTCTATCAAACCAAAGAAAAGCTCCTGATGGGCCTTAGAGCAAAATCTCCACTACCCAGCCCCTATACTGGGATACAACTTTTCCCTAACCTGTACAAGTACACCCTCCAACTGCGACGGCAACTGAACCCGATAACCAAAGGTCTGCAGAACCACAAAGTACCATACAAATGGCGCCACCCAGCTACCATCCTTGTTGTCCGCAATGGTCAGACGCATGCAATAGGAGACCTAGATAAAGGCCTAAAGCTCCTCCACTCCTGGAGCATAATCCCTGATATGGCTGCCCCTACCGCACTAACCAACGGTGCCTTACCTCCTCGTAGACAACAAAATCATCTTCTCACCTGAGGATGTTCGCGTCTCCACAACAATGGCCGACAACTCATCCCACAGATCCCCTGAGCTCTGACAGTCCGACACCTTAACTCTTACCTCCGGTGATACTGACTCTGTTTACCCCCACGTAGAGGATTTAACGGTGTCAAACACCCCCTCTAATCTTCGCGCTAGCTGAATTATACAGCAATATCATATCCAGCAACTGCGAGCCGAAAACCCAAGTTCCTTTTCCACTAGTTTCCATACTTTATACCAGTATTCTGTCAATGCATTTCTCTATTGGTTACTGACGTATTGCTCTATCCGCAGCACTCTAGTCCACCTCTATTTCAGACCCTTGGATTGCCACTGGAACACCACTGCGCTCTAGCTCCTAGATTCACCTGCAAACAGAAGCATCAACATCCCTATACCAGTGCCTCAACACATTTGCACTCGGACTTCCGCCTCAGGATCAAAGCAGCCGACCCCACCTGCCATCGGACTCATCCACCAGCAACAAACCGTAAGTGTTGCACTCAACACCCAACACCCCCACGGACACGAAATGCCATTCACTATACTGTCATTAAATACCAACGGCCTCAATCATCCTGCCAAGAGACACTCACTGTGGAGATCCGCTATAGATCTTCACAGCGACATCCTTTGTGCCCAGGAAACACATCTGCTCACCAATGATACACCCCTATGCAAGAACAACCGCTATCCCCAGGTGTTCCACGCCACCCATTCAACTAAAACCAGAGGGGTCATGATTGCAATCAGAGACTCACTGGACTTCCTACTTTTAGATATCGAAAAAGACCCCGAAGGCCGTTATATCATACTTGCTTGCAAAGTCAACAAAGTGACCTATACCATAATCAACCTCTATGCCCCGAACTCTGGCCAAACTAAATTCCTTCACAAGGTCCTGCGTAAAGCCAAACACATCCAAAAAGGTCACCTGATATTATGTGGAGACTTTAATCTCGTCCCTGAAATATCCATCGACTCAACATCATCGGCAACCAGAAGAGTCTCACCTCTGAAAAGATTCATCTCCTCTCAAGACCTCTACGACGTTTGGCGCTGTCACCACGGCTCCGAACGGGACTATACTTTTTTTTCTTCCAGGCATCGCTCCTATTCAAGAATAGACCTGTTCTTAACCGATAAGTTTATTCTACAAAATGTATCTGCCTCCACAATCCACACCACGACATGGTCGGACCATGCCCCAATCTCTATCACGATCCAAGACTCTAACTTACAAAAAAATACATTTATATGGCGAGTAAACAACCACATCATTCAACACAATCAATATGCGCCATCTATTGCAGAACAAATAACCGATTTCTTTTCACTAAACAAAGGCTCAGTGCCCGACCCTGCCGTGGTGTGGAGTGCGCACAAAGCATACATGAGAGGCATGTTAATTAAATTAAGTTCCCACCATAAGAAAAAGAGGACGCAACGTATAAACGAACTAACAACCCAAATAGCAACCCTAGAATCGAGACACAAATCTGACACCCGAGACCAACTGACTAATCACCTATTGACCCTTAGACAGGAACTTAGAACACTACTCCTTCACTCTTACGAATTCCTCCAGAAAAAATTTAAGGCTACATCGTATTCTACCTCTAACAAAGCAGGGAAGAAACTAGCACAAAGACTAAAAGGCAGACGAACCAAAGCCAAAATCTCTCAACTTATCCACCCTCATACCAAAGCCCCGCTGAGCAACCCCCAAGACATAGCTAATGCCTTCAGTGCCTACTATGAAGACTTATATAATCTAAAACAAGACCCGCTCACACCCCAACCCACCCCAGACGACATTGACCATTTTCTCAGGAAAGTCAAGCTACCCACACTGACGATAGACCAACTGAATACCTTAAATGCCCCCTTCACAGAAATAGAAATAAAGAAGACTATTACCTCACTACCTAGCGGCAAAGCCCCAGGCCCTGACGGCTTAACTGGGGAATACTACAAGCAATTCTCACCCCACTTGACCCCGTACTTAACGGAATTATATAACCACGTTGCCTCCTCTTCTGCTTTCTCTAAAGAATACTTGAACGCGTTGGTAATAACATTGCCGAAACCAGGGAAACAGTCGAATATACCTCAAAATTTCCGCCCAATCTCTCTACTTAATCTCGACCTTAAAATTTACGCAAAAACCATAGCAACAAGATTGATCAAAATTATGCCCACCCTTATACACCATGACCAGACGGGGTTCACAAAAGGTAGACAATCATCCGACGCCACCAGACGGATGATAAACCTGATCCACCATGCTGAATCCACCGGAACGCCTTCTCTGCTCCTATCCTTGGATGCAGAGAAGGCGTTCGATAGGGTGCACTGGACCTACCTAGAAAAGGTACTCCAAAAGTTTGGATTCCAGGGTCTGATTCTTAGAGCCATCATGGCACTATACTCCAACCCCGAAGCTCAGGTTTACACAGAGGGCATGCTCTCCTGCCCATTCCCCATAACCAATGGCACCCGTCAAGGCTGCCCTCTATCTCCCCTCATATTTAATATTCTCATGGAGCCCCTGGCAGAAAGTATCCGTTCTCATCCCAACATCTCGGGCTTACACATTGGAACTACGCACCATAAGATCAGCTTATTTGCGGATGACATCATCCTTATCCTATCCGACCCGACTGTTTCCCTGGCTGAGGTACACCATATGCTCCAATGGTTTAGTTCGATCTCCTACTACAAGGTGAACACATCCAAATCCTGCATCCTAGACATAAATATAAACGCCACCATAAAAAATCTTCTACAACTACAATATCCTTTTGTATGGGCAGACACTGATATTGCCTACCTGGGCATTAAACCCCCAAGAAACACTACAAACCTCTATTCAAGTAATTTTCCCCCATTACTCCAGACTATACAGCAAACGACACAACAAATAGCAAAACAAGAGCTATCTTGGACAGGAAGGCTTGCGGCCTTTAAAATGGTCTGCCTACCCCAAATACTTTATTATTTCAGAACCCTACCAATTCCACTACCTGCTACATTTTTTAGATCCCTACGCACAATGTACAACAAACTCCTGTGGAACGGTAAACGTCCCAGGTGTGCACATCAACAACTGACTAAACACAAGCAAGTGGGGGGCACGAGCTCTATAGATTTTGAAGACTACCATATAGCAGCCATTCTGGCCCAACTACCCTGTTGGTTCCATCCAACTCCAACTACCCTATGGGGGCAAATTGAATGCTCCTCAATTACAAGAACAGACCTGAAAACCTGGCTACTGAGCACCCCACTGGGCTCACTGATCCCAAAATCCCTATCTCCAACTATTAAAGCATCAGCGCAAGCCTGGAAAAAATTATCCATCTCAATGAACCATACCCCCCATGAACCACAAACACACATCCCTCTGGCCTCCTTGAAACATATAGCACCTGAACTACCAGTAACCTCATGGACACACAAAGGCGTAGGGCCCCTACAACATTTACTGCAAGACAACTCCCTCAAACCATTCTCCCAATTGCAATCTGAATATACAATACCCACGACTGAACATTTCACCTACCTCCGTATACAACATTGCCTCAAAACGGTCCCCCTTCCTCTGTACAACATCCACCCCAAGACTTGGGATTATCTCACCAACCCTAACACAAATCTCAGAGGAATCTCATACTTCTACAACTCCCTACACCAAAAACATACCTTCACCAAACTAAAGCCTCACAAGAAATGGGAAATAGATCTGAATCACGAATTCACAGACAATCAATGGCATCAAGCACTCAAATCCACATACAAGGCCACGAAATGCGCGGCCCTTTGGGAACTGGCGCAAAAAATCTCCCTGCGTTGGTACATGACCCCAGCCAGAATCACGTCCATTAACCCTCAAGTCCCCAATATCTGCTGGAGATGTAACTCTTCCCCAGGGGATCTTCTCCATATCTTCTGGTCATGCCACCTTCTTAAAACGTACTGGGATAGTATTTTCCAGCTAATCTCAAACATCACACACATCAAAACTCCCCCCTCCCCAGCACTTGCGATCCTGAATCTTACTATTGAGGATCTTCCTCACCCCTTTAGAATAGTGACCACCCACATCCTGATGGCAGCTAAACTTAACATAGCTAGGCACTGGAAGTCAGACACATCCTTAACCCTAACCCAAGTCGTAGATTTGGTATCATTACACTACAGTTATGAGCACACATCTGCTTCTGAAACCAATATAAAAAAATACAATCCAGCTGGCAACCATGGATCACCTGGACTAGAGGCTGCGCAATTCACGTCTAAGTTGCTGCATTAAAATCCTTTCCTCTTGACCGAGCAATACTATGAATAGAGTATGTTTACATGTATATTTTCAACTAATAACCTTCCAGAACATTTTCTTTCTTCTTTCTTTGGAATGCATTAACACAGATGGTCCACTTCACTCCTGTGACTCTAGAGATCCCACTTGGGGTGTCACACTAGTGAAGTGGTCAACAACGACTACAATATACCGATGCTAGAGATACTGGTTATTATGTACTCAATGCATTAATTCATTGTGTATGGACAAAGTTTTACTCTACCCAATGTGGAGCTGTTTTCAATGCATTGTCCACTTTTACGTCGTTGCACGACGTACAATGTTCAATTGTACAATGTATACTATGTGAAAATTAATAAAAATTATTGATTAAAAAAAAAGAAGCGGCACTGCTGGCGCGCGCGCACCGCGGGCCGCGTTCTCCGTGACCGTGACCACAGGTCCCGCGGACTCGATGTCCGCCGGGTGCCCACAATCGTGACACGGAGAGGTAGAACAGGGCAATGCCTTTGTAAACAAAGCATTTCCACGTTCTACCTAGTGTCATGACAGAGATCACTGTCCTGCTGTCATCGGGAGCAGTGATCACTGTCCTGTGTGTTGAAGCCCATCCCCCCACAGTTAGAATCACTCCCTAGGACACACGTAACCCCTTCATCGCCCCCTAGTGGTTAACCCCTTCACTGAAAGTATTATTTACACAGTATTCAGTGCATTTTTATAGCACCGATCACTGTATAAATGACAATGGTCCCAAAATAGTGTCAAAAGTGTCCGATGTGTCCGCCATGACGCAGTCATGATAAAATCGCAGATCGCCGCCATTACTAATAAAAAAATAATAATAATTAAAATGCCATAAAACTATCCCCTATTTTGTAGACACTCTAAAATTTGCGCAAACCAATCAATATACGCTTATTGCGATTTTTTTTTTACCAAAAATATGTAGAAGAATACATATCGACCTAAACTGAGGAAAAACATTTTTTTTATATTTTTGGGGAATATTTATTATAGCAAAAAGTAGAAAATATTGCGCTTTTTTCAAAATTGTCGCTCTTTTTTTGTTTATAGCGAAAAAAATAAAAACCGCAGCAGAGGTGATCAAATACCACAAAAAGAAAGCTCTATTTGTGGGAAAAAAAGGACGTCAATTTTGTTTTGGTACAATGTCACACGACTGCGCAATTGTCAGTTAAATCGACGCAGTGCCGAATAGCAAAAAGTGCTCTGGTCAGGAAGGGGTCAAATCCTTCCAGGGCTGAAGTGGTTAATATGTAGGGGAAAAATTGTTTTTTTTTTTTACCACCACTTTTCATTTATACTGGCTTTTTAAATAACAAGTGCAGTCACTTGGATAAATGGTTTAGTGTCACATATCACTTTTGGTAGATAAATAATACAGACAGAAAGAGGGATTTGGACCCGCAGAAAGGATAGCTGGTTGTAATGGATACAGAATAAGAGAATGAAGGGCGCTTCTGGATACCAGCATCTGACCAGAGGAGGTGTCCCCAATAGAGCAGGTGTAAATATGGCTGGTGAATGTCAATTCAGGGAACTAAGGCAGCACTTCAAGAGGAAAGCAACAACTCTGAGGAAAAAAGATTAAAAAAAAGACGCCTCTGAGTACAGAAACACCATGACTTTATTGCCAAAGGTTTAAAAACCCTTACTAGAGATCAGAAGTTAAAAGTTTCATCATATTTTTAAGGGAGTCCAGCAGTAATAGTAGTCCTGGAGGGGTCCAATCTGCAGCGGGGTACAGGGTATTCCAGCCATCCAGCAGAGGGAAGCCGTGGGAAGGAGGACCAGTGTAGAGACTGCTGCGATGTATGGAAACCAGCATGGAGCGCTGGACTCGTGGGTGACATCAGCGGAAGTGTGCCCAGAACCAGCGCGAAACGCACAGGCTGGGAAATGACGTCTAATGGGCAGGATGAATTTCAGAGCATCTGTTAGGCTCCTTCTTCATGCCGGTAAAGATGAGTCTAAGCATGATCACAGATATAGAGACAATGGGCGTGGCGAGGGGCGTAACAATGGGCGGGAATGCCAGTGTCAGCAGCAGAGGTCCAGGAGTGCTGTATTAGATTACAAACAATGCCAGAAACTGGCTGTAAACCAAAAAAGGGGGGACAACTATGCCACAATAGGAAAAGGGGGAGGGAAGGGGGGAAGAACAATTAAGTGTAATGTATATGGTGCTCACGTTCTAGGATATTGGAATTGGGAATTGGCTCTTGCAGCAGCATGTACAAGAAAGGCAGGCCATACATTATACAATTTTCTTTCCTTCAACCACGGGCTAAAGAAAAGAAAATCGCTCGATTCCCTTCCGCTCTTGTATTTTGACACCGGAAGTTTCCCCACTGTCGGAATACAATTTGGTTGCTTGAAAGATTTACTTCAACCGGCCTACCCATAGATGGATCAAAATTCCAAAAATGGCCGGTTTAAGGTCAAACATTGGCATTTTAAACACCAGGTGAGCATCGGAAGACTTTGAACGTCACATCAAGCAAGCAGGCGGGCTCAATGCAGCTGCACGTGATCGTTAAACGTAAAGCTTCATTGACATATTTTCACTTTTTTTTGTGTTTATGCATGCGATTTATCTGCATTTTCAGGCTGTTGGGCTTGTTCACACCGTGGAGTTAATTCACTAAAACTGGAGAGTACAAACTCTGGTGAAGCTGTGCATGGTAGCCAATCAGTTTCTAACTTCAGCTAGTTAAGCTGTGACAAAAATCCTGGAAGTGGTTTCTATGCAGAACTGCACCCGATTTTGAACTCTCCAGTTTTAGTAAATCAACCCCCCATGTTCATTAAGTTGCATTTTAAAGCACACCACTGCACATCTATGGTGGGAGGAGAGCAGATAGAAGCTGTTTGTTTTCTTTGTGCCCTCTTCAGATTCAGAATACTTTATTCGGCTTTGTTCACACTTCTGCAATGGCAAAGTCGTACGACTTTGCCTGTGACTTTGCCCTGTGACTTTCTTCCAACTTAACCTGACTTGGATGCTATTTAGAAGCCTGTTTAAGGGCTGAAATCGTACCCAAGTTGGACCCATGTAGCGCAGGAACCTTTTCTAAAGTTGGAACGACTTGAGCAGTATTAGTTAAGATGGCTCTCATAGGGAAATATTTAATTTGTCATGCAACTTGGGGTCTCACAAGTCTGATCCCATGTTGCAGAAGTGTGAACCGAGCCCAAAGTCCCAAAGGCAAATTACTAAAGGTACAATTACATTCAACAAGACAACACAAAAATCACAATAACAAGGCACAACAACAATAAATTAACCAATAACAGCAATTAATACCACATAAAACTAGATTAATACTGTACTGTAATCAACCATGTCATCCTATTACAAAACTTTACAGAATAAATAACACAGATTGAAAAAATAACAAAAAAGTCAAACGACCAACATGCAAATTACACCACTTTCTCTGAATTACCCAAAAAACTACAAAAAACTCTGGATCATAAACCAGATTAAATCCTCACATCTTTCACTCAGAGAAATTATATAATTTGATGGCCATAGGCAAAAATGATTTCCTGTGTCCCTCTGTGGTACATCGTGGTTGTAACAATCTATTACTGAAGATACTTCTCAGACTGAACAGCATATTGTGGAGTGGGTGGGGTGCAGATAATCGCAGCTCAATGGACAAGGAGTGAACAAGACCTGAAGCCATCCTATCTCCCTTCCTTTATTTACTACAAACCATTCCCATACATATTCCATCTTCCTTCTTTACTTCCTTTTGTCAAATCTGTTCCTCCTTCATATGGAGAAACAAACCACCAAAAATCAAATTTGACCATCTCAAACTTTTAAAAAAACAATGGGGGAATAGCTCTCCCAGACCTACGTCGCTACTATTGGGCAACACACCTGGCCTGGATAGTGGACTAGAAAACACTCATCACATTGCAAAAAGATTGGGTCGCACTAGAACATTACCCACTGCCTTAATAGGCCCCACATTAGCAGCATTCCATACTTCAACCAAAGCAACAAACCCCCCTGGCTGAGCCCACTTACCCCACTACGTGCAAACCCAGACCTTCCTCCAGGCACAAATGAGAATTTCCTCATTCATATTTAGCCTCACAGAGATGTATTAACTACTCACTTGTTCAACAGAGGCGTTCTCCATACAATAGAAGATCTCAACGCTAAATTGACCCCTAACCGAATACCACGGTGGACATACTTGCAAATGAGACACTTTTTATCTAGGAATAAAACTGCCCATCAATGGACAAGAAACCTGTCCATTTTGGAAGAACTGTGCAAAAAAAACAGCAAAGACATTTAATTTCAATACTGTACACCTCACTATTCAATGACCACTCAGCGTTCTCCAGTAATGCATGTTCAACATGGGAACAAGATCTAAATATAAAAATCACAGACCCGAACTAGGAATTAATATGTACCTACATTCACAAGGGATCCCTCAATGTAGCTACCCAAGAATGTGGCTTTAATGCTGGCCATACACTATACGAAAAATCGACCGAAAAATCATTCATATAGACACTTCATTAGTTTTTCGGCAAGTTAATGGGCACAAATCGATAATCGTTTGTGATGTATTTTTTTTTTTTAAATTCCTTTATTTTAATTTCAAGAAAGCATGTTACAGTTTGAAGTACATATTGTCAAGTTCTATAACATTTAATGGATAATATAAAATAGAGGTAGGGAGAGGATTTTAACAGAAACTGTCGTCGACTAGAGATGTAACACATAAACAATCCTCTTGTTTACACAATCTGTATGGTGAAGGCGGAGCCTGTGTGCATGGGAGGGTCTAATGTAATGATTATCTTAGTGTCCATTTGCAAGCATTTCCCTGAGACATGCCTTGTGTAAACTGGTGACTCGTGTAATTATCCTTTATCGACAGGTAAAAGGGTGAACTAAAATAACAAAGAGAGAAACTCTCCACTGACCGGGGGTGGAGATATTCCTTGCCGATCAGTAGAGTCCGGCAAAGGGCAACTAACATAAAGTAATGTAGACCATGATATTCAATATATCTGATCAGATCTTCCCTAAGCCGGAAGAGTATAGGGGATTGTGTGAGGACCGGGAAGGGTGGGGGGGGGAGGGAAGAGGTAAATAAGCGGGAGACAATAGGGAGGGAGGGGCAAGGAAAATAGAGAGGAGAGATGGAGTAGGAGGGGAAGAAGGTAAGGAAGGGGGGTAGAGAGAGGTAAAGAGAAGAGGGTGGCGGTGCCACCCTCCAGCCAGGCGGGGCCCTCATAACGGGGGGTGTCCACGCTAAGACACCTCCCGGAGGTAAGCCTCGGAGTAGATGAAGTGTTGCCAGGGGCGCCAGGTCTCCCGAAAGGCTTCCTCCCTGTCATGCAGCGTGGCCGTAAGATCTTCCATGTCGCGCAGTTCGTTAACCCTGGCATACCACTGGATCTTCGTTGGTGGGGTTTCCGATCTCCAAAATAGAGGGATGCAGGCCTTAGCCGCATTGAGTAGTTGTATAGTGAGTGAGGCTTTATATTTCTTAATTGGACTTCTAGATAGGTGCAGCAAACAGGCCCCGGGATCTCCCCCCAGTGCGACGTCCGTTAAACGTTCGGTCGTGTCTGTCACCTCTTTCCAAAAAGGTTTAATCTTGGGACAGTCCCAGAAAATGTGCAACATTGTTCCTTCTCCTGTTCCACAACGCCAACATAGACTTGGTACCAGCGGGAGGAACCTGTGGAGAGTGGATGGTACCCTGTACCATCTGGTCACAATCTTGTAGCATGTCTCCTGGACCCTTGTGGCTAGAGATGATTTTTGGGCAAAATGTAAGATCTTTTCCCTTTGTGCTTCATTAAAATGCACTCCTAATTCTGTCTCCCATTTAATGAGGAAGGGGGGCACAAAGCCTTCAGTCGGGGCAATCAGAGAGAGGTAGATCGAGGACAGAGAGTGGCGTACGGGCTCTCTGCGGTGGCAGACACGTTCCAACTCCGTGAGTGGGCGTGGGGGACCTAAAGTCTGAGCACTTCGGCGTAAAAAATTACGCAGTTGGAGACCACTCAGGAAATCCAATGGCGTGTCCAAGTCCTCTATTCCCGCGGCCGTCCTGAGCCGGCCACCAGAATCCAGGAAGTCGTAGAGGTGTGGCCATCTATCTCCCTCCGATAGGGCTCTATAGATCGGTCCCTGACAGCCCGGCAAGAAATCAGGGTTACCCAGTATCGGCACCATAGGGGAAGGAATAGGTGATATCAGGGTTTTACGAAAGGTTTCTCTGGCCACTCTTAATGTGTTTCCCAGAGTCGGGTGTTCGGCGATGATCTTCGGGATCGGAGTGGAAAGCCACGGCCAACTCCTAGCCGTACCATCGGAGTCCTCTATCTCCATAGTGACCCATTGTTTGGCCTCTGAGTGGCAGTACCAGTCTATCAGTCTGGTAAGATGTGTTGCCCTGTAGTAGGCTTTTACGTCTGGTAGTCCTACCCCACCCCTACGTTTTGCCATATAAAGTAGTTGTAATTTGATGCGAGGCTGCCTGTGCGACCAGACAAAATCTCGGAAAAGTGCGTCGATTCGCTTAAAGAAGGAGGGCGGGAGATGTATGGGGAGGGCCTGCAGGAGATAGAGTATCCTCGGGAGAGCTGTCATCTTGATGGCATTACAGCGTCCAAACCACGTTAGAGTGAGGGAGTGCCAATGTTGCAGGTCTGTTTTAAGTCTGTGTAGAAGAGTGGCAAAGTTTGCTTGGTAAAGGTCGGCGGGGTCCGCTTTGATGGCCACTCCTAGGTACGGAATGGTATCGACTGCCCAGTGGAACTTGTAGTTCAGGCGCAATTGTCGGATATTTTGCGAGCTCAGTGTGATATTAAGCATGGAGGATTTAGACATGTTTATTTTAAATAGGGACAAAGCTCCGTACTCCCTCAAGGAATGAAGCAAGACGGGGAGTGAGGCAATGGGGTCAGCCAGGAAGAAGATAAGGTCATCCGCGAAAGCGGCGACCTTGTGGGCTCCAGATGTTTTACGGAAGCCCTCTATTTGGGGGTTGGCCCGTATCTTACAGAGCAGAGGTTCCAAGGTAAGAATAAAGATTAGAGGAGACAGGGGACAACCCTGTCTGGTACCATTTCGAATGTTAAAATAACCCGACCTGGTTTCGTTGACCCTAACCGCCGCTGTGGGGCTAGAGTAGAGTGATAAGATCCAGCTGAGCATCGACGTCCGGAGGCCAATGTGTTCGAGAGTAGCTCTAACAAACGTCCAGTCTACACGGTCGAAAGCCTTCTCCGCGTCAGTTGACAGCAGGAGAAGGGGTCATCGCGTGGTCCTGGCGGCATGTATGAGGTTCAGCACCCTAATGGTGTTGTCACGGGGTTCCCGTTGGGGGACAAAGCCCGCTTGGTCTTTGTGAATTAGGTTTGGTATGTGTGGGAGCAATCTGTTCGCCAGGATCTTGGCAAACAGTTTCAAGTCGGTGTTTAGCAAAGCTATCGGTCGGTAGTTTCCACACCGAAGTAGGTCCTTTCCCTCTTTAGGGATGAGAGAAATGTAGGCCCTAAGGGAGTCTATGGGGAAGGAGTTACCTTTCGTGATTGAGTTAAGTGCATCCACTAGCGGTTTAGAAAGCGTCTCAAAAAAGGTTTTGAAATAGATTGGAGTAAGGCCATCAGGGCCTGGGGCTTTCTTGGGCTTGGAACTCGCCAGTGCTACCCCCAGCTCCTCCACCGTAATGGGGTCTTCCAGTTCTTCCGCGGTGTCGGCCGATAGAGATGGCATGCCAGAGGAGGCTAGATATTTGTGTGGGGTGGGTCCCCCAGAGGAGCTAGGGGCATCAGGAGAGGGTCTATCTAGATTATAGAGACCGCTGTAGAATGAGCGGAATTCTTCCGCCATTTCTGTTGAGGTAGAGACCCTCCGACCCGAAGGGGTCA
Source organism: Lithobates clamitans (assembly GCA_037952925.1). Taxonomy (NCBI): domain Eukaryota; kingdom Metazoa; phylum Chordata; class Amphibia; order Anura; family Ranidae; genus Lithobates; species Lithobates clamitans. Next base: position 1,984,469 of record JBBGZY010000292.1, read on the forward strand.
GAATGTGGGGGATGAAAGTTTTGGTGCGGGGACCACGTAAAGCTCTGGCTAGGAGGGAGCCAGGTTTGTTAGAGAATTCGTACATTGTACGATGTGACCATGCTAACCTCTCTTTAGTTTTATGCAACAGAAGCGAGCGAAGCTCCTCACGCGCTTTAAGTAACTCCTGGTATACGGAGCGAGCTAGGCTGGCCTTATGTGTACATTTAAGGGTCTTGATCTGAAGAAGAAGTTCTTCAGTTCTACGGGTTCTTTCCCTCTTGAGACGTGCCCCAATGCCTATTAAAATGCCCCTGATAACTGGCTTGTGAGCCTCCCACATCATCAAGGGGTTGGGGACCGAGGCTTCATTGAGTGCAAAGTATTCCTGTAGTTTGGCTTGAATCTCAGCGCGGGTCTCTGCAGATTGAAGCAGAGACTCGTTCAGTCTCCATGAGGGTGGGGATTTAGACATTGGTCCCATTTGGAGCGTCAGGTGTATTGGGGCATGGTCAGAAAAGGAGATGACATCTATGGATGAGTCCACTACCCTCGGCAGGTCCTTATGGGAAAGGAGCAGGTAATCTAGTCTTGAGTACGAATGATGTACTTGTGAGAAGTACGAGTAATCCCTGTCCCTGGGGTGTGAGAGGCGCCAGGGGTCCATCAAACGCAGTGAGTGAAGATCAGATTTGATTCGTTTAAGGCGGGCGTATGAGAGATGGGAAGCACCCCGCGAGGTATCCAACAGGGGGTCCATCCCAAAGTTCATATCACCCCCAAAAATGAGCATCCCCTCCGTTAACTCAAGCAGTTTGGGTATCAGCCCACGCAGGAACTGTGCATGGTCGGCGTTGGGGAAATAGATATTGGCAAGAGTGACCTGAACGTCAAACACCTTTCCCTTAATCAGGAGAAAGCGGCCCTGGGGGTCCGCCTGCTGCGCCCCAAACTCCCAAGGTACAGATTTTGCCACTAGGAAGCTAACCCCCTTAGATTTGGAGATAGGTGAGATGCTGTGGTATGCCGTCGGGAACAGATTGTTAGTCAGTTTAGGAATATGCTCACCATGAAAGTGGGTTTCCTGTAGAAAGGCAATTTGGGTTTTAGTTCTGCGTAGGTCAGCTAGGAGCTGGGAACGCCTCTCCAGGATATTGAGACCCCGTACATTAAGGGAGGTCACCTTTAGGAGAGCCATTGTGGCAGCCGGGGCACTGATGATCGTTGACAGGATGAGGAGGACGATCACTCTTAGTTCGGGTTCACGCCCCAACCCAGCTAGAGAGTAACAGCACCGGGGAAGAGAGGGGGACAAAGGAGGAGATGACAGGATCAGAGAGAGAGGGGAGGACGGTAGGTGAAGGGGAGAGGGGGGGGGGAAGGAGGGTGGGAGTAATCTAAGTTAGTCAAGTAGCTATGTCAAGTAGCTACTCTATGAGCTCCCGGCCGAGACACAGAAGGAATTGTGCAGCAGCCGGGAGGTCGCCCTAAAGGGGGGTGGCCAACGCGGCGAAGCGCGCAATCAAATAGTTATTGCTATCGCCTATGTAAGCAAGAAAAGCTATATAATAAGGTACTTTTGGGGGTGGTAGGGAGATGCAATGAGTGGGGGGCCTAAAGAATCAGAAACATTGAGAAAAACAATACATTAACCATCGTAAATAAAGTGTGATTTACCACAGATCTGGGCATAACATCCATAAACTCAACTGTGTTTAAGGCTAGTAAGTACAACTAAGTAGACCTCTAACATCCATGACTTACTGGCGTTGACGCATCGCAGTGGCGGCCGAGGACTGAGGGCCCCAGGGCTCCACTCGCCCTTCTCCTGGACAGGACCAGGATAGAGCCCCCACCGCCTGACTGTCAGTGCGCCAAGGCAGCACGGCCGGATGTGAATCATGGAAAACATGCATGCTCCTCCTTTTCAGCGTCAACGTTCACATCAGACATACTCGGATGGAGTGCATGGAGTCTAGCCTGCCGCAAAGATGCAGAATTTATAACATTTATAACAATTATAACAATGCGTCCCCCCTCCCCCCGCCCCTGTCCAGAATTAAGAATTAGCCCACGGAAAAAAGGAGGCATCTTCAGGAGGATAAAAATAAAAATGGTGTCTGATGAAAAAAAAAAAGGGGGATGAATTAGATGTTCCAGGGAGGATCGCCATAGGGGGGGGAAGGAGCGGGGCACCAACCCATATGAGGTACTGAAAGTCTTACCAACAACCGAAAGGTGGCGTGCGTTTAGTCCTCGGATGATGTAGGATGGGCTCTTCGGACTTCTCGGTTTGGCGGGCGAGATCTTGGGCGTCGAAACCTCTGCTGTCTGGGTGGCGCTGAACCTTGTGGATCCTGGGAGAGCAGATATTCAAACCAGTTGGGCACCTCAATCGCTGGCCTGGAGATGAAATGAAAAAGGGCAGGGAGTTGGTCTGGCGTGCGGAGGTAGAATTCCGCCCCCTGCTTCCTGACAATAAGATGGAAGGGGTGACCCCATCGGTAGGTGGCATCAGCCTCACGGATAACTTCCAGTAGGGGTCGCATGAGCCCACGCATGGTGCGTGTTTGTCTGGAAATGTCAGGGAAAATCCTGATGGGAGCCCCGTCGAAGTCTATTGGGCCCTTCTCCCAGGCAAGGCGAAGAATGTCCTCCTTAATTGTGAAGAAATGCACCCTGCATAATACATCACGGGGAAAGTCCAGTTCGGATGATGATCTCTGTGCGGAGGGCGGGGGTCTGGGGCCTGGGATACGATGCACCCTGTCCAGTTCCAGGTCGGCTGTCGGTGGTTTGCCCAGAACCTGGTTTAGGATGGCAACCACTGTGGATCGGAGGTCTGGGCCCATGGTGGCTTCTGGGATCCCCCTTAGGCGCAAATTGTTTCGCCTGCTCCTATTCTCGCCGTCGTCCAGGCGCAGCTGGACATCGACAAGATGGCGGCGGAAGGCCCCGTACTCCGACTCCAGTGTAGTGAGGCGCGTTTCTGTATTAGTTTGGAAGGCTTCGATCGTAGTGACTCTCTCCTCGACCACATCCACTTGCTGTTTTAGGTCATGCAGTTCTCTGGTTAGTGCGTTAACAATAGAGGTGGCCATGGCATTTAAGTCCTGCTTGGTGGGGAGGCCTGACACTATGTCTCTCAGAGAGCCTTCAACTAGGCCGCTTAGGTCACCAGCGTAGTCTGGAGGCAAAGGGGTGTCAGCAGTTATGAGAGTCGGGGACACTATAGGAGAGGGTGCTCTGTGCGGCAAGGGGGGAAAGTCCTCCTCCGCTGCGGAGGTAGTTGCAGGAGCGCCCTTCTTACTTGAGGATGCAGCGCCCGCCGTGCTGGCTCGAGGCGGCGCCATCTTGCTCCGTCCCACCGGCGAGGAAGCCTGCTGTTGCCGCAGAAAGTAGTGTGAGATTTCAGGTCCCTTCCGTACCTCAGTGACCGGTGGGTGGCTGCGGCCTCCTGGCATGAATGGATGGCTTAGTTGATCAGTGCTGCGGGTGATTCATGGCCCGTTTCAGTGCAGAGCTCCCGATGACGCGTCTTTACGTTTCCATAGCAGGGTCACGTCTCCCCCCTTTAATATATTTTGCGCTGAAGTTCCTGCGTCTCATTCAGGTGTTAGGGGGCCCAGGCCAGGCAGTAGTGAGTAAGCGAGTGACGGAGCCTGTCTGCAGGGTCCGGGGTAGTCAAGCAGTAGGTATGGAGCAGTGTGTGTCCCTTTAACAGTCTTTCCTCTCACCTGCAATTATAAGATATAGAAGCTGTCCACTTCAGGGCTCCACAGGCTTGTCAGAGTATGCAGCCCAGCCAGCTTCTTCCACTATCTGGAGGGCCAAGGGTGGAGGTGCTCCAGAAATGGTTCCTCTGCCCAGATAGATGTCCCCCACCGTCTCAGGGCCTCTTCCTACAGGCCAGCAGGATCCGGATCTTATGGAGAGGCTGCGATTGCGGCCTAGTTATACGTGGGGGGGGGGGGTAGAGACCAGGCCCAGAGCACGGCCTATTTTCAGTCCAGGGTCAATCCACTCACCCCCCTCAGCAGTCCACAGCAGCCGGCTTGTGTAGTCACAGGGGCGATCGCGCCAGGGGACTCCCGGCTCGCCGCGCGGCCCATCAGGAAAGACCGCAGCTTCGGCCTAGTGGAGCGGGAGTGTGCAGCGGCGCCGATCGCGGACCGGGAGCAGAAATCCTCCTCACTCCTCACTTGGCAAAGGGTGCCTGGGTCTCCCCCGATCAGCTGGGGTGAAAGTTGTGTGGGAAAAGAGGGCGATGGAGCTGGATTCTGTGTTTGGATGAGCGGAGCTCTCAGAAAAAGCCGCCGCTCACAGCGCCATCTTGGCCACGCCCCGTTTGTGATGTTTTTGTGGAAAAAAACGAACGGCAAGTTTGGAATATTTCTGCCGAACGTACGATAAATTGCAAGGTTAATGTGTTTCCCGTCCGAACTGTCTGCACTAGGTATATGTAAAAAAACGAACAAAAATTATTTATTTATGTCCACTGAACGATTTATCGGTCATTACATGATGGCACGATCGTTTGCGGTCACAGTCGAACGTTCTTTTTCGAAAATGTGTTTGGCCGATTTTTCGTATAGTGTATGGCCAGCATAAGATCCTTTCGAGATGGTATAGAACCCCTGCGCTGCTTCACACATTTTCAAACGCAATCCCTAATAGATGTTGGCAATGTGATTCTGCAGATGGTTCCATGATTCATATCTGGTGGTCTTGCCCTGTGATCCAAGCATTTTGGAAGGAAGTTCACTACACCATCCTAGCAGTTACCTCTGATAATATTGAGCTCTCTCCTGCCGTTTACCTACTTCATCTCACTTCTATTCCAAAGAAGCAATATCTTAAATCGCTTATGGTGTTTATGATAAACGCTGCTAGACACTGCATTCCATGCCACTGGCGGTGTCCAATTGCTCCGACGAAAGGGGAGTGGTTTCACAGACTCAATAAAACAGAAAAAATGTAAGAACTTATCAGTATATCACATGAAGAGCTACCCAAATTCACATCAACATGGTACAGATCGCAACACTTTAAAACAACAGCGACATACCCTTCAAATGAAGGATGAATTCTCTCAAACATATTTACTGAAAAAAAAAACCTATTAAAGTGGTGTTCCAGACGAAATTATACTTTTTAAATAAAAATACCCCTATAATACACAAGCTTAATGAGTTCTAGTAAAGTTAGTCTGTAAACTAAGGTCTGTTTTGTTAGTTTATAGCAGTAGTTTGTTATTTTATAAACTTACGGCAGGCCGTGGCCATCTTAAGTGTGGGCATCTGAAGCCAGACTGTATTTCTTTCTGGATCTCATCCTTGCAGATCTCACACATGCTCAGTGCAGCACAAGCAGTGTAATAGGTTTCAGGTCAGGTTTCCATAGCAAAGGCAGTGTCAGGGGAAGTTGCCGCCCCTTCCCAGAAGGCATTGCAAGCAGGAAATGATGTGATGGGCCACGGCCAGGGAGGAGGAGGTGAATAATGAATACAGCAGATATACAGTAGGTACTGAGAAAAAAAATTTAAAAATATCCAATTCGTTTACAGTGCACAGTTTAGTGAGGGATGCTGAAGAGTTGTAAAAGTGGGTGGAACTCCACTTTAACAATACACATGTTTTATCCTCTCCCGGTCCCTTATATGATTCCATGGAAAAGAGGGACCTCCTATTCTATTCCATAAGGCGACCCACCCCATTAAACTCTTTACTGTGCTGTATTGGTTTAGTTCGGGAGAGAACGAAATCTGGAACTCGCCTCCTCCACCCCCCCCTCCCCCTAATACCCCCTTTCTTTTACAGAAACTAACCAAATTTTTCATATGATATCTCCTCCTGATGTTAATCTATCATGAAAATGTATAGTCTTGTTTAGCCTTCATATGCTATTGACATGATTTCAAAAGTTTGTATGTTCTAATGAACTACTTGTTATACTATGATGTACTACTGTTATCATATATGAAATTCTATTTCTGTACGCCTCTTTTACCTTCATAAAAATTTATGGAAAAAAAAAAAGACCTGAAGGTTTTTGTTTTAGCCAATAGAAAATGAGTTACTTGGAGAAGAAAATGGTTGATAGGCACAAAATTGTATAAAAAACACTTGTTACGCAAATTTTTCACTCACTCCCATTGACGTCTGTTTGGGCCAAAAACATGCAGTTATACCCCTAAGGACTCATGCACACTGACCATCAATAACACTGCTTTTAGGGCTGTTTGGCTTTTTTTTCTGCCTCTAAATGCCCCTCCATGTTAGCCTATGTGTCCATGCACCCATAGGCGTTTAGAGCAATTTAGAAGCAGGGGTTTTTAGAGGCAGGTAAAAAACAAAACACTGCCAGTGCATCCAAGAGCAGCAGCATTTTGGCAGAACAAACGCCTGACATGTGTAAACTCTTGCAAACGTGACTAAACTTGCATTAGCGCTAGGTGCGTTTAGCGCTTGAACGTTAATTCATTTCAGTGGCCAGAATGAATTATTATTCTGGCCAATTAAATGAATTAACGGGCAAGTGTTTGACGTGCCTAAATTCGTTTTTATAGGCTTTCCCACATGGCAAGTGATTTTTCTGCCAAAACGCTGCTGCCAGGAGGAAAACGGAAAATTGTATACTCACCTTTCCGTAATTTTCCTTTCCTGACGCCTTTCCATGGCAGCACACGCTGGGTTGTGACTCCGCCCCCACAACCTGACAGGATTGGTTAGCTATAAGTTTGAAGGGGAGACACCCCGCTGCATTCTCTGTAAATATATCACCATAAAACGGGGTGGGAATCTGTGTGCTGCCATGGAAAGGCGTCAGGAAAGGAAAATTACGGAAAGGTGAATATACAATTTTCCGTTTTCCTGACGCCTCCATGGCAGCACACGCTGGGAAATAACTCGCCAGTCGGGTGGGTGCAAGAAAATAATATTTATTCCTTATAACAACGGATCTACCGAAGTCTGCCATAGCCAAATGAGCAGAATCTACTCTATAGTGAGAAATAAACGTATGTCTGGAGGACCAAGTTGCTGCTTTGCAAATAGTCTCCGGTGAAACCCTGCAATACGCTGCCCAGGAGGTAGCCACTGCCCTGGTCGAGTGAGCCCTGATGCCTTCAGGAATTGCCATATGCCGCATGGAGTATGCCTTCTTGATGGACTTGACTAACCAGGAGGCGATAGTACGTGAGGTAGCCGCTTGACCTCGTCTGTTTCCATGTGGGATGACCATGAGGGTATCTGTCTTTCTAAAAGAATTCGTAGCTGTCAGGTAACTAATGATGGTAGTTTTAACATCCAGGGGATGAGGTTCACCCTGATCATTAGTGAAGGATGGTAAGACAATATCTTGGTTGTAATGGAAGGAAGTTGCTACCTTCGGGATGAAGTGGTCTGAAGGTCTTAGTACTACCTTATCAGGAAAGAATACCAAGTAAGGTTCTGATGCCATCAGTGCTTGGATCTCAGACACCCTCCTTGCTGATGTGATTGCAATGAGAAAGGATAGTTTTAGAGTCAGATCCCATAGAGATATTGATTCAGATGGAGTAAAAAGAGGATTGGTGAGGGCTTCAAGAACTATTGAGAGATCCCATGATGGAAAAACTGGTTTCTTAGGAGGTTTGATTTTCAGGCAGGCTCTCAGGAATTGGATAACCAGCGGATGTAATGCCCATCTGGTGCCTGTTTTGGCCGACAAAGCAGATACTTGTACCTTAAGGGTACTTGAACTTAGACCTTTGTTGATTCCTGATTGGAGGAATTCTAGGATTTGAGAAGGTTCTGGAGCAATAGGATCCCATCCCTTCTGCTGCGCCATTCTAAAGAATTGGTTCCAAATTCTTGTATAGGTGGTGTTGGTGGTGCTCTTCCTGACTTGCATCAAAGTCGATATTACTTCCTGTGAGCAGCCTTGTTCCCTTAACCTAACCCTTTCAACTTCCATGCTGTCAGATGTAGTTTCTCTGGAGCTGGATGTAGGAATTGGCCTTGAAATAGCAGATCCGGAGTTACCGGAAGGAGGATTGGAGGTTGAAGGCTGAGCTGCAATAGTGTCGTGAACCATGGTCTTCTCGGCCAAAGAGGAATTATCACGATTACCGTGGCTGAAGATCTCCGAAGCCTGGACAGGAATCTCGCAATTAGCGGAGTTGGCGGGAATATGTACCCCAACTTGAAGTTCCAGGGGTGAATTAGACAATCTATCCCCTCGGCTGAAGGGAAAGATGCTCTGGACAGGAACCTCCGACACTTCGTATTCGCCGGAGTAGCTGCTAAGTCGATCTCTGGTACTCCCCATGTCTCCGTAAGAAGAGAAAAGGCCTGGAGACTCAGGGACCATTCGTTGTTCGAAAGAGTTTCTCGACTCAGGTAATCGGCTAACATGTTCTGTGCCGCAGGAACATATATTGCTTTTAGATCTGCTAGGTGTGCCTGTGCCCATTCCAAGATAGGGCGGACTTCCTCCATCAATGTGAGACTCTTGGTACCCCCTTGCCTCTGGATGTAGGACACTGCCACCTTGTTGTCCATCCGAATAAGCACGTTCTTCCCTCTGAGGACTGGTGCAAATGCCATGAGGGCCTGGAAGGCTGCTCTGAGTTCCAGTATATTCGATACTAAATCCTGGCCCCGGAACTGCCATCGGCCCTGCGCTGCTTGATCTTGACAGTGAGCTCCCCAGCCGCTCTGACAGGCGTCCGAAGTGACTATTATCGGATCTGGGGGAACTATCAGTTTGTATTTCCTGAGGTTGGTCAAGTGTGTCCACCACCACACTGATTGCTTCATTGGTCTGGAGATGGTAATGGACTGACGCATCGATACTCCATCCCACTGCCTCAGAAAGGAGTTTTGGAGGACTCTCATGTGCCATTGTGACCATTGCACCATGGGCAGGGTTGCAGCCATAGACCCTAGCACACTTAAGCAGATTCTGGCTGGAAGATGCCTCGCTGATAGTAATCTCCACATCTTCTGTACTAGAGGCTGAATCTTCTCCTGAGGAAGTTGTACCATGTTCAATTTGGTGTTCAGATCTGCTCCCAAAAATACCATGTTTTGAGTGGGTTGTAAGCTGCTCTTTTTCCAGTTGACTAGCCAGCCGAAGTCTTGGAGAGTCGTGAGTAAGATCTTCTGATGGCATAGCAAGGTTTCTTGATCCTCTTCCAAGAGCAGGATGTCGTCCAAATAATGGTGGACTCGCAGACCCTTCTCCCTGAGGAATGCAACCAAGGGTAGAAGGACCTTCGTAAATGTCCTGGGAGCCGACGAGATGCCGAAAGGAAGGCACTGAAATTGGAAGTGGCTTTTGTTGATGGCAAATCGGAGGAATTTTTGAAAGGCGGGATGAATTGGAATATGTAGATAAGCGTCTGATAAATCTACTGAGAGCATCCAGTCGCCCAGGTTCACTGCCAGAAGTATAGACTGCAGACTCTCCATTTTGAAGGCCTCTGTTTTTATGTTCCTGTTGAGATTTTTTAAATCCAATACAGGACGTAAGTCTCCGGTCTTCTTCTTTACCAAAAATAGTGGGGAATAGAACCCCCTCCCCTTTTGATCTGACGGAACTTCCAGTATTGCCCCTTTCTCCTTCAATTCCACTATATATTTTAATAGTAACTTCCTTTTGACTAGTGAAGATGGCAGTCTTGTTGATTGGAAGTGGTTTTTTGGAATTTTGCCCATAAACTTCCACTTGTGTCCAAATTTGATCGTGGAAAGAGTCCACTGGTCCTCTATATGGCTTGACCAAATCTGTGCGAAGTCCTTGAGCCTGGCGCCCACCTGTACTGAGTGGGCAGGCGAACCTTCAAAAAGACTTCTGCTGCTCCCCTACCGGGGTAGGCTTGGACTTCTGCATCCTTAGGAAGGAAGGTCTTGTGTTCTTCCAGTCCCTTCTAAATTCCCTACCAGGACGGTAGGATCTAGCTTCCCTATATTTCTCAGGAAGGTTGCGCCTGAAGAAGGAACCCTTTTGGGCCTTGGGTCTTCTATCTGAGGGAATTAATCCTGACTTCCCTCCTGTTACCTTCGAAATAGCGGTGTCCAATTTAGACCCGAACAGGTTTGAGCCATCATATGGAATTCTGCACCAGTTTGTTTTGGATGCAGTATCGGCCATCCATGGTTTCAGCCACAAGGCCCTTCTTGCTGTGACTGAGGCTAGCATTGATCTCGCCGAGGATCTTATAATATCCACTGAGGCTTCTGCCACGAAGTCACCTGCCAACTTGATCTCCTGAAGAGAAGATATTATTTTATCTATTTCAGTACCGTCTTGCAGATCCTTCTCCACCTTGGTTGCCCAACCTGATATGGCTTTGGCCACTGCTGCTGTGGTAATTGCTGGTCTGCATGCGCCCCCAGCAGTGGAGTATGCTTTCTTCAATTCTAGATCCAATTTCCGATCCAGAACATCCCGAAAGGAAACTGCGTCTTCAATAGGCAGAGTGACATGCCGTGCAAGACGCATCAAGGAGGAGTCGACTACTGGAGCGTTCATCAATGTTTTGACTTTTGACTCCTTCAGAGGATACATTTTTGTCAGTCTGTTGGTGAGACTGGACCGCTTATCAGATCTTTCCCACTCATCTTTAATTAGATCCTCCAGTTCACCTATAAAAGGGAAATTTTCTGGTTCTTCCCTTAAATTTGGGAAATATTTCCGGACTTTCTGCGGTTCCTCTTTATCTTCTTCCCAGCCTATCGCTTCTTTGACTGACTTTGCGAAAGGCTGTACCAGGGAAAAACCTGCTGACATGTCCTGGTCCTCATCTCCTGAGGAGGGTTCTGATGCCTGGGGTTGGCGGTCATCCGCCACCGATGTGCTAGGCGTAGGCCTATCGATTAGTGGTGCTGTTGTCTCCCTTATGGATTCCCGCACAGATTCTCTTATGAGCTCCGTAGCCATTGCTGCGTCTAGCTCTTTGTCCTTTGCTGCCTCATTGAAGCAGGATCTGCAGACTAGTTTATCTGGCAAGGCTGGTGCGCCGCATACCCAGCAAGCGTTTGCTGCAGGACGGGTGTGGCGGCTTTGGCGGTGCGATGAAGGTGACCGTCTGCGGTGTGACCGACTGTGACGGGAGCGGCTGCGTCTTGAGCGGCTGTGACGTGAGCGGCTATGTCTTCGGTGGCGAGAAGAGGATCTTGAGCGGCTTTTGCGGGACTTTTTGCTTGACCCATGGCTTGATCTCCTCTCACGCCTGGAACTTGCGGCTCTTGACCTGGTGGGGCTGCCAAAAACGCAGTGTTAGTGGTTGGCTCTCTTTTTTCTCTCCCCTTCTTCAATACTTACCAATGACGAATAGCCTCTTACCTCGTTTGCTGATGGTGGTCTGCGTGGGCAGTGGTCTCCATAGTGATAGTAGACAGTGTAGACTGAAGGAAAATAAGAGAAAGGAAAAAAGTTTTTTTTTTTTTTTTAAACTTACTCTTTCTTTTTAAAATTTTTTTATTATTTTTTTTTGGAAGGCTAAATCGAATAAATTGACTTACCTGGTCTTGCTGAGTCGTTTTCTGGCAAAGCAGTTGAACGCCGGTGAACATTCAGGTATTTGTGATACTGCTCAGCAAAAAACACAGAAATGCCTGTGTTTTTAAATCTGCCGCCGCGGCAAAATGACGCTTCCGCGCATGCGCAGAGCGTCCCGAGCGCCTCGGCACCATCTTGGAGAAGGGCATTACCTTCCCAAGGCAGAACTAGGCCCTGAGGCCAATTGCAGAGTGGAGGAGGCGGCCTCGGCGGCCATGACGGTTCCTACAGCGGTGGACAGCAAGTGCCAGCAAGCCCCCTAAGCAGAGAAACACCATAAGCAAGGTACAGGCAAAAAGGAAAAGGAGACCACTGCAAAAATATGAAGCTTCTTTAAAGCTTACTGTGCCAGATGTCCAGACGCCCCCTGAGACCACCAGACCGGGGGTTCCCTCCATAGAAGCTCCTTTAGAGACTGTACAGGAGGGACTTCCAAACAGGAGAGGCTTGAACCTGCTGGGGCGAGTGCGGTAAGAGGCTTTTTTCTTTATCTTGTCAACAGGAGCAAGCTGCATATCCCAATCTGTCAGGTGAGGATAAAAAAGAGAATGCAGCGGGGTGTCTCCCCTTCAAACTTATAGCTAACCAATCCTGTCAGGTTGTGGGGGTGGAGTCACAACCCAGCGTGTGCTGCCATGGAGGCGTCAGGAAAGGTATTTAGGAGAGCTGAGCAAACACCCTGTGTGTATTAGGTATAAGAAGTTCCTGTACATCATGTCACTCATATGTGAACAGGGCACAGGCACAAAAGAATACCATGGAAATCTGAGCATTGAAGGCTAAAGTGCTGCTGGAAATGCACTTCAAGTCGCTCAGGTGTGAATGTCGTAATGGCTACTAAAGTAGATGAAAACCCTAACTGGGTTACAGTTAGTGTGCTAAAGCAGCTTTTCTCAACCATGGTGCCGGAGAACCTTGATGTGGCATATGGGTTTGTCAGGGGTGCTGCGTTGTGTCCAATATTTTTGCACCGCTAATCTGCCGCCAGCGCCATGGAAAAGTATGGCATTAATTCAGGGCAGGCGGCATTCAGGGCATCCCCAGCATTCAGTAGAGGATGGAAGTGCACCTCCATTTAGACCTGCTCTGCCTCCTGCCCATGCTGTGGTAAAGATCAGAAGGTAGGACATTCCTGTGAAAGGGAAGAAGGGAGGAACCTAAAGTGATACTAAAGTCTTGTTTTTTTTTCATTTAAAAATAACAAACATATTATACTTACCTGTTCTGTGTAATGGTTTTGCTCAGAGCAGCCCAGATCCTCCTCTTCTCGGGTCCCTCACTGGCGCTCCTGCCCCTCCCTCTTGCCAAGTGCCCCCACAGCAAGCAGCTTGCTATGAGGGCAACCGAGCCGAGCCGCTGCTCTGTGTGTCCATTCACTGACCCCTCTCTCTCCTCATTGGCTCGTTGACTTTGATTGACAGCAGCAGGAGCCAATGGCTCCCCGCTGCTGTCTCAGCCAATGAGGAGGGAGGGTCCCAAACAGCCAAGACTCATATGCAACATCACTGGATCGAGATGGGGTGCAGGTAAGTATTAGGGGGGCTGAGGGGGGCTGCTTTACACAAAAGGTTTTTTATCTTAATGCATTAAAATAAAAAACCTTCTGACTTTAGAACCACTTTGAGACTTTTATGTAAAAGGGAGGAGGGGGCGGGGGGTGGGTTGCTGAGGACTGCTCAGGGTTGACTGAGGATTTTGATGTGAGGTGGGGGGGGGGGGCAGAGACACTAATGTGAAAGAGCAAAGGGGGAAGTAAGGAGGACTGTGTTGTCAGTATGCCACTGTCTCACTGTCTATCATAAACAACTGCTAATATATATATATATATTAGAGCTGTTACTGATTAAAATCTTCGTGTTCGATTAATCGATTTTTTTTAATCGATTAATCGACTAATTTCGATTAATTATAACGCACATAAAGATCCAACTACTTTTAGCTGATCTCCTTGCATTGCAACTCTGCATTAGTCAGTGGTAAATGTGGTATACACTATATACAATCACCCAACACTAGTTAGTTTCCACATGACTTAACTTCACAGTTCACACAAATACGTTTTAAATTCAAACTGTAGCACTGACGTAAGTAATCTTTTTTATTAAACTTTAAGAAAAACATAGAAAGTTAGTTTAACTTTAATTATAAAACTTATCTAGTATATTGACTGTCAAATTTGGTTATCAAATTTGCCTACACTTAGCTCACTGAATGATCACAATTAACCACATCCATATTTACCATCAATGTCCAGGCTGTCCGGTGACGTCGATGTCCGTGACGTCCTCCCCCCTTCCCTTCGTTAGCAGACAGAGGCACTTGGGCAAGGGGGGAGAAGCCGGCGGAGAGGTGAGTACCAATCAAACTAATTTTGATTGATCAAAAAAATTAACGATCAATCGAGGAATTAATCTTTAATTTCCACAGGCCTAATATATATATATATATATATATATATATATATATATATATATATATATATATATATATTACAGTACACAGTATATATAATAATATATTTTCTCTATAGCTATATATATATATATATATATATATATATATATATATATATATATATATACACAGTATCTCACAAAAGTGAGTACACCCCCACATTTTTGTAAATATTTTATTATATCTTTTCATATGACAACACTGAAGAAATGACACTTTACTACAATGTGAAGTAGTGAGTGTACAGCTTGTATAACGGTGTAAATTTGCTGTCCCCTCAAAATAACTTAAGCCATTAATGTCTAAACTGCTTGCAACAAAATTGAGTACACCCCTAAGTAGAAATTCCAAATTGAGCCCAAAGTGTCAATATTTTGTGTGACCACCATTATTTTCCAACACTGCCTTAACCCTCCTGGGCATGGAATTCACCAGAGCTTCACAGGATGCCACTGGAGTCCTCTTCCACTCCTCTATGAGGACATCACGGAGCTGGTGGATGTTAAAGACCTTGCGCTCCTCCACCTTCCATTTGAGGATGCCCCACAGATGCTCAATAGGGTTTAGGTCTGGAGACATGCTTGGTCAGTACATCACCTTTACCCTCAGCTTCTTTAGCAAGGCAGTGGTCATCTTGGAGGTGTGTTTGGGGTCATTATCATGTTGGAATACTGCCCTGTGGCCCAGTCTCTGAAGGGAGGGGATCATGCTCTGCTTCAGTATGTCACAGTACATGTTGGCATTCATAGTTCCCTCAATGAACTGTAGCTCCCCAGTGCACTCATGCAGCCCCAGACCATGACACTTCCAGCACCATGCTTGACTGTAGGTAAGACACACTTGTCTTTGTACTCCTCACCTGGTTGCTGCCACACATGCTTGACACCATCTGAACCAAATAAGTTTATCTTGGTCTCATCAGACCACAGCACATTGTTCCAGTAATCCATGTTCTTAATCTGCTTGTCTTCAGCCGACTGTTTTTGCGGGCTTACTTGTGCATCATCTTTAGAAGAGGCTTCCTTCTTGGACGACAGCCATGCAGACCAATTTGATGCAGTGTGCAGCGTATGGTCTGAGCACTGACCCCCCCCCACCCCTTCAACCTTTGCAGCAATGCTGGCAGCACTCATACGTCTATTACCCAATGAAAACCTCTGGATATGATGCTGAGCATGTGCACTCAACTTCTTTAGTCGACCATGGCGAGGCCTGTTCTGTTCTGAGTGGAACCTATCCTGTTAAACCATTGTGTGGTCTTGGTCACTGTGCTGCAATTTAGATTCAGGGTTTTGGCAATCTTCTTATAGCCTAGGCCATCTTTATGTAGAGCTACAATTCTTTTTTTCAGGTCCTCAGAGAGGTGCCATGTTGAACTTCCAGTGACTAGTATGCAAGAGTAAAGCGATAACACCAAATTTAATACACCTGCTCCCCATTCACACCTGAGACCTTGGAACACTAACGAGTTACATGACACTGGGGGGAGGAAATGGTTAATTGGACCCAATTTGGACATTTGCACATAGGGGTGTACTCGCTTTTGTTTAGACATTAATGGCTGTGTGTTGAGTTATTTTGAGGGGACAGCAAATTTACACTGTTATACAAGCTGTACACTCAATACTTTATATTGTAGCAAACTGTCATTTCTTCAGTGTTGTCACATGAAGAGATATAATAAAATATTCACAAAAATGTGAGGGGTGTACCCCCACTTTTGTGAGATACTATATATATATATATATATATATATATATGCCTCTGGGTTCAGAGGCATATGCCCTCTGCCTACCTGTGGGATTGAGCACAGCATGGGTTGGGCAGCTGATTTTAGCCAGTGATGATTGACTGTGTCCATTCACACACACAGTTCTGTGTTTACAGAAACTGTGTGTGTGATGGATGAAGTTTTGGATCTGTCTGTTACAGCAGTATCCTGCAGCAAGGAAAAGGTAAGGGAAGAAGCCTAGGAACTGAAACAATCCACCTATGCTTTTTTCTTCCAAAGTAAAATGTCATGCCTTGAAGTCTCCACTAGAGGGAGTAAATGCATAGTACGTTGCTTCTCAATCAGCTCATATATATATATATATATATATATATATATATATATATATACACCTGTATATATACAGTATACCTGTGATATATACATTGCTATATATAAAACTGATATATAACTGATATACAAGAGTGTAAAATACTGTTTTCATCTTTTTCCATCCTATTTTTCATGTCAGTGTTGCAGATCTCTTCCAGTCTCTTTGCAGCCACTTTCTGTCTACATGCATGTGCACCAACGGAGATAATTTGTCATATATGCAGCATTGTATAAATCCACTGCAAAGCACAGAGCTTGCATTGCCTTGCAGTTTTAAAAATGGCACGGGACCTATTTTTCATACCCTGGGATATGGCAGCAGCCTATTTAAAATTCCTAGACTGCATAATGCAGCACTCCTCAACAAGCAAAACACATTTCCCTTAAACTAATGTTTGCAAGCTTAGTAGAAAACATTTTTTTGTGTTTTCCCAAAAGGAAAAAATTCCTTCAGTCCTATAAAAGCCAATGGTGGGAAAATTTATGAATCATGGTGGACATTCATGCTGTGAACTCGTAGGTTGAGGGGTTAATAGAGCAAATCAGAGGTGAGGGGGATTGTAAGAATTTCTTCCTCTCTAATCCAGACAGGGTCAAGCTCTGGAGCTGCTAAAGATAAGAGAGTGGAATACATCCTCTCTTTGTTAAAGGCAGTAAGGTAAAAGTGTGGAATGCTGCCAGGACAATGGCCTCAACACCATCTGTTTACTGGGTGCATGAGGCAAGAGTTCTACCAGCTTCCGAGAGGTTTGGTGTGTTGAAGCTTCTTTCATCAGGGTACATTGAAAGGCAAATCTCACTGGGCTTTTCTTTTTAGGCTCCTTTCTCTTTTATTTTCTCCTGCTTGTTCTTGATGTTTGAGCACCTGGGAAAGGTGTCCATGTTGCCAAAACCACTCTTAGATATTTGTGTTTAAGTTTTATTCCACCTCAGCTGTGTCATGTACCGGGCTTGTGATATCTGCCAACACTGACACAGGGAAAGTGATTTTGTTTTACATTTATTATAAATGTAACTGTTTATATACCAACTTTTCTAAAATGAATAATATATATATCTTTAAAATACTGCAAAGTACATATAGATATATATATATATCTATAGATATATAGATATATATATCTATCTATAGATATATAGATATATATATCTATCTATAGATATATAGATATATATATCTATATATATCTATATATATATATAGAGAGAGAGATATATATATATATATATATAGAAATATATATTGATATATATATTTTTTTTTTTACATTTTTGATAGAGGTAATGTACGTTTATACAGGTCTCTATAGCCCCGGTGGCACGATTTTCCTCTACTTCCTGTCCTGGGAGTGAGGGTAAATCGATTTGAAAGACTGAGGACATTTAGTGGTTGAAAGGAATCACAGGACTCAAATGGCACTATGTTTTTTTTTTTTCCAACATTAGGGGGTCTATTTATAAAACATTCTTTGGATGAATGCCACAAGCATTTGTCCAGGCTGTGCAAATTTTCCTTGCATTTTCCCTAATACTATGACTTCCTATAATTGTCAGCTCCATATAGTAGCCAAAATGTGGTATGTTTTCTCATTGAGTGATTTCAGTACAATGTGCCACATTTTGACTAGATGAAGCTAACAGTCATAGTAAAGCCAGCCATGTATGGATGGAAATTTGTCCAGGTTTCGCAGGGACCAGCCAAATTTAGATATATGTATGGACAGGCTGATTGTACAGAGTTCAATCTACAGATTGACTTCTGTAGAACCAGCCTGTTGGATTTACCCCATGTTTTAATTGTGACATAGTTCACAATTAAAACACTTAGCATCCCTTACAATTTTTTTTTTTTTTGTGCCCTAGCTTGATTAGACAAAAGCAGCCCTTTCCTGAGCTGTGAGTAGTTTTAACAACTAGATGTCCTTAGTCTACCAGACTGATTGACATCCTGTGAGTGAAGGGTGTCATGGACCCTGCGATGATGTCACCACGGAGCCCTTAACTCACAGTGTAATAGGTTCTTAGGTTCAGGAGCAACCGATAGGTAAGCATGGTGCAACTTAGCGTTTTAATATTGTTTAGACTGACATGACTTTTATTCATATTAAAGGTGGAGCTGAAATGTCCTTCTACAGATGTAGACCTTCTGGTTATCCCTAATCTGTGCTTTATAAGCTAGTACACGTAGCCATACCCTTTGGCTAACATGAACAAGGTTTGGGCACCTGTAAGCCTTCTTTATGGCTATAGGCCATATGCAACCACTGATACATCATATGTGTTTCTTCTCTGAGAGCTAAAAGTCAGTGGCATGCCCCAACACTGCCCCTTCCCACTCTTAGATTTAACTTAGTCCAGTTTTCAAGCTTTGAGTTGTTCCTGTAATTGTTCATATTTCCTCTCACAATTGAAAATATAGTATATTCATTGGATCAGTGGCCCATAAGTGTGTTTGCACTTGTAATATGGAGCCAGTTTACAACAAGAATAATGCAGTACAGTTTGTAAAATGTAGATTTGTGCACGTCAGATTACCAGTTCTTGAAGAGGAATACTGGGACTGTCCTTTTGTTAAACACATGATTGTCATTTATTTACTATTTTATATTAAGAACAAATTATTTCCCTATATTATTGTAGTCCACTATTGTATTGTATATATTGTATTGTAGTCCAATATGCACTTGATTGAGTTTATGATTAATTTTTGATGAATTATTGATTAATATTATTCACTGCCTTTGTTATGTGGTAAGATATGTATACCATTTAGGGTCCGCGCAGTTACACTTTTTACTGTAATATAGTCTGTAAAATACCTGAAGAGACTCCTGAAAAGGGAGAAATGGTCGCTCTGACACATGTAGAGTTTTTTTAAAGGTCTATATTTATTCAATTTGAATTTCTCTGTTGGAATAAGTTCCTTTGGTGCTCCCAGCCCTGCGACAATCCATCTTCCTAAACACTATTACTGTTGTCGCCTTGGCCAGTATGTTACCCAGATGAGACCTTCCCTGTGGGTGCACTTTCAACTTTAATTTAGAAGCTATTGTACTTAAACAGCAACTTGATGTTCATCTATTTGAGAGAACGCAGTTCATGCTGGTTTTCTGTGTTATTCAACATTGTGGTTTCCCAGCCAATTAATGAGGTGAGCATTGTACATTTCAGTGATATTAAAGTGGTATTAAACCCTCGAAAATGTATTATATTGCAGCTTAAGCTGGCCATGGATGGATTGAAATGTGTCCAGTTCAGCAGAAACTGGGGTTTTGGGGTTTTTTATATCACTTTAATTACAGACTTATTAATACTCTTAGAGGCACCCCCTTTCCTTTATATTTTCTAGTTTCTCCACACCACCAATGGATAGATTTGGTGAGAAATGATTTGGTGAAGATTCTACTTTTATCATTGGATCTTTGTGCTCACCCTTTATTTTCAGAGGTTTTTTTTTGTAAAGACTAATGTGTAAGCAAACTATGGAACACATGAATGCTATAAAATACAAAAAAAAAAAATAATAATAAGTGTATAACAAACTAAATGTTATAGATGTATAGTTATGCTGAGATGTCAGGGATTTAGCTTCGTACATTGCTTTGGGGCCCAGAGGAAGTAACTTTGCCATTTCCTGAGCTCTATGTATTGCTTGTGCTAGCACATTGTGGCCAGTATGTCCCAGTGTATTGCTAAATTGTCAACTGTGACCAGTTTGTCCCTGTGTATTGCTAAAATTGTCAACTGGACTATGACTGAAAGTGTCTGAACTTTTAGCTGCACAGGCATCACCAAGAAAAACAAAAGAGGTCTTCATGAAATTAAACACACCAGCTTTGTGTTTTCACGTCAAATGATTTTTTTTTTTCTTTTTGCTCTCTTAAAGGAATTAATGATTACCCTTATAATCATCAAATTTGATATGTCCAATCTAAATAAACAGACTAGAATTAATTAAGTTCCCCAAGTGTCTTCTCCCTGCAGCTGCAAACTTGAATGTGACTTCACACTTGGAATTTACACTTCAGTATTGGACGAGGCACGCGGCACGGGTTCTGCTCTTTCTCATTGCGTTTTTTATCTCTTGATGATGACAAGAGTGCGGACCTGGCGCTTAATTACATCACATCAAATTACTTTATTAGCCAGCTCTGAAATGGAGCCTAAAGACACAATGAATAGATGGAAAATAAAAAATCTTTTTTTTTTACACTTTATTTTTAACTTAAATGAACATTAAAACGGCCAGACATCGAGCATTGAAATTGGACAATGAATTCATTGAATACGTTATGTTCTATGAATGCCCTTGTTTCTGAAGATATTCAGATATATAAACATATGTTTCATGTTCATATTTCATATTTGTTTGTAGCCAATAAAATATGCTCTCTTTATACCAACACCCTATATTTGTTGTATAGTTAGGTATACATAATGCAATGTATGCATAATGGTATGCATAATGCAATGTATGCAACTTAGTGATTTGGGCCTTATGCATAAGCAAGGTGGCAGGTCTGATGGTGTGGAGGATCCATGGGGTTATTAATATAAATTCTGTGTGTTCTGTCCACAAAGCATTCTGCTGCATTGGGGGCCACCTATAAAATAGACTGAGTATCCAATTATGTAATTTGCTGTAAGTTTGCTTTAAAATAACTAACTATGATAATTCCACATTTGATGTTTTGAGTATTAAGGGAAACTAAAGATATATTATTGACTAATGTAGACTAATGTAGACTAATGTGACTAATGTAGATCTTGGACACCTATCCAATTCACATGTCTTGACGAAGCTGGTTATGTTCTGTGAAAGGTGTTAATTCGGTACCCTCTTTTTGTTATAGTAGAGCTAATTTCAACACTTTTTTTCATTTTTTGGTGGAGTAAAGGAGGGTTATAACCCCCGGTCAGTTTTATTTTTGACATCTGTGTCTACCATTGGGTAGATTGGAGGAAGCAAGAGGAAATCCTTCCAAAGTGGGGGAATCCCTTTTTCCACCAAGGTCACTGGAACTAGTGCTCCCACTGGAAGATTTTTCTTCCATTCCTGTGTTGGTTTCTTTCACTCTCGGTGATAACAGTAAACAGGAGGGTGAATCTCCCTAATGGGGGCACAGACAGCAAAAAAACCTGACAGGTGTTCTAATCTCTCTAATTTCTATCGAAAACTAAAAGAAACGTTTTGCTTTTAGCTATACTTCAACATGGTGAGCCCCATTGCTTCATGTGTGTGGCACCATCAATAACGCATAGTGCTGGTATGCAATTAGTTTGGGGAGGCTTTCCAAAATTAGCAGCCAACAGTATTTTCATAGGACTTACCAGTTGAATAATGAATAAATAAGTTTGTATGCCTGACCTAGCTTAAATCAGGCATTAAGTTTGCTTATTTCTACCAATTTCCCTACCACTTACTGGTCATACAGAAATATACTTTAAACTATACACAGAAAGCAAAGGTTGCTTTTGGGGACCATAGCTCCAGAGAGATGATTTGCCAAAGGAAAATAGGGGCTGTTCGCATTGCAAAGGAATATTCCCCAGGGCTTAGTGAATGAGATAAAGCTTTGCTTACTTCCATCATCCAATCATGTGCAAGCAAAAATTATGTTTTCTATTTTTCTTCTTTCTTTCTTTTTACATGATTGGGTATTCTTTGCAAAGTGAATTTTCACAGAATTCACTAAGCTAAGTGAGCATTCCCTTGAAAAGTGAACAGCCTATTTGTCTTTAGTAAATCAAAGCCATTATCTGCTCGTTCTCCCTGTTGTTTCGCCTATTTCAGTAAAACCCCAATTTGTCATGTGCAACAATTGGCCTAGTCTAAGTAAACGGATATAAACAATATAAACTATACTCAATTTATTTTATAATATACACAATAAAATACATTATTCATGAGAAAGGGCTTACGTTTCAGTTGCGTCCAGGGGTCTACTATCTGACCAGCAGAGCTGACATAGCAGTGATTCACAACCTGCATGTATCTCATTCTCCACCCACAGAATTCACAGCAAAATCAGAAAACCATTGATTTGAGAAGGAAATTTTTTATGTTAAATACCTAGAATGAGTAATACAATTGGACAAAGTTTAATGAATAACATATTTCAGGACATCTACCAAATGTGAATTTTATACCTTTCTTAAAAAGGGCTAAAAGTTGAAAAATAATGACATACTTTATTTGATCAAATGTTTGTGGACAACTGACCACTACACCTACCTATATGGCCAAAAGTATGAGGACACACTTCCAAAATATTGAGTTCAGTTGTTTCCGGTGGAGGGTATCTTTAAAGTGGAACAAAATGTTAAAAATAAAACATTGTGAACAGGCAGGCTTCTTATTGCAGAAGAAATATGTAGTGAGATACACTTACCTATCTATTTGCAATCCTCTACAGACTGAATATTGAGCTGTGCATGCCAAGACACTGCCAGTGTAGGCGTCCGACCCCTGGCAGTGGTGTGCCTTTAGTTCTCCTTAAGTATCATAGCATACAAATATATTTTAGACAACTTTTTTAAAACAAGAATGTTCCATATTCCTTGGATGTCTGTGCCCCTGTGCACAAACTCAATCTCATAAAGACATGGTTTGATGAGTCTAGTATGGAGGAACATGAATGGCCCAAAGATCAGACTTATTTGGTCATTGTTTGAGCTTCTATTGTAACTTGTTATTAATTCTACATCTGTGTTACGCAATTCTACATTATTTGTTTTTATACATCTGTATTGCCATGGCAAATGGAAAAAGTGCATAAATCATTTAAAGGAAGTTCTAGCCAAAAATTTAAGGTAGTTCTAAACCCAAAGCTTGTTTTAGTTTGCTGTCCCCTCAAAATAACTCAACACACAGCCATTAATGTCTAAACCGCTGGCAACAAAAGTGAGTACACCCCTAAGTGAAAATGTCCAAATTGGGCCCAAAGTGTCAATATTTTGTGTGGCCACCATAATTTTCCAACACTGCCTTAAGCCTCCTGGGCATGGAGTTCATCAGAGTTCACAGGTTGCTACTGCAGTCCTCTTCCATTCCTCCATGACGACATCACGAAGCTGGTGGAAGTTAGAGACCTTGCGCTCCTCCACCTTCTTTTTGAGGATGCCCCACAGATGCTCAATAGGGTTTAGGTCTGGAGACATGCTTGGCCAGTCCATCACCTTTACCCTCAGCTTCTTTAGCAAGACAGTGGTCATCGCGGAGGTGTGTTTGGGGTCGTTATCATGTTGGAATACTGCCCTGCGGCCCAGTCTCCGAAAGGAGGGGATCATGCTCTGCTTCAGTATGTCAAAGTACATGTTGGCATTCATGGTTCCCTCAATGAACTGTAGCTCCCCAGTGTTAGCAGCATTCATGCAGCCCCAAACCATGACACTCCATGACATGACATCATGCTTGACTGTAGGCAAGACACACTTGTCTTTGTACTCCTCACCTGGTTACTGCCACACACGCTTGACACCATCTGAACCAAATAAGTTTATATTGGTCTCATCAAACCACAGAACATGGTTCCAGTAATCCATGTCCTTAGTCTGTGTGTCTTCAGCAAACTGTATGTGGTCATTCTTGTGCATCATCTTTAGAAGAAACTTCCTTCTAGGACGACAGCCATACAGACCAATTTGATGCAATGTGCGGCATACGGTCTGAGCACTGACAGGCTGACCCACCACACCTTCAATCTTTGCAGCACTGCTGGCAGCACTCATACGTCTATTTCCCAAATACAACTTCTGGATATGATGCTGAGCACGTGCACTCAACTTCTATGGTCGACCATGGCGAGGCCTGTTCTGAGTGGAACCTGTCCTGGTAAACCACTGTATGGTCTTGGCCACCATGCTGCAGCTCAATTTCAGGCTCTTGGCAATCTGCTTATAGCCTAGGCCATTTTTATCTAGAGCAACAATTCTTTTTTTTCAGATCCTCAGAGAGTTCTATGCCATGAGGTGCCATGTTGAACTTCCAGTGACCAGTTTGAAAAAGTGAGAGCAATAACACCAAATTTAACACACCTGCTCCCCATTTACACCTGAGACTTTGTAACACTTATGCCCTGTACAAACGGTCGGACATTGATCAGACATTCTGACAACAAAATCCATGGATTTTTTCCAACGGATGTTGGCTCAAACTTGTCTTGCATACACACAGTTACACAAAGTTGTCAGAAAATCCGATTATTCTGAACGCGGTGACGTAAAACACGTATGTCGGGACTATAAACGGGGCAGTAGCCAATAGTTTTCGTCTCTTAATTTATTCTGAGCATGCGTGGCACTTTGTGCGTCGGATTTGTGTACACACGATCGGAATTTCCGACAACGGATTTTGTTGTCGGAAAATTTTATAGCAAGCTCTCAAGCTTTGTGAGTCGGAAATTCCGATTGAAAAGGTATGATGGAGCCTACACACGGTCGGAATTTCCGACAACAAGGTCCTATCACACATTTTCCATTGGAAAATCTGACCGTGTGTACAGGGTATAAGGAGTCACATGACACCGGGGAGGGAAAATGGATAATTGAGCCCAATTTGGACATTTTTACTTATGGGTGTACTCACTTTTGTTGCCAGCAGTTTAGACATTAATGGCTGTGTGTTGAGTTCATTTGAGGGGACAGCAAATTTACACTGTTATACACGCTGTACACTCACTACTTTAAATTGTAGCAAAGTGTCATTTCTTCAGTGTTGTCACATGAAAAGATATAATAACATATTTGCAAAAATGTGAGGGGTGTACTCACTTGTGTGAGATACTCTATGTTAATCTTCCAGAAATCCATTGAGCTCCTAACCTCCTGTGCACTCTGCCACACTCCACCAAAATCCTAAGTCGCGTTATCCTCCCTGTGTGGACTACAGAACACCCCCTACATCATTACTGCAACACAAGGGTAATTCTGTAGTCCACATGGGGAGAAAATGGGCAGAGCTGATAAAACCAACTAAGATTTCAGGACAGCAGAGGTAGAGTGCAGAGGAAGGTAGAGCTCACTGACTTTCTTGCAGATCAGTGGGTATTTTTTTACGCTTGAAGTATTTCTAAAGGGATAAAGCATGAAGAAACGTGAATTTGTTGCAGAGATGTACTGCATTTTATTTTCTCCAGAAAAAATGTTATGTGTAAAGATTAAAAACTAATAAATAAATATACAGTATATATATATATATATATATATATATATATATATATATATATATATATATATATTTATCAATAAAATTATTCCAATCGTTTCTAAATAGTGTGTAGCTACAACACCCTACAACATGCATATTTATTTTCTCCTTTTATTTTTTGCTTTTATTGGAATAGCAGAACTCTCGGCAAAGCGATTGTCAACCCCCCTATAACAAAGACAGACTGAAGTTCTGGCTGGTAGTTAACATGCAGCTGCTGAGTGCCAAAATATTTGTGGCAGCAAGCAAGTACAATTACGTGATTTGAAAGTATTTTTGTTGCAAAGGGGTGGCTAAAACTTTAATTATAAAAATGAACGCAGTTTCCATTTCCTGTTGCCAAAAGGAACTTATCCCGGAGCGACGTTGTAGAGAACCAGAAGAAATTAAGTAATCTCTTTTTGGAAAATTAAAGAACAAAGGCCTCTGAAATAATGTCACATCTAGGGGCCAGAAGCCATATATAGAGCTGCTTAGTTGGCTTTAAAGAGGTAATAAAGTAAAAGTCAAAGAATTCCTTATTTCTTTTCTTCCCTTCTGTACATATTCTGCTCCATTTTTGGAGAAAATTCTTTCTCCTCTGCTGTTTACATTTTTACACTTCAAATAAAATCATTAAAAGAAATATAACCGTACCAAATGAATCAATGAAAATAAACCCACATAAAAAATTTGACCCTGTGTTTTTTTGTTTTTTTTCTGCAGAGATAGATAGATAGATAGATAGATAGATAGATAGATAGATAGATAGATAGATAGATAGATAGATAGATAGATAGATAGATAGATAGATAGATAGATAGATAGATAGATAGATAGATAGATAGATAGATAGATAGATAGATAGATACAGGTTAATAGGCTGTTCACATTTTTTTCCACAGCTTAGTGAATGAGGGCAAGCTCTGCTGACTCTCATCATCTAATCATATGCATGCATGCATGCATGCATGCAAAAAAATGTCTTGCACATGATTGGATATTCATAAATAGATAGATAGAGTTCACAGTGATCAGAAATAATTATTTTAAGCATACCATTTAGTATGTGTTGTTATTATTATAACATCTGTTTTTAAACCTATAAAATATACAGGAAAAATCAGGTGCTTTCCCACAATGCACATCTAGCAACTCACATGCATGGACCAAATGCTTGGTGACAAACAGGGACAGTGCTAGACTATTTTGCACCCTAGTCAAGATCAACTATTTACACCCTCCCCCCCCAAAAAAAATAAATAAATAAAAACAGTATAAGTAAAGAAAAAGGTTGGGACTTTAAATGAGGTGTGTGCACAAACAGTTGGTATAAGTGAATTGTGTATGGATATTACAAAGTTAGATAAGCATATAGGTAGACTTATGACACAATGAAATTATATACATTAATGTTGAGAGCAAATTTTTATTACCAAAACCTTATCAACAACTATAAAAAATGTATCCATGATTACAACAATTCATATACAGAATCAAAATAAATTCATCAATAGTTGGGTCATAACATGTTACATACAAATATTGGGTAAAAATGAAAAAGTAGTACAAAGTAAATTCATGGTTGACAAAAATTCATATAAGAAATCAAAATTTATAAAAAAACGCATAATGGTAATATACAAAATTACATCCTTAGGGCTTGATGCGTTTCGTGGGCTGTATTCCACTTCTTCAAGAGAAGATCTAACATGCGAAACTGAAAAGGATATACAAAAAGCATTGTAGTCTAGTAGTATACCAAAAAGGGGAGGGAAAGGAGAAAAAAAAAACAATCCTATAGGAAAAAATTGCTACTCACAGATCAGTTCCAAAATGGATACATGCTATGATGAACACGGGGTTATCTGGGGACGTCTGTGTCCCGGGAACTGAGGGAGTATATCCTGCACGCGCCAAGGCGTACAACAAAAGGACCTCATGAAGGAAATCAAAAAAATTTAAAACAGTAGACATTATTAGAACAACAAAACATGAAACTGCTAAATTTCTCTAGCTAACGTCATCCAATCCTGCAGCGTGCAGTGGTATGTAGAACGTCGCAGTGTGTGGGGAACACCGACGGCAGTGGGAAGCAGGCCCGGGCTGGGACAAAAAATAGGCCTGGACATTTTACACTGAGCAGCGCATTATATTTGGAATTTGGTTTAAAAAAAAAAAAAAGACAGCTATCAGTTTCTCAATGTATTTTAGTTATATTTAGCCTGCTTCACTCCATTGGTGAACATTTTATTTATTTTTTAAATTTTTATATGTTATTATTTTTTTAGGACCCCGTTGGGGGGCTTCTTTGAAATATCTGGGGTCTAAACGGACCGCTGATGTTTCACCTTTGTGACAGAGAAAGGCGATTTTAGGACACAGCCCTCAATCTCTATCTCTGGAGCCTCAGCAGCACAGAATAAATGAACAGGAATAACTGTGTTTACTATGTATATGAATGAATGGGAAGCCTCCGTACAGTTTACTATACCTCAGTTATGAATGAAAAAAAAAATGAGTAATTTAATTGTCACTCTGTCATTTCAGATAAAGAAGGGGCAGGTAAATGACACATTTACTGGCCCCTTCCCTATTCTCCATCCTGAAAGTTACCACGCAACAGCCAGCAGGAGAGGAGAGGAGAGGAAGGAGGGAAGGCGGCAGAGTTGTAGGGGGGGGGGCCAGAAGAGAGGAAAGAGTGGGGCCAGGAAGGAGAAAACAGTGGGATCGGGAGATCACAGCAGGGTAGCAGGACCTGGATAGGGGGGTAGTAATTAGAGAAACCAATCCCTTCCATTTCCTTTTTGCAGCCACTGAATGCCTGGAGGAAGGAGAGGAGGAGAAGCTAGCATTCTGCAGCTGCAGAGGATTGGTTTCTGTACATGCCGCTGTCTTGTTAGGACATGCCGTGACTGCACCCTAGGCGGCTTCCTAGTAGCTGGCCCTGGTGATAAAGTACCGTGCGTTTTGGTGTGGTGCAATTTTTCAAAAGGGTCATGTACTTCTTTAGTGCATTTTTTATGTACAGGGCAGCCCATTAAAATCAATGAGCTGCCCTAAACACAGTGAACGGAAACGCACAAAAAAATTCACACTCACTTAGTGAGGTCGTACCTGCATCAGTATAAATGAAGCCTAACAACTTGAAACAAACAGAAAGTACTGATGATGTTAATGTCTGTTAGGAAATACATAGGAGATACATATCTGATAAAGAATACATAGATAGCTAGATAGCTAGCTAGATAGCTAGATAGATAGATAGATAGATAGATAGATAGATAGATAGATAGATAGATAGATAGATAGATAGATAGATAGATAGATAGATAGATAGATAGATAGATAGATAGATAGATAGATAGATAGATAACAGGGGAGAGGGAGAGAGGAATGAAGGAAGGATGGATGGATGGATAGATAGCATAATTCCAAATCGCCTAGTGTGAATTTGGCATTGTTATAGCATCTGTTTTTCAACTTTTAAAATTCACATACAATGTAACAACTTTAAAGAGATACAAGATCTTACTGTCTATTGAGAAATATGTTTCTGATACAAGATAAATAGATAGATAGATAGATAGATAGATAGATAGATAGATAGATAGATAGATAGATAGATAGATAGATAGATAGATAGATAGATAGATAGATAGATAGATAGATAGATAGATAGATAGATAGATAGATAGATAGATAGATGTTTAGGCAGGGTTGCTATCAAATTTAGTTGCCAGGCGATAGTTGCCTTGGCCAATTGTTAGGAGATCAATTGTTTCCCCTCTAAATCTGGACTTGTTGCACCCTTTCTCTTCTGTCACTGGGTGGCACTGTGCTAGTGACATTAGATAAGACAGGGGCTTTGCCAGCTCAGACATGAAGAGATGGGGTGTCTCAGGCAATGGGCAGGGATGTTATTATTATTATTATTAATATTATTATTATTATATGCGATTTATATAGCGCTAACAGTTTATGCATCACTTTACAATGTATAGGGGGACAACACAATTACAGTACAGTTCAATACAAAAGGTACAGGAAGGACCTGCTCATACAGTTTACATTCTAAAGGGAGGGGGTGGTGGTACAAAAGGTAATAGCTGCAGAGAATGATTTGATGGGGATGTTCTTTGGTCCCTGGGCCTGCTGGGAGAGCCTATTTATTTGGGTGGAGTCAGGTGATCGGGATTCTGTGCCACCAGGATGGCTATCTGGGTGGATGTGCTGCCCCGGGCTGTTAGGCCAAGCCTAAGGCCTATTCCGGGGGTGTTTAGCTGCTAGGATTCCTGAGGGCCATTCCAGGAGCGGGAGAGCAGAGTAGGGTTGGGACTTAGCTAGTAGTCCAATCAGAAGTAGTGGTTCCACAGGACTGGGAACCAGCTGTGGTTGGATGTAGAAGGGGAAGCTGTCGCCACCAGGTGACCATCCACCTTGTTACCGGAGAGCACTGTGAGTAATCTGAAGTCAGTACCAGAGCGGTCTTCTCACCAGCCGGGGAAGAAGTGGGAAAACTTCAGTGAGTGCCAAGCCAGGGACCCAGTGGGACAGCAGAGGTGACGCTTACGAAGCATCAGTGAGTGCCAGGCCAGGGACCTAACGAGCCAAGCCAGGGACTCGGCAGGGAAGCGGTGGTGACGCTTGAGGAATATACCAAGCACTAAAGTGGAAGAGCTCAGGGAATCCAGTGGCTATTGGATCCGAAATCTAGTGAAAGACTGTGAGTGCGTTGAGTAAAGGCCACTTTACCAATCTATGCAGAAGGATGTCACCTGTTCCTGACCCTGGAGGTCACCATTAGGCCTCTAGAGGTCTTGGACCTTGCGATAGATAGATAGATAGATAAATAGATAGATAGATAGATAGATAGATAGATAGATAGATAGATAGATAGATAGATAGATAGATAGATAGATAGATAGATAGATAGATAGATAGCTTCTTCTTTGGTATAAAAGCAGTTGAAGAGCTGAATGAAATATGACTCTAGCAGATCAGATTAGGGAAAAAAGGCAGAAATAAAACAAAGCAGCACAATTATGCCCTGTCCGCACGGTTGGATTTTCCAACGGAAAAAGTGCGATCGGATTGTGTTGTTGGAAATTCCGATCCTGTGTGGGCTCCATCGGACTTTTTTCGTAGGAATTTCCGACACATAAAGTTTGAGAACAGGCTATAAAAATTTCCGTCAACAAAATCCGATCGGTTAAATTTCGATCGTGTGTACACAAATCCGACGCACAAAGTGCCACGCATGCTCAGAATAAATTAAGAGACGAAAGCTATTGGCTACTGCCCCGTTTATAGTCCCGTCGTACGTGTTTTACGTCACCGCATTCAGAATGATCAGATTTTCCAATAACTTTGTGCGACCGTGTGTATGCAAGACAAGTTTAAGTCAACATCCGTCGGAAAAAAAACATGGATTTTGTTGTCGGAATGTCCGATCAATGTCCGACTGTGTGTACAGGGCATTAGAGTCACGGCCTTAATACCAATGTGAAAAATAAAAAAGTGAAAAATATTGATCTATGTACAGTATATCTATATATTGAACACATGTGGATACCAAATCTACAATTCTGTGATTATTGTCCTTTTTACCCTTCTCTATAAATTTGATCTTGTGTACTTAAAACAGTGTTAAACCCAAAACCAATCATGTAATTTATAGCAGCTTACCAATCATTAGACGTGGTGGCTGCATTTGTTTTCTTTTTTAAGTTTCCTCCCCTTCTGTTTTCACGTGGTGATCTGGCCAGGAACAAACCTCCCGTATGAGAGTGCCTCCACCCTGGATGAATAAGCACAAGGGGCACCCTTGGCCAGCAGCCTAAGTTTGGGGGAGGGTTGTTACATCATGATTAGATGTACTAGCAGATTTAAATACACTAATAAGTTGAAGCCAAACTCCAGCTAACACTTTATGAACAGTTGCAGCAAACAGTTTTTCCTTTTGGGATAAAGGCTTTACATAAATAAATAAATAAATAAAAGCTGATCATTGTAAGCACCCCTGCTAAAGTTAAATGGTTTGTCTCATCTCTGTAACATACTGTACATCTGCAAGAGAGCTTGTTCTTTTGAAAAAGAACACACTTACTTTCTGAATCACCAGATGAAAATAAAAGAAAGAAAGCCTAAAAATTAAACAAATGCAACCATCACATCTAATAATTGGTAAGCCGCAATATAACACATTTTTAAGTTTGGGTTTGATACCAGTTTAATTTTCTGTTTCCCTATGCATAAACAAGTTCAGCTCCAGTCTCTTATTCCAGAAACCTTGTGTGATTTCACAATCTTACTTTGAAAATTTTGCATTGAATCAGCCCTAGGCGGGCTTTTATTACACAACAAATACAATTTAAAATAAGATCTTCATTAACCTGACACAGCGAACACATTAATAATCACATGTGAACAGCTACAAGTGCTTCTCAAGGGTCTATTTACACTGTGTAGCATTCTCATCTACGTTGGAGTTTTAAACATTGATACCTGAATCCTTGGAATTGTCTCATTGCTCGAGCACTTTGAAAGCAAAGTTTTCATAGCAACCAGTGTTTAACTACGTGGGCTGATCCGAAAAGTACAAGTGGTCTCCTGCTGAAGGTCATATGGGGGACATCATGAAAATCAAGTCTAATCAGAGGTTCCAGGTTTGGCCCCTATGTTTATAGGAAGTGTGAAGGCAGTCTATAGCGATGTGACACAGACGAAAAGGGCTATGGTGGCACATTATCATCCAGGGAACCACACAGGATGGAATGCCAAAGTTTATACTGGTCTTATGCAAAAAGTCACAAGGATTCCTAGCTTATATGCCCATCAATAACACGGAACTCTGTGTAAAAGGTTGCCAGGAAAGCTTGATAATGAAACATAATGTAGGAGAGAAACTCGAAGGAACACACAGGAAAGCAGTGGTACGCTATAAGATGTTTAAGGCAGCAGTAAACCGTGACCGTGAGTTTCCTCTACATTTTATCAACAACTTTGAAGTCTTCATGGAAAATGTTCATGCTGAATAAAATCAAGACAATATAAAATCTTACATGAAGACAAGACATGCCTTAGCATTAAAAGTATTATTTATTTGTATAACATTTACAGTATAACACTTTGCTAAAGTCAGGGTAGGGATTATTATATGGGAATATCAGCATTGTCTATAACAGCCTTTCTCAACTTTTGTTACCATTTAGGAACAACTAAAAGAATTTTCAGGTTGTGAGGAACCCTTACTAAAATAAATTAATCGGGGGTCAGTATGAAAAATGCAACTGTTACAGTGGTGGTCAGAATGCCACATTTATGGACAGCTAGAAAAATCATTGGTGTCATGCTGTTGGCTTTGCTAAGTAGCATTAAGCTGACCATACAAGGATCGAATTCCACCTGCATCCTACTGATTTAACCAAAATTTGATATGTGGGTGGCCCTGCCAATACCACCACTTAACAAAATTCAAACTGAGGAACAGAAGATTTGAGTGGAAATTGTTGACTGAACAGTGACTGCAGCCAATCAGCAGCAGTCACTCTTTGGGTATTTTGACAGTGTGTAGAAAAAGTCCCAGTGTCCAGCTACCTTCCTGTGGCTACTGATCCCAGCACCACCTCTTCAGGCATTGCCAGCCCACCTGGCTGCAGCTGCCCCTTTCAGTAGCCCTCCTGGCTAATCTTCCACAGTTCTCCCAAATTGATTCTCCAGCCATCCCAGACTGCCACTCAACAGTCCTCTCAGGCTATCTCTTAGTCCTCCCAGACTGCTCACTCTCCAGCCACCCAGCTGTCTTCTCCCTGTAGATTTCCTGGACATGCTCTCTGGCTCCTGCTGTCCCCACTCTTGCTCCTGTGCCTCTGGACAAAACTCCTTCTTGGGTTTTCAGAGGATCCCTCCAGCACCCGAGCCCCAGGCCTGAGGTCACCCCCCCCAGACTAGGGGGGCTACCTTCAAGCCTCCTCAGCACTCCATCTCCAGCTCATCTTACACCCAAACTCCACACTGCCCCTGCTGGGCTGTGCCGCCCAATTTGTTGTGGGGGATGTGTCCGACGACATATTGACCCTAAAATATTCCTGTAATTCCTTCTCAATTTCTGTATATAGTATGGGATCATTTAATAAGCCCATATTGAGCCGCCATGGGGAGAGGTGCAGTTTTGTCCAAAGGTCTGATAATGATAGTTTGATTGGAGAGTGATCAGACCAGGGAATAGATAGTATCTTCGCTGACGTTATGCACGAGAGTAAGGAGGTATTTACTAGAAAGTGATCTATCCGGGAGTATGTATGATGCACCTGTGAATAATATGTATAGTCTCTGACGGATGGATTTGTCTCTCTCCAGGCGTCAATCAAGTCATATAGGTAAAGTAGGCGGGCTACCTTGCTGCTTTCGCTGGGCGGTCGCTTATGTAACATTTTTGTGGGATCTGATTTGTCCATTATCCGATCCAACGGTAGATTACTGTCACCCCCCCCATGATTACCTAAAAAATCCAAAAAAGAAAGCGCCTCTTCAGTATCAAAGGTTTATTACAGTAAAAAAGCAATTAAAAGCACTTACATAAAAGTTGACAGTTTGCCGCTTCCATAGAGAACTAAGCCCGAGGTGTGTCATAAATCCAAAATGTGGGGCTGATGTATGCCGAGCGGACGGCCGCGGACCTCCGCTCAGAGATGCCGGCTGTGTGAGCGGTGATGTGGGAAAGACACTTCCGCGTGCCGACAGACCACGTGGATGATGACGTCACTCGAGTCATTCAGGTTTGCTGGGGACCACTACGCGTTTATGAGCATGCGCGAAGCTCGTAATGAGCATGCGCGCTCCTTTGTCAAGTGACACTTGACAAAGGAGCGCGCATGCTCATTACGAGCTTCGCGCATGCTCAGAAACGCGTAGTGGTCCCCAGCAAACCCGAATGACTCGAGTGACGTCATCATCCACGTGGTCTGTCGGAACGCGGAAGTGTCTTCCCCACATCACCGCTCACACAGCCGGCATCTCCGAGCGGAGGTCTGCGGCCGTCCGCTCAGCATACATCAGCCCCACATTTTGGATTTATGACACACCTCGGGCTTAGTTCTCTATGGAAGCGGCAAACTGTCAACTTTTATGTAAGTTCTTTTAATTGCTTTTTTACTGTAATAAACCTTTGATACTGAAGAGGCGCTTTCTTTTTTGGATTTTTTATGTACGCATGGAGAGCTGATATCACTCTACAGGAAGCTGCCCTGGTATCCTGGTTGCACAGACTCCCCTGGCTCCCACATCCCTTCATATTACGGATTATCCATACAATATAGACTTTTCTTCTCTATGGATCATTATTGTCTTCATCTGTTGATAGAGAAAGCGATCCATTTATACATTTTGGACCTATGTTATTTTACTGTCATATCCACTGACTTTAGCGCTGTTACATCATCATTTATTTATCCCCCATGATTACCTGTCCCTGAACTTTGGGCATCAATATCTTGAACATTTTGCTAAGAAACTCTACCTGTCCAGAGTTAGGGGCATAATATGAAATTATTGAAACTAATTGGTCATGGAGTCTTCCAACCGTCATAATATAACAGCCGTTTTTGTCCTTTACTATAGTGATGGGGGTGAAGGGGGTTCGCTTTGAAAAACATACCCTCACCCCTCCTTTTTTTTGGGGGCGACCTGAGGACAAATAATATTGTGAGTATTTGATATTCAAATATCTAGGAGCTGAAGTTTTAGAAAAATTAGTTTCCTGTAATAGGAGAACATCGGCTCTTTGTGTGTGATAGTATTGGAAAGCTTTAGTACTTTTGATTGGGGAGTTAAAGCCGTGGATGTTGTGAGTGATTATGGAGTAATTAGTGGGGAATAGTGTAGACATCGTGGTAGGGTAGAGCACTCTTACCTCGTGTCACGTAATTAGGTGGTGGAACTCCTATGGCGGGTGATAGCCTCTTCCATACTATCCATGATCAGTTCCTTGAGGTTGTAGCGTGGGGGAGGGGGAGAGGGAAGAGGGGGAAGAAAGAAGAGTAGATAAGCAAAGTAAAATTGAACAATTGGCCTTAGGCCCATGTTATCTAGCTATCTCATTAACATAAATTGAGCAATTAGCATTTATGTGGGTAAAAACCCCATCCGGATACAACGTCAGGGAATTGGAGGGATCCTGCCTATAGGACAGAAAGTGAAAAGAAATCTTCCAAATGGGACATAGATGAAAAAAAACAATTCTGACAGGGATATTAACCGTCCCTTACTCTATTCAAAATGAAAAAAATGAACTTCTGTAACCCTCAGGAAACATTAAAAGCCTGTGGCATACTTTAAAACAAGAAAAAACACCTTAAAGTTGCTTTCTCATTTTACTCCAGTGCTATTTTGCCAAAATTGTTACATTTCTCTGAAATCTCCAGATTTTTACTGAAATTTGGGGTAAAAAAAAACACGTCAATTTTCCCACTAACTACTGAGCAGGAAAGTCAATATTGGCTTATACATACACCAGTTATTAACAGGAAATGGCTCAAATGTCAAACTTTCTAGATAATCTGCACATGCACATGGTAAATTTACATACCAATTCACATAAAGATAAATTTGATCTAAATGCTACTTGTTAAAAAGGAAACTTTTCTTTCTGGTGCTTTGAGATCTACCCATTAGTCATTAGGTGATATGGCAAAAAAAACATTCTACCTGTTCTAGGCTTATCATATCAATGTAAACAGCATGACACCTATCCATCCATACACCTTATCTAAAGCAAACAGTTCTTTCTCTTTATGTAACTGGGCCAATAACCCCTAATCTTTCTAAAACTACTATTTGATAATCTGTGTAGAGTACAAACAAAAGTAACCATATTTCTATATTGTTACCTATAATGGATTTTCTTTATATAAACATTTTCACTTTGAACACTCTCGCTATGAACACAAGACACCATCATCATATATTTATGTATATAGCACCAGTATGTCTGCAGTGCTTTACACAAAACAAATCAGGTTCTTCCCAAGAGGATTGTTAAATCAATGCCCCTTCCATAGGCATGTAGTCAGTACAGGAACCAGGTTATATGGCACTCAAGATGTAGATGCCAAAGTGTGCCCCTAACTTCAGCCTTTGAAGATGACATGGATAATGCTTCACATTAACAGTGAAAAGGCAGTAGTTGTAAGTTGGGGTTAAGGTTACCATTTTTGATCATAGTAAAACTAAATTTTGTGCAACTCCAGCCTTTATTTATAAAGGAATTACTGTTAGGGCCCTAATACACAGAGCAGGACCCAACTGTCAAACAACCCAGCCCTGCAGATTACTTGCCTTTGTCATATTTTTCTGCAGGGTGTCCTAGGAGCTCCTGAAAACCTGGAAGTGCCCGTGGGAGCACTAAATAGGGGGCTAATTAGTGCTCGTAGCACATCCCAAAATGTACAAAAGGTAATATCTCAATAGGTTGCTGTAATCTTTTAGTGTAGGACTGAAGAAAGGTGATTACATGCGGGAGAAATGCATCAAAGTCAATGTGGCTAAATATAGGTTGGTTTTTAAAGGTAAAATAGGCTTTAAATTCATCCTAAGGCTTCCGGTAAGTCCTATAATCTATCCTGGACTGGTTCTCTTGCCGAAAAACAGTCCCTCATTAGCCTCATTATTCTATTGTCTAAAAAAACAACAACAAAAAACAGCAAAATTAAAAGTTAAAAAAAATTGTTAGGATAATAACATTCAAATACTCACACAACATAGAAAAAAAGTAACACTAATACGCAGGATGGAGCAAATGACTGCTAAGATTGAAGGTAACTCCCTCCTATTTGACAGAATATGGAAGGCTTGGGATATTTCAATATTCTCTTCTGAACCTGTAGTAGTCACACCTTTTTAAAGTCTGTTAGAAATACCCTTTGACCATCCTTTACACCCGATTGTGAAGTTGACACATTTTATTTTATTTTATTCTTGACCTAAACCTAGATACAGTATGGACACTTTTTGTTGAGATGATCCATTGATGGAAGCCACTGACACTTGACTATACTGGTATCCCCACCAAGATGTATTATATTATATTATTTTATTTTGTCTATTGTTTTGATATATATAACTTCTTCTTTGATGCTAACTTGGCTTGATCTCTGTACCTTATGATACGATGTTTCATAATTGTTAAAACTTTTGAAAAATAAACAATTAAAAAAAAAAATAAATAAATAAAGTAACACTAAATAAACTAAATTACCCTAAATACACCCTCAAAAACACCCACATGAACCTTAATGGCATCCCAGTCTTAGTCCGTAGGGTTCAGCATTTGAGTATGCCCACCCTTTTGCAGCTATAACAGTTTCAACTCTTCTGGGAAGGCTGTCCACAAGGTTTAGGAGTGTGTCTATGGGAATATTTGACCATTCTTCCAGAAGCACATTTGTGAGGTCAGGCACTGATGTGGATGAGAAAGCCTGGCTGTCATACTCCGCTCTAATTCATCCCAACGGTGTTCTATTGGGTTGAGGTCAAAACTCTGTGCAGGCCAGTCAAGTTTCTCCACCCCAAACTCGCTCATCCATGTCTTTATGGACCTTGCTTTGTGTACTGGTATAAATCATTTGGTGGAAGAGGGATTAAGGTGTGGGATTG
Source organism: Lithobates clamitans (assembly GCA_037952925.1). Taxonomy (NCBI): domain Eukaryota; kingdom Metazoa; phylum Chordata; class Amphibia; order Anura; family Ranidae; genus Lithobates; species Lithobates clamitans. The sequence continues at coordinate 2,022,394 of JBBGZY010000292.1, forward strand.
TTTTTCAGGGGTTGGGCTCGGCCTCTTAGTTTCAGTGAATTAAGCTCTTAAATCATCAGCATACCAAGACATTTTGGACAATTTTATGCTCCCAAGTTTGTGGGAACAGTTTGATCGTGCACCAGTGCACGAAAAAGGTCCATAAAGACATTGATGAGCGAGTTCGGGATGGAGGAACACCCCCTACCCCGGGTTCGGTTCGCACCAGAACCTGCGAATGGACCGAAACTTTGCACGAACGTTAGAACCCCATTGAAGTCTATGGGACTCGAACATTCAAAACCAAAAGTGCTAATTTTAAAGGCTAATTTGCATTATATTGTTATAAAAAGGGTTTGGGGACCCGGGCCCTGCCCCAGGGGACATGTATCAATGCAAAAAAAAGTTTTAAAAATGGCCGTTTTTTCGGGAGCAGTGATTTTAATGATGCTTAAAGTGAAAAAAAAAGTGAAATATTCCTTTAAATATTGTACCTGGGGGTGTCTATAGTATGCCTGTAAAGTGTCGCGTGTTTCCTGTGCTTAGAACAGTCCCTGCACAAAATGACATTTTTAAAGGAATAAAAGTCATTTAAAACTGCTTACGGCTTTAATGTAATGTCAGGTCCCGGTAATATGGATGAAATCAGTGAGACAAACGGCATGGGTACCCTCCCAGTCCATTACCAGGCCCTTTGGGTCTTGTATGGATATTAAGGGGAACCCTGCACTCAAATTAAAAAAAGGAAAGGGGTGGGGCCCCAGGCCCTCTGAACAGCAGTATACAGGCGGTGCAAACAAGACAGGGACTGTAGGTTTGTTGTTAAGTAGAATCTGTTTGTAATGTTGAACTGGTACATTTTTAAAGTGTTTAGCTCCAGCCAAAAAATCTATTTTAAGCTTTTTGGAAAACATAGGGAATTGTTATCACCCCTGTGACATTTTTTTTTGCTGTCTGTGCTCCTCTTCAGAAGATTTCACCTCACTTTCTGTCCCAATGACAAATGTTTTTTGAAAAATTGGGGTTTTTAGTGAAACAAGGATTGGTGATAAAGCATCAGTTGAAAGGAGAAACATTTTTCCCATTTCAGGAGAGAATTTCCCTTCCTAGAGGTAGATTTCATCTCACTTCCTGTTGTCTCCTTCCGTTTGCAAGTAGGAGTCGTTTGTAAGTTGGATGTTTGAAAGTAGGGGCCTGCCCTATATACGCTGCAGAAATTGGGGCCTTAGGTGTTGCTGTTGCCACAACACTGTAAGCCCTGCTGTGAAATATTAGATAAGGAATTGTAATTACATGCCCCTGTTGAACAGGGTCAGAAAAATTGGGCCTTTGGTGATGGTGGTGGTGGTGCTGGTGCCACAACACTGTAAGTCCTCACAGTTACTCTTGGCGGGAGCTGTAACGGGCCCTGCTGTGAAATATTAGATCAAGAATTGTAATTACATGCACCTGTTGAACAGGGGCAGAAAAATTGGGCCTTAGGCACTGGTGCCACAACACTGCAACCCCTCACAAATAATCTAGTTGGAGTGCAGGAACAAGCCCTGCTGCAAAGTATTGCATCAAAAATTGTAATTACACGCCCCTGTTAAACTGGGTCTGAAAAATTGGGCCTTAGCCACTGATGGTGGCGCCCAGAACCAAAAATATTCTTACAATCTATCAGCATGATCACTGAGGAGGAAGAGGATAGTCACTTAGCATAACAGGATAGTCACTCAGCATCAGCATAGGGAGTCTTGAAGGAATCTGACATTTCGAAAAAATAATTCGGTTACATCAGCATTAGGTGCTTGGTATCTGGTGGTGATCCAAGACTGATTCATTTTTATGAAGGTCAGTCGATTGACCAAGTCGGTGGACAGGCGCACCCTGTGATCGGTTACAAAGCCTCCAGCAGCACTGAATGTGAATTCCGAAAGAACGCTGGATGCAGGATAGGCCAGTAGCTCAATTGCATACTGTGCAAGCTCTGGCCAGTGATCCATCCTCAAGACCCAGTAACCCAGAGGATTTTTGCTGGGAAAGGTGTCAAAGTCAGATCTTGCCCCTAGGTATTCCTGCACCATGTAAAACAGACGCTGGCGATGGTTGCTGGAACCGATCATACCTTGGGGCTGCGGACTAAAAAATTGTCTGAACGCATGGGTCAGACGGCCACCTTCATCACCGCTCCTTCTTTGACTAACCAAAGCCTCAGCAACACGTTGTCCAGAAACAGGAGTTTGTAACCTCCCAATCTCTGGGAATGCCTTGCACAGACCTTTCTGCAAGGCCTCCCAAAGATGTTTCATCCTCTGCTCCCTCTGCGACGGCAAGATAAGGTCCGCAACCTTACCCTTGTAATGTGGATCAAGGAGGGTTGCCAGCCAGTAATGATCCCTCTCCTTGATACCACGAATATGAGGATCCTTCTGCAGGCTTTGCAGGATCAGGAAGGCCATGCAGCGTAGGTTTGCTGAGGTATTCAGTCCGGAGTCCTCTGGGTCACTAAGGACGACATGAGCCGCAGCCACCTCCTCCGAGCCACGTACAAGTCCATGGGTTTCTTGGGACTGTAAATGATCCCTTAAAAACTGCTGCTGATGCTGAGTGCCAGGCTCCACCTCCATGCTGACACAATCTTCCTCCTCCTCCTCGTCCTCTTCCTGTGTGATCGGTGGGCATGCAGGAACACTGTCTGGATAAAGGGGGCCTTGAGAGCTAAGGAAGTCCTCCTCTATCTGCCTCTGTTCTGCCTCAAGTGCCCTGTCCATTATTCCATGCAGCCTGTGCTCCAACAGGTGGACAAGGGGGACAGTGTCACTGATGCATGCACTGTCACTGCTTACCATCCTCGTGGCCTCCTCAAATGGTGACAGGATAGTGCATGCATCCCTAATCATGGCCCACTGGCGTGGGGAAAAAAAAACAAGTTCCCCTGACCCTGTCCTGGTGCCATAGTCGCACAGGTACTCATTGATGGCCCTCTGCTGCATGTGCAGCCACTGCAGCATGGCCAACGTTTAGTTCCACCTGGTGGGCATGTCACAGATTAGGCGGTTCTTGGGCAGGTAAAAATTCCTTTTGGAGGTCAGCCAGCCGAGCACTGGCATTATACAACCAGCGGAAATGCACACAGACTTTCCTGGCCTGCCTCAGGACATCCTGTAAGCCCGGGTACCTGCCCAAGAACCGCTGCACCACCAAGTTAAGGATGTGAGCCAAACAGGGCACATGGGTCAGTTGTCCCTGGCAGAGGGCGGAGAGGAGGCTGGTGCCATTGTTGCAAACCACCATTCCTGGCTTAAGCTGGCGTGGCGTCAACCACCTTTGAACCTGCCCCTGTAGAGCTGACAGAATCTCTGCCCCAGTGTGGCTCCTGTCCCCCAAGCACACCAGCTCAAGCACCACATGGCATCTTTTGGAGGGTTTTAGCCTGCATACTTGCATACATACACCGCTGGTTCCGAGGACAAAGCACAGGAAGAGGCCATGGAGGAAGAAGAAGAGGAGGAGGTGGAGGAGAGAGGTGTGTCAGAATCACCAGTAGTAGCATTTTGGAGGCGTGGTGGCAGAACAACCTCCAACACTACTGCACCTTGTTCTGCATCCTTCCCAGCTGCCAGCAGAGTCACCCAATGCGCTGTGAAACTTAGGTAACGTCCCTGTCCATGCCTGCTGGACCATGAGTCAGCGGTAATATGCACTTTACCGCTGACCGCCCTGTCCAGTGAGGTCAAGACATTGCCTTCCACATGCCGGTAGAGAGCCGGAATCGCCTTTCTTGAGAAAAAGTGGCGTTTGGGAACCTGCCACTGAAGAACCGCACATTTCACAAACTTACGGAAGGGGCAGAGTCTACCAACTGAAAAGGTAGCAGTTGAAGTGCTAGCAATTTTGCCAAGCTAGCATTCAACCGCTGGGCATGTGGATGGCTGGGAGCGAACTTCTTTCTGCGGTGCAGCAGCTGGGGCAGGGAGATCCACCTGGTACAATCTGACGTTGGTGTACTGATAGCAGATTGCCCACAAGTACTTGGCTGTGACACACCTAATTCTACACCTTCATTCCTCTCCGTGCAGGTCTCAGAGAGGACTGAAGGTATAGTGGGGTTGGCGATCCCAGCTGATGAGGAGCAAGGAGGGGTCATCTTTGTTCTTTGATGTGGGTCTTTTAGGTACGCTTGCCAACTAACTGCATGGCAGGTCAACATATGTCTGGTCAAGCATGTGGTACCCAAGCGGGAGATGTTTTGGCCACGCGAGATACGCTTGAGACATATGTTGCAAATAGCAGCAGGGTGATCTGATGCACTCGTCTCAAAAAAAGCCCACACCAAAGAACTTTTGGAATAACGCGCAGAGACAGCAGCACCCTGCACATGTGGAGCTCTGCGGTGTGATGCAGTCAGTGTGCTGCCCTTAAGCTGGCCCCTGGAGGGCATCCTGCCTCGTTGGTGATGTGCCTCCTCCTCCTCCTCTCTCCTATCAGGCACCCACGTGGAGCCAGTGACCTCATCATCCCCTCCCTCCTCATCACTGGAGCAAACCTGGCCGTATGCTGCAGCAGGGGGGACATGACTCTCAGAATGCTGTCCTTCTTGGGCACCCCCTCTGCCTGGGCTCACGTTACTGCCTTCCTCTAGCTGAGTACCATCATCGGCTCCATGGTCTCCTGGACCATGTACCCAACACTGTGGTCAAACAGTTTGGGGGACTCCTCAGGAGGATTAGGTGGGGCTAGGGAAGGAGTGACTGATGCCATTGAGCCGAGGGAAGAGGCCGCGTTGGCAGCTGCTTTGCCAGACAAAGTACCCTGAGCCCGGGTGAGAGAGGATGAGGAGGATGAGGATGGCTTGGTCATCCACTCGACCAAGTCTTCCACATGTTGCGGCTCAACACGGCCAGCTGACGAAAAAAAGGCCAAGCATGTCCCACGGCTACGTGCTGATGAGGATGCACCGTGTCCATGACCAGTACTGTTCTCTCTAGACACAGAGCCTGCTTGCCCTCTTTTATTGGCTTGTGACTGTCTGCCTCTCCTTGTTGGTTTTTCAGACATACTAATGGCCTGCAGTGAGATGTAGCTGCACAAAACTGGGATGTATATATATACCGATTATACTGCAGCTAGCAGAATCAACTGCCTGCCTGTAGTATTAATAGTATGAGAACACCTGCACTTGTCTTCAGGTAGCTATACTGTAGGTGCAACTGTGCAGGGTTACACAGTACACTAACTGTAAATACTTCAAGAGCCTGCCTGTGCTATTAATAGGATCATAAGAAGCACACAAGCACCTGGCTTCAGGTAGCTATACTGTAGGTGCAACTGTGCAGGGTACACAGTACACTAACTGTAAATACTTCAAGAGCCTGCCTGTACTATTAATAGGATCAGAAGAAGCACGCAAGCACCTGTCTTCAGGTAGCTATACTGTAGGTGCAACTGTGCAGGGTACACAGTACACTAACTGGAAATACTTCAAGAGCCTGCATGTGCTATTAATAGGATCAGAAGAAGCACACAAGCACTTGGCTTCAGGTAGCTATACTGTAGGTGCAACTGTGCAGGGTACACAGTACACTAACTGTAAATACTTCAAGAGCCTGCCTGTGCTATTAATAGGATCAGAAGAAGCACACAAGCACCTGTCTTCAGGTAGCTATACTGTAGGTGCAACTGTGCAGGGTACACAGTACACTAACTGGAAATACTTCAAGAGCCTGCATGTGCTATTAATAGGATCAGAAGAAGCACACAAGCACTTGGCTTCAGGTAGCTATACTGTAGGTGCAACTGTGCAGGGTTACACAGTACACTAACTGTAAATACTTTAGGAGCCTGCCTGTGTTATTAATATGATCAGAAGAAGCACACAAGCACCTGGCTTCAGGTAGCTATACTGTAGGTGCAACTGTGCAGCGTAGACAGTACACTAACTGGAAATACTTCAAGAGCCTGCCTGTGCTATTAATAGGATCAGAAGAAGCACACAAGCACTTTGCTTCAGGTAGCTATCCTGTAGGTGCAACTGTGCAGGGTTACACAGTACACTAACTGTAAATACTTCAAGAGCCTGCCTGTGCTATTAATAGGATCATAAGAAGCACACAAGCACCTGGCTTCAGGTAGCTATACTGTAGGTGCAACTGTGCAGGGTACACAGTACACTAACTGTAAATACTTCAAGAGCCTGCCTGTGCTATTAATAGGATCAGAAGAAGCACACAAGCACCTGTCTTCAGGTAGCTATACTGTAGGTGCAACTGTGCAGGGTACACAGTACACTAACTGGAAATACTTCAAGAGCCTGCATGTGCTATTAATAGGATCAGAAGAAGCACACAAGCACTTGGCTTCAGGTAGCTATACTGTAGGTGCAACTGTGCAGGGTTACACAGTACACTAACTGTAAATACTTCAAGAGCCTGCCTGTGCTATTAATAGGATCATAAGATGCACACAAGCACCTGGCTTCAGGTAGCTATACTGTAGGTGCAACTGTGCAGGGTACACAGTACACTAACTGTAAATACTTCAAGAGCCTGCCTGTGCTATTAATAGGATCAGAAGAAGCACACAAGCACTTGGCTTCAGGTAGCTATACTGTAGGTGCAACTGTGCAGGGTACACAGTACACTAACTGGAAATACTTCAAGAGCCTGCCTGTGCTATTAATAGGATCAGAAGAAGCACACAAGCCCTTGGCTTCAGGTAGCTATACTGTAGGTGCAACTGTGCAGGGTTACACAGTACACTAACTGGAAATACTGTAAAAACACCTGCCTGCCTGTCAGTATATTAGGAAGAGAATAACAGGAATGGATCTAGCTAAACTGAATATAGTGTATATATATATATATATATATATATATATACAACACCTAAGATGCATATATATACACAATACACTGTAAGTGCAGCTAAGTGACTCGACCTGCCTACTCTAACTTAAATCAAATGACACTGTCTCTCTGTCTATCTATCTCTCTCCACCGCAACACACTACACAAGGCCGCCACGCAGGCGGCCTTATATAGTGTGGGACATGTACTAAACCCCCTGAGCCATAGTTGGCCAAAGCCTCCCTGGCTTTGGCCAATTACGGCTCTCTGTACACACGGTGCTGTGATTGGCCAAGCATGTGGGTCATAGTGCATGCTTGCCCAATCATCAGCCAGCAATGCACTGCCATGCCGCACTGAATTATGGGTCGTGACACGCCACTTGAATTTGGCACGAACGGCCCATAACGTTCGTAATTCGGCGAACAGCCGAACACACGATATTCAAGTCGAACATGCGTTCGACTCGAACATGAAGCTCATCCCTAATCACAATATTGGCTGGCTAAAGTGACAAATATTTTGCAAGGGTAGCAGAAATTTTCATAAATGTAAGTAACTCATTTCTATAATTTTCAAATTGTGTATTTGTGCTTCAAGAGTTTATTTTTTCTTGAATCTGGTGTTCCTTTCTTATAAATACATTAGGCCTCCTTGGCATTTTGAAAGTAGTCTATTGGATCTCCTACGGGTTTACTAAATGCAGAGTGACAGTGAGGCCCCCTTTACAAAAAAATTGCACCCAAAGAGACCAGGGGCTCCCTCCTCCTAGGTAATCTCTGGTCAACAAACAGAATCTAGTAGGGATCTTGCTTTAATTGTAACAGAGATTAGGTAAAATAAGCCTGCACTAACATCATTGGCCTACAAAGCATGTTATAGATTGCTTTATTCCTTGGTGTCCTAATAAGAAAAGTTTAGTGCCTCCTTATAAGGGTGCTGATGTCTCATCAACAGATATATAAAAATCTCAATTTAGTAAAAATTAATCCAAATAACCTAAATCTTTTTATAGTAGTCACCTAAAATTTCTCCAGTTTTAAGACTGGATAAAGCAGGGCTATTACTATAATTTTATGCTTTCCCATATGGTGTTGGGAACATGCTTACAGGAGGAGATAGTCTCTTGGGTTTGCTGCTACTTCTTGATTATCGGCCAGGGAGAGCCCTAGCCCAAGCAATATTGTTTAACTGAAGTGTCATCTACAGAGAGTTCCAGTACCCCAACTGCGCTGTCTGGAAAAGGTATCTGGACCACTAGACCTGCTACACAAACATACAAATAATTTGGCAGGCAAAACAATTAACAATTCTCATCTCTGTATTTGAAATATGTATTTAGCTCCTTGCCTGCATTTAAAAAATGTCCATGCAATTTATCCATTACTATTCAGATCCAAATTTGTGCAACTGTCCTTAAAATAAACAGTTTTTAAAGCAGACTTCTTCCATTTGTCAATTTTCCTTGAAAAGAATTAGTGAGAAACAGTTCTCGGTGTCCTATGCCAGATTCATAACTCTTAATGAAAAGCAGTTTTCATGTTTCACAAAGAAAAAAAAAGTGCTTATCATTAAAGAACATGTCTTTAAATTACACTGGCACAAAAGACTGTCGTGTGTTTTCAATTGCCAACATTTCACAATATGAAGCCCCTAGTACGTCGTTCTAACGATGCCAGCCAATGGAAAAAAAAAGAACATAAATTCTGCATATGTGAGATAAAATCACATCAACATTAAATGGGAAATGGAGCAAAGCAGCATCTGATGAATATTGAACGAGACGGCAAATATGGAGAATGATATTAATATTATTCATGTGGATGGCATATGTGAAAAATACACTTCTCTAAATGAGAATTGGATGAGCCTGAAATGGAAAACAAGGTTAGAACATTGGTCCAAAAATATGACAAATAACTGATACTAGCTCATCTAGCTTTCTAAGTACATTGGCCCACATCAACCTTTTGTTGAATTTTCTAGTCCATCAATAAAGTGGTCATCATGCCCAGAGCACATGCAGCAGATTAAAAGGAAAGCATTGTGTATTTTTTGTGAGCACATATTCTAAGCTGTTATCAAAGCCCCCTCCATCTTCCCTTTACCCTATGCAATATTTTTAAAAACATTTTTTTATAAACATACCTTATTTTTCTGGGCATCTTCTATCAGGTGACCTCCTCTTCTTCCACTGGCAGTGGATGATCCATACTCCAGTATGTTGGGATTATTGTTTAACACAGCAGTACTGTGAGCACGTGGAGATGACACGCAGCCCAACCAAATGTGTCCATGATGGCTTGGGCCTACAGGAAGTAGATAAAATGAGGCTGACCGAAACTCAACTTGGAAGACCAGTGGCAGCAGGGGGAAAGAGCAATGAGTCTGCAGGGACAGTGCCAGGCAGGAGGTGGGTATGACAGCAAAAACTCAATATTTTATTTGAAAAATATTTTATGTGCATTTATTAATGTATTGTAGTGATGTGATCATTTCTTTGCCCATTTACTAAGTGTATACTCTTGTTATGCAGTGTTTGTTTGCCCTTTTCCAATATGGTTGCTATGCTTTCTCTCACCAAGGATGAAGTGATCAAGAAGAGCAGAGGATGGCAAGGGGTTTTGTGGGTAGGTGGGTGGAGAGAGAGACATGTGTAGAGCAGAACAGTGAATTCTTGCTAAGGGAGAAAGACTGTAAATGCTGCAGCTTCACCTCACTGAGAGATACATAGAAACTGTTAATGATTTCATGTTCCTGTGTGGAAAATACTTTATGTTGGATGGTTCACTGAATGTTATTTCTTCAATACATGGACTTTCAAATACAATGCTGTGTGGATTACTGTCTATGTGAAGATATATTTCTCAATTGGGATTTCACTTGTTATTCACAAGCCCCAATTGAGTGGAGCCACTGTGCTTGTTAAAGATCCTGTCCTGATCACACAGATTATGAAGACTCTGCTCCTAAATACTATACAGGTGGCGCCATCATACCTCAGTAGCCGCAGAGAGAGAAAAATAGTGCTACAGTACGTTTGCATATTATTTGTATTTCTTTTATTTTTTTATTTGTTAACTGGATTTAGACTTTAAGGCAACCTTTTTAATAACATTTTAACATTATTATTTTTGCACTATACAGCACAATATTCATACAAAAATTGAATATCTGACATCAAAGATTGAAGGGTACAACAATTATGCATTCAAGGAGACATATGGGTGGATTTACTAAAGGCAAATAGACTTTGCACTTTGCAAGTGCAGTTGCTGTAGAGCAAATGAGATAAAGCTTCACTTTACGGAGCATATTCAATCATATGCAAACAAATTTTTTAAAAATGCGTTTTTGCTTGTACGTGATTGGATAATGGAAGTTAGCAGAGTTTCCAATCATTTATTAAGCTCTGGAGCAAATACACTTGCAAAGTGCACAATCTATTTGTCTTTATTAAATCCACCCCTTAGTCAGAGAACCTGGACATTATAAATGTGATGTTCTCCAGTATGTAACAAGCACAGTGTATATTTTAATGCTATAGAAGTATGGCAACATTTAAAATACAAAAGGCATAGTAGAAAAACACAGATTATATTTATATACATAAAATCATACAATACAGCGCTTGCAAATATATGGTATTAAGCAGGTTCTTTTGTGAGAGAAAAAATGATACTTTGTTGCAGCAGCAGAGTGAAAGTACTGTACTTTGAAGATGTATAAACCAAGTGGACTGCGCTAGCAACTAAATGTGTAAATATATAAACACAAAAAACAGAAAACACAAAACACCCCAAGTGTTGGTAAAGTGACACGTGAGTATAGATATGGATGTGTCAGAGAACTGGACCTGCAGCTCGTGCATCCGAGCCAACGCTCAGTGTGCATGCACTAAGCTGCAACACCAGAGCCCCAAGAACCTCCACAAAACCATATCAATTAGTGTAAAAGTGTAAAAATGGCAGGATCACAGGACGATGCACTGCTTGAGCAAATGCATCTATCAACCTCAGAATTAGCAAATTGGCATACAATAGTACAAATGAAAATATAAATGTATAAATATAGCATAACAATTGTGCAAAAAATAGGATAGCATGGACCAAAACTATTCAGCACATTCCAGATAGCATAAAGAGACCATAGAATGTCATCTACAATATAGATGCTCCTTCATGGGGCAAACAATGAAATAATAGACGTGCTTCCAACTTTTTCATCTTTTCCAACAACCAGGGCCAATGGTGTAGTGATGTAAAAAGGATTGCTCATAAAGCCATAGAAGCACACGTTCCACCGAAGGAGAGAAGAGAAGTATATAGCATAAAACCTTTTGAAACCAAAGGTCACCTGCGCATAAATGCGCTACTCACGGGACCGATCAGGAAAGCAGGCATTCAGATATTTCGGTCGGTTCGCCGCTCATGGCGTGCGTTCCACCGCCAGGAAGTGATGTCACTGGTAAAGCCGAGAGAACGTGAACAGGATGTTGCGTCGACGCGTTTCGCCCCTCCCCCAGGGCGTTATCAAAGACTTAACATCCTGCCGGCGTGTAAACCTTTTATGTTATGTTCAGTGAGTGACAGCCATTTACGGCCAATGGGTGAAAAGTTACCCATTCCTTCCTCTATCATCATATCCTGTTTGCAAAAATAAAACTTTACTCAATGGTCGGAGACAAACAACTCCAATATGCAGATAGATGTTTACAGCATTTTCATGAGGAAAACATCTTAGCACTCACTGCCTTCCACAGAACAAAGTATATACAAAACAAAGAATACTAACATCAGGATATTTAGATAGAAAAATTCATGCAATGTATATTGGATATCTAAACTCCTAATAATAAAAACAATATTTTAATCCATTACCAATAATATAAAAATCTATAAAGGATGGCAAAATGATATATAAAAAGATTATTTTGTACAAAAGATAATAATAAAAAAATAAAAAAATATAATTAATGATAAAAATATATATATATAATCAAAAATATTTATTAATAACGCATCCCATATTTCACTCAATGATTTACCAATCTACCAGATTAGATACTCATGACTAAGATATGGGAAAACACTTGATCAAAAATGCATGATGGTAAAAAAATATAATATATACGGTGCTAGAATGCACAGGCAAATATATAAAAAATATATTGAGGTATAGTAGAAACAAAATATGTATATTTATACTACCAATTCGATAAAAAACAATTCAAGTCTAGCTCAATATTCAGGCCCAAGGGGTTCAAAGTGCGTAATCTATGTATCCACTGGGTTTCATTTTGTGAGATGTTTTGTCTAAGGTTGGAACCTCGCCAGTGATCTTCAACTCTGTCAATTCCACAGAAAGTGAGTAGGCTAGGATCTTGATTGTGGAAAAGCCTAAAATGATTGGAAAGACCATGGAATCTATAACCCTTCTTGATCCTATTAACATGCTCATTCAGCCTTATACCCAGTTGTCTGGTGGTTCTTCCTACATATTGCAGATTGCAAGGGCAAGATAGAAGGTAGGTGACATGCGTTGTACTGCAGGTGATAAATTTTTTAATTGTGTACGATCTACCATCTACCATGGAGCTGAAATGGGTGGTTTTCCGCTTGCGAAATTTAGATGTTTTACATATTCCACACCTCCCACAACTATAGAACCCAACACTATCTAGGAAAGTGCATGTCTTTCTAGGGGGATCTATAACATTATGTGCTAGCTGGAGCCTCAAAGTGGGCGGTTTGGTATAAATAAAATTTGGCTGTCTTGGCAGCACCTTCCTCAGGTCATCATCCTGATGAAGGAGAGGCCAATGTCTCTTTATGATTCTCTCCAGGTCTCGATACTGTCTGTTAAAACCTGTGATGAAGGATAGACTAAAATTGTTTTCCCCTTTTGATTTAGATTTAAACAGATCATCCCTATTCATTTCCCCGACTGTTTGTTTTATCTTCTCTAAATTTTCCAGACTGTAGCCTTTTTCTTGGAATCTTTTCACCATGGTGTTGGCTTGCAAGTTATAGTCACTTAGGTTACTGCAGTTTCTTCTAATCCTAAGTAGCTGACTTTTGGGGATACCCCCTAGCCATCTAGGGTGGTGGCAGCTCGTCAGGGGGATATACCCATTTCGGTCAACATCTTTGAAGAAAGTGCGGGTGAGTAATTTATTACCTTCCCTAAACAATGTTAGGTCTAAAAAATTAATAATAATCAGCGGGATTGGATCCCTCTTTTCTAGACTTGGTGAATACCTAGACTGTTTCCTGCAACCACTCACCAAAAAATATCCTGCATACCTTAAAGATAGCAGGGAACTTATCGAATTAACTAAGACCATAACAATAGATGACAATTGTTTGCTTGCAAGTATTGATGTAAATTCACTCTATACCAACATCCAACAAGAACATGCGTTACAAGCAGTAGGATGGGCATTAGAGGATACAGACATAAAATTAAAACAAAAGGAGTTTATTTTAAAAGCTTTGGATCTAGCAATGAGCCATAACTTTTTTTGGCACCAAAAGGAATACTATAGGCAAAAGAAAGGGGTCGCAATGGGCGCCAAGTATGCACCTTCAGTGGCAAATCTGTTCATGAGCTTTTGGGAGGATGAGGCCATCTACCGATCCAATACCCCGGAGCTCAGGTTATATAAGAGGTACATAGACGATATCCTGATCATTTGGGCAGGATCGCCCGACTCCTTTTCAGAATTTATGGCCAAAATAAGTAACAATAGGTAACAATAGGTTTGGTATATCCTTTTCCGAATGCTTTAGTTACCAACAAATTAATTTTTTAGACCTAACATTGTTTAGGGAAGGTAATAAATTACTCACCCGCACTTTCTTCAAAGATGTTGACCGAAATGGGTATATCCCCCTGACGAGCTGCCACCACCCTAGATGGCTAGGGGGTATCCCCAAAAGTCAGCTACTTAGGATTAGAAGAAACTGCAGTAACCTAAGTGACTATAACTTGCAAGCCAACACCATGGTGAAAAGATTCCAAGAAAAAGGCTACAGTCTGGAAAATTTAGAGAAGATAAAACAAACAGTCGGGGAAATGAATAGGGATGATCTGTTTAAATCTAAATCAAAAGGGGAAAACAATTTTAGTCTATCCTTCATCACAGGTTTTAACAGACAGTATCGAGACCTGGAGAGAATCATAAAGAGACATTGGCCTCTCCTTCATCAGGATGATGACCTGAGGAAGGTGCTGCCAAGACAGCCAAATTTTATTTATACCAAACCGCCCACTTTGAGGCTCCAGCTAGCACATAATGTTATAGATCCCCCTAGAAAGACATGCACTTTCCTAGATAGTGTTGGGTTCTATAGTTGTGGGAGGTGTGGAATATGTAAAACATCTAAATTTCGCAAGCGGAAAACCACCCATTTCAGCTCCATGGTAGATGGTAGATCGTACACAATTAAAAAATTTATCACCTGCAGTACAACGCATGTCACCTACCTTCTATCTTGCCCTTGCAATCTGCAATATGTAGGAAGAACCACCAGACAACTGGGTATAAGGCTGAATGAGCATGTTAATAGGATCAAGAAGGGTTATAGATTCCATGGTCTTTCCAATCATTTTAGGCTTTTCCACAATCAAGATCCTAGCCTACTCACTTTCTGTGGAATTGACAGAGTTGAAGATCACTGGCGAGGTTCCAACCTTAGACAAAACATCTCACAAAATGAAACCCAGTGGATACATAGATTACGCACTTTGAACCCCTTGGGCCTGAATATTGAGCTAGACTTGAATTGTTTTTTATCGAATTGGTAGTATAAATATACATATTTTGTTTCTACTATACCTCAATATATTTTTTATATATTTGCCTGTGCATTCTAGCACCGTATATATTATATTTTTTTACCATCATGCATTTTTGATCAAGTGTTTTCCCATATCTTAGTCATGAGTATCTAATCTGGTAGATTGGTAAATCATTGAGTGAAATATGGGATGCGTTATTAATAAATATTTTTGATTATATATATATATTTTTATCATTAATTATATTTTTTTATTTTTTTATTATTATCTTTTGTACAAAATAATCTTTTTATATATCATTTTGCCATCCTTTATAGATTTTTATATTATTGGTAATGGATTAAAATATTGTTTTTATTATTAGGAGTTTAGATATCCAATATACATTGCATGAATTTTTCTATCTAAATATCCTGATGTTAGTATTCTTTGTTTTGTATATACTTTGTTCTGTGGAAGGCAGTGAGTGCTAAGATGTTTTCCTCATGAAAATGCTGTAAACATCTATCTGCATATTGGAGTTGTTTGTCTCCGACCATTGAGTAAAGTTTTATTTTTGCAAACAGGATATGATGATAGAGGAAGGAATGGGTAACTTTTCACCCATTGGCCGTAAATGGCTGTCACTCACTGAACATAACATAAAAGGTTTACACGCCGGCAGGATGTTAAGTCTTTGATAACGCCCTGGGGGAGGGGCGAAACGCGTCGACGCAACATCCTGTTCACGTTCTCTCGGCTTTACCAGTGACATCACTTCCTGGCGGTGGAACGCACGCCATGAGCGGCGAACCGACCGAAATATCTGAATGCCTGCTTTCCTGATCGGTCCCGTGAGTAGCGCATTTATGCGCAGGTGACCTTTGGTTTCAAAAGGTTTTATGCTATATACTTCTCTTCTCTCCTTCGGTGGAACGTGTGCTTCTATGGCTTTATGAGCAATCCTTTTTACATCACTACACCATTGGCCCTGGTTGTTGGAAAAGATGAAAAAGTTGGAAGCACGTCTATTATTTCATTGTTTGCCCCATGAAGGAGCATCTATATTGTAGATGACATTCTATGGTCTCTTTATGCTATCTGGAATGTGCTGAATAGTTTTGGTCCATGCTATCCTATTTTTTGCACAATTGTTATGCTATATTTATACATTTATATTTTCATTTGTACTATTGTATGCCAATTTGCTAATTCTGAGGTTGATAGATGCATTTGCTCAAGCAGTGCATCGTCCTGTGATCCTGCCATTTTTACACTTTTACACTAATTGATATGGTTTTGTGGAGGTTCTTGGGGCTCTGGTGTTGCAGCTTAGTGCATGCACACTGAGCGTTGGCTCGGATGCACGAGCTGCAGGTCCAGTTCTCTGACACATCCATATCTATACTCACGTGTCACTTTACCAACACTTGGGGTGTTTTGTGTTTTCTGTTTTTTGTGTTTATATATTTACACATTTAGTTGCTAGCGCAGTCCACTTGGTTTATATATATTTATATACAGTTCCAGGAAAGCAATTTTTAACGTGACTTTTTTCCGCTATTATGTGTTTGGTGATGTATTTTTATTATATAATGGTATATTAGGTACAATATATATATATATATATATATATATATATATATATATATATATACTGTATATTATATTGTATAATATAACAGTATATAGGCATAGGAAGAGTAGCCACAACATTAGTCCTGACTAGTTACGTATCTGCTGCTGAGGTGTCATTCACTCATCTGTTGTGAGAAGGAACACTTGTGAATTTACCTGCAATCTGATTAGATGCAAAAACTCCAGCAGAGATTCTCGTGATTAGCTGCAAGAGGCATCCCCAGTGAAAGCAAAGGATGCTGGCTCCCGCAGCTGATAGTGGCCACTTGCATTTGATCGCTGCATGAAAGATTACATGCAAGTGGCCGCGGTTAGCTGGCAACCTGCTATTATTTTTAATGGAGCTGCCTCCCTCAGCTAATTGCATGAAACCTCTGCTGGGGTTTTCGCATCTAAGTGGAGTACAGGGGCATTTGTAGGTATGAATGCACCCTTAAGCACAACCATTGTTTGGTACCACAAAGCAGGAAGCAGATCCCATTTATGTAATGAGCATGTGTGTAAATACTGTAAATAACGTGTAGCAAAGTCCCAGGGCCCTTGAGGCCTAATGGTGACCTCCGGAGTTAGGGAGAGCTGACATCCTTCAATGTAGAGTGGGTTACAAGACATGGTGGGTATGATGCAAGATGAAATGGTGGGCACCAGACACTTTTTGGATGCAAAGGGATTTATTGCCTCTTAAACAGAACTGTGTAAGAGAGGGTTGGGCCAGGACACCCTTAGGTAGATGCAATGTTAATTGGCAGACTCCGAGAATTCTATAGGCAGACAGCTTTACAGGTGAAGGCCTCCAGCCGGACACCACTTCTGTATAGGTAGGATCGCTGTCTCCTATGGCAACAATTTTGTAGCTGTTACTAACAGTAAAGGTATTCAACTATCTGCAACATGAACAGTTCTCTTTACCCCACACTCACTCACTGTGGGTCTTTACTCAACAAGCTCCCAGTCTCTCTCACTAGACTACAGATCCACTAGACACTTGATCCCCTGAGCTCTTTCACTGTAGCACTCATTATCTTCTGCAAGCATCACCCCCACTTTACTGCTGGGTCCCTGGCTTGGCACTCACAGATCTACCTCAAGCTTCACCCCTGCTGAAACATTAGGCCCCTAGCATCACCTCGGCTGTCCCGCTGGGTCCCTGACTTGGCACTTACTGATGCTTTCCCACTTGTTCGCCGTCCCTGGCTGGCAAGAAGTCTGCTCTGGTACTGGCCTCAGCTTAGTAAGAGTCAGAGAACCACTCCCACAGCCCCATCTGTATTGGGGATACATTTTAGAGAAAAGGAGGACCAGAAATGGCCCTAGATCGGACTTTAGAGGCAAAATGGACGAGAGTATATATAAAAAAATATATTTTAATGATAGCAATTCGTCATACATAAAGCAGGTATCAAAAGAATTAAAAACACAGACAATTAACACGCAATTGACATAGATGTATGGCGTAACAAAATGTTAACACTATGTAGGCAACAGTGAGCCCATATGCATCAATGCGTTTCGCTGTTTTGCTTCGTCAGGACACATTCAGGGGTTGTTGGAAGGAACAGGTCTCACTATCTTGTCAGCATAAAACATCCACAATGAAGGCCAAAGATCACTGTGTAGATAAGGGAACATAACTTCCTAAAACTAGTAACCGTATGATGAGTAGCCCAAAAGATGTCACTCATGTATAGTATATTCCAGGATATCATTCAAGTTGATAAACGGTGAAAAAGGGGAAGGTGGATGAGGGGGTGGTATGGACATAGCCTGCAAGAACTATCTTTCATCCAGAATACTGGTAATATATATATTCACCAACAACATATGTATGTCCTTCTAGATGTGGATAACAGCCTCTCCTGAAATTAGCAGAAGTGACTAAGGCTGCGCACAGTCCAAGGGCTCATTAAAATAGCCATGTATGAGGTATAGTCTGGTGTACCCCCCGGGGAATGCATCTACCACGGTATGGACATTTTGGGAAATTACGTTCCTTTCTCTATACAGTGATCTTTGACATTCATTGTGGGACCCTCCATTTGTGGATGTTTAATGCTGACAATCTAGTGAGACTGCTAATCTCAGGAGAGACTGTTATCCACATCTAGAAGGGCATACTTATGTTGTTGGTGAATATATATATATATATATATATATATATATATATATATATATATTAACAGTATTCTGGATGAAATACAGTTCTTGCTGGTCTATGTCCATACCAGCCCCCCCCCCCCCCCATTGTACGCCATACATCTATGTCAATTGTGTGTTAATTGTCTGTGTTTTTTAATTCTTTTGATACCTGCTTTATGTATGACAAATTGCTATCATTAAAATATATTTTTTTAAATATACTCTCATCCAATTTGCCTCTAAAGTCCTATCTAGGGCCATATCTGCAGTCCCAACCCTGCTCTACTTCTGGATATGCCCTCAGCTAGCCTAGCAGCCAGATGCCCCTGGGATAGGCTTTAGGTTTCTGGCCTAGCAGCCTGGGGTAATATGACACACGTCCATCCAGACGGCTGTCCAGGTGGCACAGAACTCTTATTACTTGACTCCACCCAAATAAATAGGCTCTCCCAGCAGGCCAAGGGACCCAAGAAAATCCCTTCCCATTGGCTGAGACACACCATTCATTACTAATCTGTCCTTGCAATGCCCTTGTCTTATCCAATGTCACCAGATACCTGGCCATCTAGCGACAGAAGAGAGAAGTGTAGCAATTCCAGAATTAGGGCGAAATCAATTGACCTCCTAACAATTGACCAAGGCAACTATTACTTGGTAAAGAAATTTAATAGCAACCCTGCTTAAACATCAGGGTGCTTTAAAAGTAAAAGATGTTGCGCTGTTAAATAATAAAACACTAAAAGGGGTTGATTTTTTAAAACTGAACAGTATAAAATCTGGTGGAGCTCTGCATGATAGCCAATCAGCTTTTATCTTCAATCTATTTATTTAGGGTTTGACAATAAATCTTTTCGACCAAACTGGTCCAACAGAAAGAAGCCGTCGGACAATTCGATCATGTGTGGGCTTCATCTGACCTTTTCTGTCGAAAAATCTGTTGGACCTTAGAAATAGAACATGTTTCAAATCTTTCCGACGGACTCGAGTCCGATCGAAATATATGTTCGTCTGTATGCTAGTCCGATGGACAAAAAAGGACGCAAGGGCCGCTATTGGCTACTGGCTATGAACTTCCTCATTCTAGTCCGGTCGTACGTCATCACGTTCAAAACGATCGGACTTTGGTGTTATCGTGTGTAGGTAAGTCCGTTTCGTTGGAACTCCGTCGGAACTCCGTCAAAAAGTCTGGTCGTGTGTACACGGCATAAGTGAAAATGTCCAAATTGGGACCAAAGTGTCAATATTTTGTGTAGCCACCATTATTTGCCAGCACTGCCTTAATCCTCTTGGGCATGGGGTTCACCAGAGCTTCACAGGTTGCCACTGGAGTCCTTATTCACTTCTCCATGAGACATCACGGAGCTGGTGGATGTTAGAGACTTTGCGCTCCTCCACCTTCCGTTTGAGGATGCCCCACAGATGCTCAATAGGGTTCAGGTCTGCAGACATGCTTTGCCAGTCCATCACCTTTACCCTCAGCTTCTTTAGCAAGGCAGTGGTCTTCTTGGAGGTAGTGGCAGTGCTTCCATAAAGGGTGCAGGAGTGCCCCCCCCTCTCCTGCACCGCTCTAAATACCATAGATAGATTCATGCAATGCATGAATCTATTTATGGTCGCTGCTTACACCCCCTATTCAGGTGCCCGGCCCATTTTCGTGCGCCGGGCATCTGAATTACACCGGCGGGGGTGTTTTTTGGAAGCACCTGATCAGAACCATAGGCTCTAATATATATATATATATATATTTGGGGGTTAATTTACTAAAGGCAAATCCACTTTTCACTACAAGTGCACTGCTAGTGCACTTGGAAGTGCAGTCGCTGTAGATCTGAGGGGAAGATCTGAAATGAGGGGAAGCTCTGCTGATTTTATCATCCAATCATGTGCAAGCTAAAATGCCATTTTTATTTTCCTTGCACGTACCCCTCGGATCTACAGCGACTGCACTTCCAAGTGCACTTGCAGTGCACTTGTAGTGCAAATTGGATTTTCCTTTAGTAAATCAACCCCTTAGTGTCTTATACATCTTTTACTTTATTTATTTACTTTTGGTATGGGAACGCATATCAGGGGTTTGCAACAGCGTGTATTCCAATTTCACTGGCTCATTAGTATTTAATAGCGGTGGCTCAGGAATCACATATATAATTATTTTTAATGAGCATGTATGGCCGCTTCTGTATACATATATGGTTACATACTATACACAGAAACAAGTAATGTTTTAAAAAGCATGTATTTTTTTAACATGTGCCTTTAACCACTTGGCGACTGCGCTATAGTCGAATGACGGCCACAGCGCGGACCTAAATTTCCGGGAGGCCATCATAAGACGGCCTCCCCTTTGCACGCTCCCTGTGCGCGCCCTGCAGGGCGCGCGCTGTGATCACCGAGTCACTGTGACTCGGGTAATCACAGATCCGAGTAAGGGGCCAGTCCCGACCCTTACCACATGATCAGCTGTCAGCCAATGACAGCTGATCACATGATGTAAACAAAAGCTCGGTAATCGTTTTTGTTTTCTCCTCACGCTAACAGCGTGAGGAGAAAAAAAAGCCGATCACCAGCTTATGTGCAAGGGACATCGGTCCCGAAGAGGAAGTGGCAATTCTGCCTCATCTATGCTCACCAGTACCCCCTGCCAGTGCCACCTGCTATTGCCACCTGCCAGTGCCCACAGTGCCCACTAGTGCCACCTATCAATGCCCATGAGTGCCACCTATCAATGCCCACAAGTGACACCTATCAATGCCCACCAGTGGTGCCAATCGGTGCCACCTAGCAGTGCTGCCTATCAGTGTAACCAATCAGTGCCCATTATTGCCACCCATCAGTGCCCATCACTGCCACCCATCAGTGCCCATCACTGCCACCTATCGGAGCCCATCAGTGCCGCCTCATCAGCGGACATTAATGAAGGAGAAAAATCACCTGTTTGTAAAATTTTATAACGAAATATAAAAAAATATAATTTTTTTTTTTTAATTCGGCATTTTAAAAAATTTTTAACAAAAAATAAAAACTGCAGAGATGATCAAATACCACCAAAAGAAAGCTCTATTTGTGGGAAAACAATGATAAAAATGTCATTTAGGTGTGTTTTATGACCACGCAATTGTCATGTAGTGTTGTATGACCGCGCAATTGTCATTCAAAGTGCATCAGCGCTGAAAGCTGAAAATTGGTCTAGACAAGAGGGGGGTTTAAGTGCCCAGTAAGCAAGTGATTAAACCAGTTTTATACTATTTGCTGTACATTTTAACACATTGGTGTTTTTCTTGAATCATCATCAGGTATTTTCCAAGCATAATGTAATTCTTGCTTTTTGTGCATACCTTAGAACAAATGAGAAAAAGCACTCTAAAAGGGACTTCTTTATAAACCAGTAAAAGTGAATGTAGGTGAATAAATCACAGTCATTTAAAACACATAAACACCAGGAAAATTAACCTGCAGTGGATTGTTGGTGATTGTCACATCCACAATTTCTCTTAGTCCCCTGCTGAGTTCTATAAAAATCTGCCAGTTAAACCTACCCCATGCAGTTTCCTGTGAAGGGTGGCAATAATGCTGTACTGTTCCTGAATTCAGAGCAGAGTTGTCACCCTCCTGTAGGTTTGGCTTGCTTACACTATGGAAGATTCTGTAGTGGTTTTGGCTGCAACTAGTCCTACTCACTGCTTTCTGAATGGACATCACTTCCTCTGTTGTTGAAATCCTCCCACTGTGAGCTGCATTGTCTGGGAGGGGGAGCATGTGAGACGTAAATTAAGAAGGATTTGGCTTATTCAGGGAAGGTGAATAAATGTTTGTGTGGAAATACACTGTTAATTTGTATTTTATGCAACAGCTACATCAATATCAGCACTTTTCAGGTTCTTCATCCACCCCCTCTCTGTTCCTATCCTCATTTGAAGCTCACTGTATTTGTCTATTTTCTCCAGATTCATTGAGAATTGCTGTGATCTATCACCCTCATGGACCGATATCAAGCTTCCTTGATTACGGTACTTCTCTGCTTGGCTAACCTACTTTCTCTTTTCTGAAATTCCAACAATCATTCATGGTGACTTCAATATCCCTGTTAATCTTAACATTTCCGCTACTTCTAAATTTCTGAGCCTAACCTCCTCTTTTGGTCTAAAACAATGGACACACGCTTCTGCTACCTATGCACTCCGCGCAACCTCTCCAACATTCCTTTTCCTCTCTCTGATCACCACCTTATTAGTTTCACTCTCTCCTTGTCTACCTCCTCCTTGCCTTCCAACTACTGAACAATTACACATAGAAACGCTTCTGTCACGTACCTTACAGCAGAGCCCAAAATGACGAGGGTGGCTTCTTGCACGGTCTCGTTCCTAGCACCCCTGGAGGTTGAGACAGGAACTGCTAGGGCAACGGAAGAGTGCAGGTGCCTGCAGGCGGAAGACTGGAGTCTGGGAATACTGGAACCTCTGTTGAGAAGATGTAGACACTGATCACCGGACTTGTTCAACAGAAGCCAGATCAGGATCACTTGAAGAGTCAGAGGAGTTGGCAACAGACTAGCAGCAGGGTACACAATCAGAAGGCAGGATCGTAGTCAGGGACAGGCAGAGGTCGGCAACAGGCTGGCAGCGGGGTACACGATCAGAAGGCAGAGCTGTAGTCATAAGTCCAAGCCAAGGTCAGTATAGGAAGGAGAGGCAGACAAGCAGGCAGGGAGGATCCAAGAGAATGGACAGAGGGAGCCGGGTTTTCAGGAACAAGGTCAATCAGGCAAAGCAGCAAACAGGAACTCAGGGACAAACTGAAGACAATCCAGCACTGACACTAGGCAGACTCTATGTTTAAATAGGGCACCATGCGCCAGGACGCACACCCGCTCGTATTGATGCACCATTGCGCATGCCTGATCCAAACCTCACTGGTCTCTGTCTAAGACTCTGCGCACGCACATTGGCGTTAGAGGAACGGAGATTGGCAGCTGGCGCATGGAAACAAGCATTTGTTTTGGTGGTTCTCTGACAGCTTCACCATCTTATCTCTTCTCTTCTTTTTTCTGCTACCAATTGTCTCTATGAAAAACTCTCGACCTTGTTCTGCCCCAACCTGGCCAGTTCTATCTACAACAGTCATCCACTCTGGATTCCTTGGCCCCCTCACTACACACAGAATCAGGCCCCGACAGCTACAACCCTGGCAGACAGACAATACCAGAAGCCTCAGAAAACTGAGCCATGCCCTTGAGTGTCTATGGCATAAGACTAACTCACAGCAAGATTTAATCTGCCCTCCAAAAATACCATTCCTGCCTCCACACTGCCAAACAGACCTACTTATTAACACCCTTTCACGCAGTCCTCCTCAACTCTTTTCTACGCACTACTTCATCCTCCATTACCTCCACCCACTAACTTACTCACTGCCCAGGAGATTCAAAAGTAACATTGATACAATTCATCTTGATATCTCCACTCTACAGATATCTTCCTCACAGTACACTCTTTGTTCTCCTGCACAATCAATACTCTCATTTAACCCAGCTACTATAGAGGAAGTGGCTACATATTTTTCTAATGCCCACCTAACCTCCTGCCCCCTGGACCCTATTCCTTCTCAAATACTACGGTCACCCTCTGACTCTATCCTACACTCTTTAACTCATATCTTCAACCTCTCCCTCTCTACTGGCACGCGTGGCCGAGCACAGACGAAACCGGAAACCAGTAAGGAGGCGCCTCAGACGCCGCTCCTCAACTTTTTATCGTATATGCTGTTTTTAAATTGATTAAATGTAAGAGACCACCTGATTTTTTAATAAATAACCATCTTTTACAAATATACTACACTATTGGAGGCATCCTTTTTCTCTCCCCTTCCTGTTTAAACCACCGGACT
Organism: Lithobates clamitans; assembly: GCA_037952925.1. NCBI lineage: Eukaryota > Metazoa > Chordata > Amphibia > Anura > Ranidae > Lithobates > Lithobates clamitans. The sequence continues at coordinate 2,046,642 of JBBGZY010000292.1, forward strand.
GGTGGAGCCCAGGTGGGCAACCCCTCTTTGTTCCCATATTTGATAGGTGCTGATAAGCAGGAGTATCGCTACAGCACCAGAGAAATTCCATCACAACACCACCATAAAAGAACAAAGAATTGGTTTTTGATGCCCATATTCATCTTTTCTAAGGTGAGAGTCTAGAGAGCCCGGTGCCACCGGATCACCAATCTCAAGATTATAATATTTTTTCCATTTTCACCAAATGATCCCAGTGAAATAGCACAACATAAACTTTGTATATTGTTGCACAATATAAATTTTTTCATATATTTCCAATGAACCTTTCATTTATGTCTAATGTTATCTTTGATGCACAAAAGCACTTTTGTTAACTATTTATTGCACTATGGAGCACTTTTTGATATTGCACAAGAATTTTCATTCATTTTATTGTATGCACTATATTTTGAGGTGATAGATTTTTAAGCGCGAAATCACTTTTATTACTATATTTATGCTGAGTGTAAGTGAACACTTTAGATTTTGCTGCAGTCCACAGAGACATCATCACCACTCACTTGCACTTTATTTCAGCCAATCACAGAAGCATCTACACAACCTACCAACTCAATTTAGCGCGAGGGATCACACCATACAATTTTGTTGTCCCCTAATCTATCCATCTTTAGATGATCCCAGAAAGCCCTTCTCTTTAGAGAACCCTATCCTGCTTCTAACTAATACACTGTTTACATTCTCCATCAGCTCATCGCCCACAGCTATAACCTTTTGTATTAATTGACCCTCCCTCTTAGATTGTAAGCTCTAACTAGAAGGGCCCTCTGATTCCTCTTGTAACAAACTGTAATGTAACTGTAATGTCTGCCTTCATTTTATTAAGTGCTGCGCATACTGTTGGCGCTATATAAATCCTGTATAATAATAATAAAAAATAACAATAATAAAAATAATATCAGTATTTGGTAAAGATATTTTTTTCAGCCAGTAGATGGAAGTGCTTAGAAGTTTGCAGCTGCATCTAAGGTGAACTCTATGTCTTTTCTCTGTATAATAAAGTTCCTGTTTCCTGTCTGCAGTTCAGCAGCAGATAAAGCCCATGGGAACTGTGCACTGTCTGTTCTGTAGGGCTATATACAGAATTTCTAACATTTTGTTTACTTTATTAGGCTTGTGCATGACACTGTGTCTGGATTTGATCCTTGTTTAGACTGACATACAAGAGCATTTAGCTGCAATTAGCTGTGTGGTAAGTCTCATTAAAGAAAAGTCATGTGTAAAAAAAAGAAGACATCCCAGGCCCAACATGCTGTCCTTCTTCTTTGGAAAGAAATGGTAGAAAACGATTGCAGTGATCCTCTTGATCAGAGGGTTTCATAAAGATATGTTCTGGGGCCCTCTGCAGTATCTGAGGATAAGTAGATATCACCCATGGTTTACTAGGAGATGTATGCACAGCTACAGGTTCACCTAACCCCCCCCCCCCCCAATCAGCTGCTTATACTGACCATCCCTGACATCACTGACCATATTTGGTCAATAATGACACCCAGGGTCAACATAATTGAATGTCACTTGACATGAATCTACATCTCTGGACAATGTGATTGCTGTTTAAATCAGAGGACGTTGTTGATTTTTTTTTCTAATAAATTACTTTTTCACATGGTGGGAGTTTTTTTACTCTTTGCATTTTTTAATGAATGGAATATCAAGTTGTTTGTACATGGTGAGTCATATTGCCTCCTCATCTCCCTTAAACACCTCTGAAAAGTGAAGGCAAACTTGTCACATGTCTAAACTTAGCCTTAAACAGAACATTTTCTTTCAAATGTTTAAATGATGACAGGTTTGCTTTGAAAGTATTTCATTATTTAACATCATACAAGGAAGGTGGGGTGAAATGAGTGTCATTGTTCACCTGCTAGAGGAAGAACATGACATGTGTCCCAGAAATCACAGGCGGAGGTTGGCACTGCCATCCCTTTAAATACATAAGTCAATGACTAAAACAATGCCTTATTTCCTGTCTGTACTGTCAGCGAACAAATTAGGCAAACAATTCCTTGTTTGCCCTAACTTTCGTTTGTCTGTGGAGGAAAAAATTATACAGTTAATAAGTCAAGTTTATTTCCACTTTATTCTCCATAAATGTTAATAGACCTATAAATTTAAAATTACGTTTAACTCATATACGAGGCCTGTGGATTGCATTTACAGAAAAAAAGAGTGAGAGAGAGTATAAGGAGCATGTTGGAAATGATCTGGCCAAACAAGGTTAACAGACTTTCATTAAAGTGGTTCTAACCCCAGATATCTGCCCCCTTTGTATGGTAGGGCACACCACCAGTCAAAGATTTATTTACAAAAGGCTTTCAAAATAGTGCTGTTTGTACCTTTTTTGACTATATTTTTCCAGGTCATGTGATTGCTGTACTTATTATCACCACAGGGGTGGAGTTAAGCCACAGTGCGCCCAATATCCTGTGATGCCATCAGGATAGTCAGGTCCCGACCAAGACTATGCTGTGGTGATAGTATAGAAAGCATATATCTGACCTAGGAAGTAAACCATGCATAGTAATACACAGCTTATTTACCAGGGTTGCCAACCCACCACTACTTTTTTTACTGACAAAACATGGACAATTTTGCTGACAGAGCCCTTTTTTTTTTACTGATAAATATGACATAAACGCCTATTGTAATGCATAGAATTGCTATTTAACCACTTTCTGACCTGCCACAGTACATATACTGCGGCAGGTCGGCACATGCAGGCACAATTAATACATGTACATCATGTGCCTGCACCAGGTTTAGGAGCATGCAGCGCCCCCACCCCGCAACAGCTGTATTAGGGCCTGGTGATCATGTGATTGCTATGTGATCACATGATCACAATGTCAACAAAGTCATTATGAACTGTGTTGCTTATTCTGTGCTTTCACCAGTCAGTGTCCCTGATCATGGCCACATCAGTCATATGATTATGTTGTGCTGCACTGGTGACATTATGTAAAAAAAAATCCTGAAAACATTTTTTGTTCATTTTCTTCATTTTCAAAAAATTGTGACAAAAAATGACAACTTCAAAAAGCTCACCATGCCTCTTACTAAATGACTCAGACTATCTATTTCCAAAAAGGGTTATTTGGGGGGAATTTGTACTGTCCCATTTTAGAGCCTCGAGAAATTAGATAGGTCATCAGTATATCGGAATCAATACATTTTCAAATATATACATATCATAGATTTCTTTTTTACCATTAGCAGAATACATTTTGGCCTAAATTTATGTCAAAATTTGGTTTTATTGGATATGTTTTGTGACAGAAAGAAGAAAATATTATTATTTTTTTTGTTTATATTGCAAAAAAACCCACTGGTGATCAAATACTACCAAAAGAAAGCTCTATTTGTGTGAAAAAAAAAAGATAAAAATGTAATTTACATACAGTATTGCATGAGCGCCCAATTGCCAGTTAAAGTAGTGCAGTGCTGAATATCAAGAAATTCCCTGGTCATGAAGAGGGTAAAACCTTCCGGAGCTCAAGTGGTTAAAGAAAATAAACTATATGTAAACATTAACAATACCTATAACAAATAATCTGCTTGGCTTTACAATTAAAATAAAAATAACATGACAAATGTGACCTTGATAGAATTATGAAAAACCTGGGAAATCCCAAGGATGGGGCAAAGAAAGTCCCGCAACGTGTGAAGCACATCTGCAAACAGTGGTCATGGTCCGGTTGCACCCAACAGTGGGAGTAGCTTAAAGAGGGAAGATGAATCAGAACCTGAGCCTAGTCACTATGTGCACTGTACGTCAGGACCACAGACCTTGTACCTACAAAATACTATGTCACAAGTCCCCAGGACACACATAAACCTCAGGACAAAGGATCAGTAAAAAAAAAAAAAAATTACACTTTTCTGCACACAAAAAAATATATCACTTTGCCCAGCTGAGCCTACCTTAAAGGTTTTTTACCATGTATTCAATGCATGAAGGTAAAAAAAACCTCCTGTGTGCAGCAGCACCCCCCCCAATACTTACTTGAGTCCCATCTTAGGCCAGCGATGTGCAGGAGAGCAGCGGGTCTCCCAGGTCTCTTCATCCTCAATGACAGCAGCGAGAGCCATTGGTAAGTATGATGTGTTTGTCATTTTTTTTTTTAATATGCCTTTAATATCACTTTAAAAAAGAGGGGGAGAGTGCGAGGGGAAGGTGTGGAAAGAGAGAGAGGGGTTAGAGAGAGGGGGTGAGATTAAAAGGGTGTGAAAGGGCAAGGGAGAGGGTTAAAAGGTGAACGGAGAGAGGGGGAGAGAGGAGAAGGTGGTGAAAAGAGGGAGAGTGGGGGGGAGGCAAAGGGGAGGTAGAGTGAGAGAGAGGAGAAATAAAGGGCAACAAAGAGAGAAAGTAGGGACAGAAAGAGGTAGGGGAGAGAGAGAGGGAGAGAGAGAAGGGGAAGAGCCTGAGGACAGTTGGATATGCATGCACGTTCACTTAACTAACTCACAGGAATACAAATTTTCCTGTGCATTCTTAAACAAGGATGGTCGTGTTTAGGTTATAAAGAGCAGCTGGAAGGTTCAGTTCAAACACCCTAGTACCACGACATCCAAGGAAAAACAGTGATTGGACATAGTTTGTCAATCTGTCCAATCACTTCTTCTCTTGACTTGATTCTGATAGATGTGTGACAGTACCCCAGATATTAAATCATACAGAAGAAAGTGTCTGCGCTGCTGCCCATAGCAACCAAGAGCCCTTCTTGACAAATGGATCCTGTAACCTGAATCATTGATGTTTTCTCCTTATTAATTATTCTAGGTCTAGATCTTCTTCCATTTTTCTGCAGGCATACAGTTAGGTCCATAAATATTTGGACACCATTTTCATACTTTTGGCTCTGTATGCCACCAGAAAAAAATTAAAACAAAACAATCCAAATGAATTTGAAGTGCAGACTTCCAGCTTTAATTCAAGGGGTTGAACATAAATATCAAGTAGCAATTTTAGGAACTGCAACCATTTTTATACACAGTCCCCCCATTTTCAGGGGCTCAAATGTAATTAGACAAATGCATATAATCATAAATAAAATGTTCATTTTTAATATTTTGTTGAGAATCTTTTACTGGTAATGACTGCCTGAAGTCTGGAGCCCATGGACATTACTAAAGACTGTGTTTCCTGCTTTTTGATGCTCTAACTGCAGCTGTCTTCAGTTGTTCTTTGTGGGTCTTTCTGCCTTTAGTTTTGCCTTCAGCAAGTGAAATGCATGCTCAATTTGGTTGAGATCAGGTGATTGACTCAGCCATTGCAGAATATTCCACTTCTTTTCCTTCAAAAGCTCCTGGGTTGCTTTTGCAGTGTTTTAAATCATTGTCCATCTGTACTGTGAAGCGCCGTCCAATCAACTTTCCTGCATTTGACAGAATCTAGGCTGACAGTATATCTCTAAACACTGCAGAATTCATCTGGCTGCTTCTGTCTTCTGTCACATCATCAATAAACACCAATGACCCAGTGCCACTGGAAGCCATGCATGCCCATGCCATTGCACTGCCTCCACCATGTTTTACAGATGACATTGTGTGCTTTGGATCATGAGCTGTTCCAAGCCTTCACAAGACTTTTTTCTTCCCATCATTCTGGTACAGATTAATCATAGTTTCATCCGTCCAAAGAATGCTTTTCCAGAACTGGTCTGGCCTTTTTCTATGTTTTTTGGCAAACTGTAATCTGGCTTTTTTATTCTTCAGGCTTTTGAATGGTTTTCACCTTGTGGTGAACCCTCTGTATTTGCTCTTGTGAAGTCTTATCTTGATTGTAGACTTTGATAATGATACACCCACCTCTTGGAGAGTGTCCTTCACTTGTCTGGATGTTGTGAATGGGTTTTTTGTTACCATAGAGAGGATCTTGCGATCATCCACCACTATTGTCTTCCATGGACGTCTGGTCCTTTTTATGTTGCTGAGCTCACCAGTGCGTTCTTCTTTCCAAACTGTTGATTTAGCCACTCCTAATGTTGCTGCTATCTCTCTGATGGCTTTGTTTAGTTTTTGAAGCCTTACAATGGCCTGATTCACTTGCATGGTTATGTTTTTTACTTTGTTTTAATTGTTTTGTTTAGTTTGTTTTTTTCGTTAACTTTGTTGTCTCGCTATAGATCTATGTTTATCCCAAGCATGTTTGAAGCCATTTACTGCTGTAGCCTGTCTGGAGCGTGGCTCAAGGTGGGAGGTTTGCAGTGTGTGCTGTATCTTAGCCTTGCCTCCTCAATAAACGTGACAGGAGATGCATTGGTGTGCACCCTGTTACTCTTAATGGCAAGCAGCGTGGAGCAAAAATTGGCTTCTGGGGCTTTTTCCACCCAAATGGCCTGTCGAACAAAGGAGAAAACGGGGAGTTTCTGGATAGGGGTAACATGAATCTATAGGATTATCATCTACAGGTAATCAAAGTGTCACAGAGTTAGTGGACCCTCTGTGTCACCAGTGGAATGTAGTCCCTAGAGAGGGCAAGGCACATAGTCTTAGGAATTGCCTGGTGTTACCTGCAAGGGGAAAAGGGCTCCTAGCTTGCAGCTCTCATTTACACTTAGAGTGGGAACAGCTTACAGCAGGCAGAAACAAAGTGTGTTCTAAAATGGGCAGGCAAGATCTTGGTCAAACAGACAAAAAGGCCTGGGCAGGTGCATAACAATGATCATCAAGAAATAGGCAAAATGTCAAGGTAAGTGAGTAAAAAAGATCATCAAGAAACAGACAAAAGCTCAGGGCAGGTGGATAGCAAGGATTGCTGAGAAACAGGCAGAGGTCTTAAAAAGATATCAGAACTGTAACAGAGATCACAGGTATAGGTGCCTGGGAACAAATATTCAAAGATGTCTTTACACAAGCAACTCCCAAATACACTGAGCAGACTTTCCCAGACATGACCACAGAGGAAGTGTTTGACAGCACTTCTCACCAAGAACTAGCAGAAAATGGGAAAGCATCAAACATACAGACCTGAAAAGACCTGGGGGACCTTTCTGGAGAATTTAGAAGTGGTTGCACAGATGAACAGAAATCAATCATGGGACACAGGTGCCAAACAACAGACTAATCCTGCAGAGACTCAGCTGCAACATGAACAGTTGTGGACATTGGTGCAGGCTGGTTGAGGACACCATTAAAGAAAAGCTTCAGGCTCCCCGCAACAAAATAATGGTCAGCAGTTACAAATACTGTAGCTGCTGACTTTTAATATAAAGATACTTACCTGTCCATAGATCCAGCAATGTCATCACCCAAGCCAATTCTTAAATCTGCTTTGGGTGCAGGCGCCAGCATCTCAAGTCAGGGAAACGGGAAGGGAAGCCTTGTGAGTCTTGCTGCACCTTGTGAATGGCCCTGTAGTCTTCTGGGACCTGTGATGTGTCCCAGAGACTGCAGGGAAAGGAGTGGGGCTAAACTTCCGGCACAGATTGCTGTGGCAACCTGAGCTGGAAGCGGAAATGGGTACCTGTCAAAAACAGGTACCCGCTCCCCCCTCCAACAAAAAGTGCCAAATGTGGCAGTGGAGGGGAGGGAGAGTGCAAACACGCAGAACTTTCCCTTTTGGCTGGAGCTCTGCTTAAGGCTGGGTTCACACTGCTGCCGTGGCAGACATCGCATGTGATTCGCAGCGCACTGCTGTTCACATCACATGCGATGTCTGTGCTGTGCGATATCAGCCATACAGATAGTATGGCTGATATCGCACCGCATTCGGTCCAAACTCGCACAGGACCCTTTTTTTTGTTCGGACCAAAATCGGATCGCATGGGTGTTCACACCTATGCGATCTGAAAATGTCCGAATTGTCAGTTCGCATTGCGATATGTGGGCTGAACTGGGGGTGTCATTAACATTGTATGACACTCCCCAGCAGTTCGCATATGGCAGTGTGAACTGCCGTGCGAGTTGGTGCGGTGCGGGAACCCGCAGTAAATTCGCTGCGTTCCCGCACCGCAGCAGTGTGAACCCAGCCTTAAGTGTGACAGAAAGTGAATGCAGTAAATTCAGTATTTTCTAATCACTGTGATTTTTCACTTTTTAGAGTGAAAAGAACAACCTCTGCCCCCTTGATAAATTTACTTTATAGTACATAATTCTGTGAACTGCAAACTTTGTTTAGTACAGCTGAAAAGGATGCAATGATAATAATGTGACAAAAATCCTAGACTTTCACCTGTTGGTTGTATAGAAGCCTACATAATGTTAAGATAAAATATGTTGTATTTATTTGTTTAAAAAGCTTGTTTTAAAATGTATATTACCATAATAAAGAAATAGTGTGGATGGTTTCACCCAGTATCCATAAAGAAACATCAATCCCCTTATTTTTGGGATTTGTGATGGAATGAGACATATTATACATATCTTTTGCTGACTATGTGGAAGTCTACATTATGTTAACATAAAATATTTTGTATTTACCTGCTTAAAAAAAAAAGAAAAGAAAAGTTTCTTTTAAAATATAGATTGCCATAATAAAGGGATAGTTTGCATGGTTTCACCCACTATCCCTAAATAAAGAATAATCCCCTTATTTTTGATATTTGTGGTGGAATGAGACATATACATATTGTTGGCTGTAAGAAAGCTTTGGTTCATTTTAGCTTATCCCACCATAACCTCTCCATTTATACTTTCATATTACCATAATAAAAGAAAAAGAAAGAAAAAGTGTTTAAAATCATGATTCATTCCCCTAAAACCCATCCTGCATATTGGATGATTTACTGCAAATTAAATATTTTAGGTCTTCCTATATTTTCTTGATCCATATTTGGGCAAACAGCTCTTGACAGTCATCTAAATAAGGATACAAAAGTCACGTCAAACCTGACAAACAAAACAGCAACAGGACCAAAAATATAGCCCGGAGATGAATAAAACCTCAACAACCCATGTAATGTTTCCCCATGTGTGTGATGTTCTTCTATTGATTTCATTCATTAAGTACTCATTTAAACCAAGACTTGTGTCATTTTAATTGAACCATCATCTTCGCTACAGATCTGGAAGTATTTTGAACTCACAATTCTGGGATCTGGAAATGTTTTCACTTCAAAAAGAATTGGTAGTCATCCAAATTCGGAAGAATGGAGTCTTTGCATCCTGAAAGAATTCCAACCCAACGTTTTCTGTTTTTCTTTATTAACAGTCACTTAGCAATTTTAATTTGTGGTCTTATTTTGTGCGCTCATACTTTCATAGTCAGGCTACAAAGAGTCTTCAGCAGTGATTCCATGAGTAGCACAAGGAAAACAAAGAAACGGTATTTAATAATGTATAAGGCAATCCTCCTGGCATCACAATGAGAAACAAACTAGTCAAATTTCTAAATAGTATTTATTTGATGTTGTGTTTCGTTCTGTTTTTAAAATCTAAGGAAATATCCAAAATGTCAAATATTGGTGGTGATTGAGAACCATAGGATAAGGATAACTAAAGTGTCCAGAGGACCAAGCACTTGTGTAGCCAGGTGCTTGGCTAAGAAAGGAGAGTGAGAGAAACACTTGCTGCAGCTGTTCTCTGCTCTCAGTGCTGAACTGGTTAACAGGTGTTTCAGTGAGAGGAGAGGTCTGCAGTAGGAAGTAGACCAATAGACTGAATCAAGCAGCACTGCACTGTGGGAACTGTAGTCCAGAGGAGAGACTCTGCTGTGGCGATCAAAAGCTTTTGAACTGCATTCCCTAGAGCGGGGGTCAGCAACCTGTAGCTCATGATCTACCAGTAGATCGTGGACAGGTGACTGGTAGATCACGGTCTAGGCTTGGTGACCCCCAATTCCAGAGCATAAAACAGAGTGCAATGCAGAGAGACTACCTGTAAATTTGGAGCTGTAGTAGGGAGCAAGAGCTGCATAAGCTGATGCCTCCTGTGTAGTGTTAGCTTCTGTCCCATGCGGAGTGATACCAACTGCACTCCATCTCAGGAGGCGATATGTTGCCTCCTCACCACCTAATTTAAACCAGTGACTGCAACACGGTGTTATGGCAATTAGAGGATTAAATCAGGTGTGTGTAGGCGACATTGTGCCCAGTGATTTTTGACTTCTTCCATGTTGTTCAGGTTCAGATCTCCACCTCTATAAAGAGGAGTTCCGCCTGGGGAAAAAAATTAAAAGTCAGCAGTTGCAAATACCTTAGCTGTTGACTTTTAATATATGGACACTTACCTGTCCAGGGAGCCCGCAATGTCAGCACCCCAGCCGATTTTCGGATCGACTCCCGGGTGCTGCCGCCACCATTCCTGGTAAGGAAAACCGGCAGTGCAGCCTTTTGGCTTTACAGCCGGTTCCCTACTGCGCATGCATGAAGTGTGCTGTGCTTTTTAACTGGCTCGGCAGCGGAGGAGGGTTGAGGGGGGCCAAATTTCCGAGGGACAGTGCCGAGGCACCGTCTCCCGGAAGATGGTGCTGCTGCAGGGATTTACTATTTGCTGCTAGAGAGAGTGAGAAGTCTTAGGACTAAAGATGGTCCCTTTACAGCTGTTCCTTAGAGACCTTTACCTATTGTTTATGCTAAGTTGTACCTCTTTAAACTAGTTTTACAGTACCATTATCATCAACATTGCAGTCAATGCTTATATGCACTGCTTATTGCTGAATTTGCTGATTTATGAGTTGACTCCAGTCTAGTGGTACAAAACTTTATTCTACATTACTTTGGGATAATGATTACACTGTCTAGCAGATAGTGTCTGGACCTACCTTTTGTATACTCATTTATGCTCAAACCACCATTAATTCTAACCAGTACCAACACATTGAGTTAATTTACCACTAAACAGTGTTGAATCTATTTCCTGATACTAATTCATAGTGGGGTTAAAGGTATGCACACGTGTGTCCCTCTAAGTGTTTGCATCAATTTTCATTTAACCAGGTGTACCAGAGGGGCTGGGGATATTCACAGAGTTGAGGCAAAGAACAGAGAACTTAATCAACAAAGCCGCTCCTGTGGGGGTAGCGCTACACTTGATTCGTGTAAATATAGCTGCTTTTCAAGGATTTGGAGTAGTTTTGTCTATTTTTGCAGACCCTCTGTAATTTTGGACAGTGGCCTGTGATAATTTTACAAACATCTGCAACCTATCAATATACTTACAATATTTTTTTCCACATAAAACATTTATAAGTGTAATGATTGCCTGCTCCTTGGATGGTAAAGTATGTAGGCTTGCAACTAGAAATATCCAAGGAGGACCAATGTGCATTGGGCTTTTTAGTAAATCCATACTGTATATGCACAGTCCCAAATAAGGCTGTGTGTAGTCAGTGTCACATATGCATGCAGGTTCACATTGCAAAGATGGGTTTTGGCATTTCCAGGGATCACCAACCTATTGCATTGATTTGCTTATTTTTAAGGATTCAAAACAGTTAATTGAACTCTGTTTTCCATTTCACAGTTTGATATTTTTATAAAGTAATATCTGATGGTAAAGTTCGGCATTTCCATATTTTTTGCTGTTTCTCTGTATTATATTAAAATTAAAGAAATCTACCAAAATTAAAACGTGGAAACAAAAATGTTACTGAATTTGCATGCCCAAAAAATGACATTCATAAGTACTTGTATTGGTGTATATGCCTTTCCCTCAGTCACGGGGCAGCTGGGCAGTATTCATTATCTATGGGCCACACTAGGAAACCTGCAGAGTTTGGCCCCCTAAAGCTGAACTCCAGGCAAACTAAAGAGCACAAATTATATATATATATAAGTGAACCATTTTAGCTGTCAAAGTATTTGTGTTTTTATCCATCCAGTTCTGCCACACCCCACAGGTCAAGAGATCTGAATTTTCTCTGTTGCAGTCCACCAACCCTTATAGGTCTTATCCCTCAACTAGCCTGTGATCGGCACATCAGGAGCAGCAGAGTGATGCGCTGTCTATCTCTCTCTGTCACTCTACTTTCTCCTCCTATCAACATGCTCATTTAATTGCAGCACAACTATTTGGTTCCTTGTGCTGCTTCTCTCCTTCCAGTCAGAGTTCTGCTGTACAGGTACCGCAAGACAATAACACCAAGTAAAATTCAGATACCGAAAATGCTTGTTTAAAAAAATATATTTAAGGGTGTAATTATGAACACAAAGCTGCAATAATCTGTGTTTTGTATATCCGCCTGGAGCTCAGCTTTAATGAGATAAGGTACAGAAGCCATAAAACACATAACTGTAAATGATATATTTATAAAACAGAGCCCCACAAAGATACCACCATTAAAGCGGAGCTCCAGTCCCCATAAGCAATTTTTTTATAAAAGCTCCCCCGTGGTTGTTAGTACTTGGATATTGTCATAACTGTGAATTGAAAAAATGAAAGTGTATCGTCACACGGAGTGGTACCGTGGATACACGTGAAGTAGCACTGTGCCGCGTCCTAACAAATTTGTATACAAATACCAGAAAGAAGGGGGGGACTTTTGGACTTTTTAGGCACAACTTCAAAACAATTAGTTGTATAATACAACTAATTGTTTTGAAGTTGTGCCTAAAAAGTCCAAAAGTCCCCCCTTCTTTCTGGTAATTGTCATAACTGTAGTCATACTTGTTATTTTTAAATCTGGACCAGAAGTGGCGCTTGGATATATTAAAAAAGGTATTTAGGATTCCTAAAAAAAAAAGAATATCCATTTAGGACTTAAATTCAGATGGGCATTGAGATCAGATGAACTTGTGAAAATGGGTGAAACTCTGCTTTATTGTTTCAAATGTCCACACCTTTTATTATGGGCTAACAAACCTTATTAGGCAATATGGCCTAATCATAAAGTGAATAGATAAAACAAAAAAATGTCTGACCCTTAAAAAGATGAGTAGGAATCTAAAAGACTAATGAAAATAGGGGGACAAAAAGTGTATTTGTCCCTGGCTCCTCAGTATAGCAGACACCCAAAGCCTTGGAACTCAGAAGTAATAGAGTTTGGAAAATCAAGCTGTAGAGGACCTTTTTTCTCAGTCCTTTAGTGGTCCAGAAAGCCAAAAAACTTAGGGGGGTATCACCTTTTAGCTAACAAGCTCAGTCAAAGGATACTTGTGCAGAGAGTAGCGGTTGCCATTTTTAACCATCTCCTGGCACTTAGTTGCCCACTGGCTCAATTTCTTATTTCACAGTCCAGAAAAAGTATACACCCAGTGAATTCAGAACCCCTGACCTGCATGCTTTTTTACAGGTGAGTTATTTAGGAAATATTAAAGTCTTTAGATCAGCAGGATAACCAACATTTTAAAGCAGACCTCAGTAATAGGAGCAGGTAAATATTTCAATATATTTCAATATTTCTTAGCACAGATATCCTTTAAATATCCTAAATTATTCTGCAACACACACTAAATTACCAACAGTATCGGGACGCCTACCTTTACACGCAGTCATTTTGGAACAGGAAGGGACCGTCCCAAACTGTTCCCAAAATGTTGGGATCATGAAATTTTCCAAAAGTTCTTGGTATGCTGAGGCTTTAAAAGTTCCTTTCACTGGAACTAAGAGGCCAAGCCCAACCTCTGAAAAACAACCCTACACCCACATTTTATTGAGGACACCTATTTTGGTGGCAACAGTCTAAGAGAAGTAGTGCCTTCACTTTGGAGAGATCTCCTCTTTCTTCCTGCTGTGTGTACAAAGGGAAATAAAGGGAAATCTCTCTAATAGAATACATACAGAAATAAAAAAAAATCAGATGGGCTTTAACCATTCCCTACTCTATATGAAAAATTGGACATTGCAGTTTGTTGTGTATGGGGCTACGTAGCCATAGACCGGTCAGGGTGAACACGCTGACCCATGTCCCCAGCCAAAAGAGCCTATAATGAGCACATGAACATCAGAACTGGACCACAGTGCAATGGAATGGCCTGGTCTGATGAATCATGTTTTTGTTACATCATGTGGTTGGCAGGGGGATCGCTTACCTGGAGCAGAGATGGCACCAGGATGCAGTATGGGAAGAAGGCAAGCTAGAAGAGACAGTATGATGCTTTTAGTCATGTAGTCATGTGGATGTTACTTTGACACATACCACCTTCTTAAACATTGTTGGTGACCAAGCACACCCCTTCAGGGAAATGTTGTTCACTGATGGCAGTGATTTCTTTTAATATGATAATGCACCCTGCAAAAAAATGATTAAACAACAAATATACAGTATATATATATATATATATATATATATATATATATATATATATATATATATATATATATAAATCTCACATTGGCAATCTGAGCAATTAAATGTTCAAATCCATTGTTTGTTGACAAACCAAAGGAGATATGATTTGAACAAAATCAAGGAGATATGATTTCAACTGTTCAATTTAACCTGATAGTAAAAATTGGTATTTCTTTTTAATTAAATTGCTATATATTTTTCTGTTTTTCAATTTGATAGTAAACTGTATTGGTGCTGTCAATTTATCCCCCCCCCCCCCAGTTTTGACTTCACAATCAACAAAACCAAATTCTGCTGCTCAATCAAACTTGTGGGTGGCAGAATGCTTAGCTTCGTGTGATTATCGATGAATGGAAATTAGTTGAAATTCATAGAAAACTGCCTCCTGTATGGCCAGCTTTACTCTCACATAAAATCCTGTGAGCTTCATTTTATGTTTAGTTGGCTTTTTCCATGCCCCCCTGCCTAGTGAAGGCTTTCTGGGGGCATTGGAGTCCTAGAGTTAGATCAGTAATTACAACACAGCATTACCTGCTTTGGTTTTGCAGATACTAAGATGAATAATTCAAAAACACATGTTTACATTTTTTGAAAATGACTGTCAGAAGTGTGGTTGTGTACACTAATTACATGATCAATGTCATTGTTGATGTAAAAACACAAAATCACTGACATACTTCAAACTATAGACTTTGTGCAAGTACCAGTCAGGGTTGTCTTTAAGGCAGGGCAAAAGGGTCAGCTGCCCTGGGCCCCATCATTGTTGCGGGGCCCAAAGCAGCTGCTTCATAGTTGCCAATAGGGATGAGCCGAACACCCCCCTGTTCGGTTCGCACCAGAACATGCGAACAGGAAAAAAATTCGTTCGAACACGCGAACACCGTTAAAGTCTATGGGACACGAACATGAATAATCAAAAGTGCTAATTTTAAAGGCTAATATGCAAGTTATTGTCAATAAAAGTGTTTGGGGACCTGGGTCCTGCCCCAGGGGACATGAATCAATGCAAAAAAAAGTTTTAAAAACGGCCGTTTTTTCAGGAGCAGTGATTTTAATAATGCTTAAAGTCAAACAATAAAAGTGTAATATCCCTTTAAATTTCATACCTGGGGGGTGTCTATAGTATGCCTGTAAAGGGGCGCATGTTTCCCGTGTTTAGAACAGTCTGACAGCAAAATGACATTTTGAAGGAAAAAACACATTTAAAACTACCGCGGCTATTGCATTGCCGACAATACACATAGAAGTTCATTGATAAAAACGGCATGGGAATTCCCCACAGGGCAACCCCGAACCAAAATTAAAAAAAAAAAAATGATGTGGGAGTCCCCCTAAATTCCATACAAGGCCCTTCAGGTCTGGTATGGATATTAAGGGGAACCCCAGCCAAATTTTTTTTTAAAAATTGACGTGGGGTTCCCCCTAAATTCCATACCAGACCCTTCAGGTCTGGTATGGATTTTAAGGGGAACCCCGCGCCAAAAAAAAAAAAAAAAACGGCGTGGGGTCCCCCTAAAAATTCATACAGGACCCTTATCCGAGCACGCAACCTGGCAGGCCGCAGGAAAAGAGGGGGGGACGAGAGTGCGCCCCCCCCCCCTCCTGAACCGTACCAGGCCACATGCCCTCAACATTGGGAGGGTGCTTTGGGGTAGCCCCCCAAAACACCTTGTCCCCATGTTGATGAAGACAAGGGCCTCATCCCCACAACCCTGGCCGGTGGTTGTGGGGGTCTGCGGGCGGGGGGCTTATCGGAATCTGGAAGCCCCCTTTAACAAGGGGACCCCCAGATCCCGGCCCCCCCCCTGTGTGAAATGGTAAGGGGGTACTTACCCCTACCATTTCACTAAAAAACTGTCAAAAATGTTAAAAATGACAAGAGACAGTTTTTGACAATTCCTTTATTTAAATGCTTCTTCTTTCTTCCTTCATCTTCTTCTTCTTCTGGTTCTTCTGGCTCTTCTGGTTCTTCCTCCGGCGTTCTCGTCCAGCATCTCCTCCGCGGCGTCTTCTATCTTCTTCTCCTCGGGCCGCTCCGCACCCATGGCATGGGGGGGGAGGCTCCCGCTCTTCTCTTCATCTTCTTCTCTTCTTCATCTTCTTCTTCTTCTTCTTCTCTTCTTCCTTCTTCTCTTCTTCATTTCTTCTCCGGGCCGCTCCGCAGCCATGCTGGCATGGTGGGAGGCTCCCGCTGTGTGACGGCGTCTCTTCGTCTGACGGTTCTTAAATAACGGGGGGCGGGGCAGAAGAGAAGAAGAAGAAGAAGATGAAGAAGAAGATGAAGAAGAGAAGAAGATGAAGAGAAGAGCGGGAGCCTCCCCCCCATGCCATGGGTGCGGAGCGGCCCGAGGAGAAGAAGATAGAAGACGTCGCGGAGGAGATGCTGGACGAGAACGCCGGAGGAAGAACCAAAAGAGCCAGAAGAACCAGAAGAAGATGAAGGAGAAAGAAGAAGCATTTAAATAAAGGAATTGTCAAAAACTGTCTCTTGTCATTTTTAACATTTTTGACAGTTTTTTAGTGAAATGGTAGGGGTAAGTACCCCCTTACCATTTCACACAGGGGGGGGGGCGGGATCTGGGGGTCCCCTTGTTAAAGGGGGCTTCCAGATTCCGATAAGCCCCCGCCCGCAGACCCCCACAACCACCGGCCAGGGTTGTGGGGATGAGGCCCTTGTCTTCATCAACATGGGGACAAGGTGTTTTGGGGGGCTACCCCAAAGCACCCTCCCAATGTTGAGGGCATGTGGCCTGGTACAGTTCAGGAGGGGGGGGCCGCACTCTCGTCCCCCCCTCTTTTCCTGCAGCCTGCCAGGTTGCGTGCTCGGATAAGGGTCTGGTATGGATTTTTAGGGGGACCCCACGCCGTTTTTTTTTTTTTTTTGGCGCGGGGTTCCCCTTAAAATCCATACCAGACCTGAAGGGTCTGGTATGGAATTTAGGGGGAACCCCACGTCAATTTTTTTTTTTAATTTTGGCTGGGGTTCCCCTTAATATCCATACCAGACCTGAAGGGCCTTGTATGGAATTTAGGGGGACCCCCACATCATTTTTTTTTTTTTTTTTTGGTTCGGGGTTGCCCTGTGGGGAATTCCCATGCCGTTTTTATCAATGAACTTCTATGTGTATTGTCGGCAATGCAATAGCCGCGGGTAGTTTTAAATGAGTTTTTTCCTTCCAAATGTCATTTTGCTGTCAGACTGTTCTAAACACAGGAAACATGCGCCCCTTTACAGGCATACTATAGACACCCCCAGGTACGAAATTTAAAGGGATATTACACTTTTATTGTTTGACTTTAAGCATTAATAAAATCACTGTTCCTGAAAAAACGTCCGTTTTTAAAACTTTTTTTTGCATTGATCCATGTCCCCTGGGGCAGGACCCGGGTCCCCAAACACTTTTTATGACAATAACTTGCATATAAGCCTTTAAAATTAGCACTTTTGATTTCTCCCATAGACTTTTAAAGGGTGTTCCGCGGCATTCGAATTTGCCGCGAACACCCCAAATTGTTCGCTGTTCGTCGAACTTGCGAACAGCCAATGTTCGAGTAGAACATGAGTTCGACTCGAACTCGAAGCTCATCCCTAGTTGCCAACTATCCCAGTTTAAATTCTGCCCTATTGCCGTGTACAGATGACTCACCTGCAGACCCTGTGTTTATATGTAAATAACCTGCATTGATATGTATATAGATAGGCATTCATATGTACTGTATATCATACCTACATGAGGTCTTATCCAACATCACTTCTGCTGAACGCTGCCGACAGGGGATGTAAGGGGGTATGCTTGAAAGTGCTGCCTATAACTGTGGTCATGAAGCCTAACATCAGCCTGTTCTGCAAAGATAATTGGAGGTGGAACCCTTTTTCAAAATACCATGGTGCCACAGCACTGTGAACTTTGGTGCATGTGAATACGCAAATCTCAGCAGATGTGTGAGGGTGTCATTAACAATTAATGGCACTGCTGTGTATCTGCTAAAAGGCAGCATTGTTCTGTGGTGTCAGAAAAGCGATTTTGCATGCGTTCCCAACACACACACATATGAATGCAGGCTAAATGTCTCAGTTACATTGGTGGTCAGTGTATATCTTCTCATTACATTGGGGCTTGGTGTGCAATCCTTTCATTCACACTAGTGGCCAATGTGAAGGTCCCCCTTATATTGGTGGTCAGTGTAATACCCTCCTTACATTGGTGGTTACTGTGAATGCTCCTATTACATTGGTGGCCAGTGTAGAAACTCCTCTTTATATTGGTAAAAAATCCAAACTTGCATTTGTGGTCGGTTTCAAATCCTTCCTTACATTGGTGGTCCATGTAGAAGCCCCATTTAAATTGGTGGTCAGTCTAATTCACCCTAACATTGGTGGTCATTGTAAATCCCCCCTTACATTGGTGGTCAGTGTAAATCCCCCCTAACATTGGTGGTCAGTGTGAATCCCCCCTAACATTCATGTTCAGTGTAAATCCCCCTTACACTGGTGGTCAGTGTAGAAGTGGCATCTTACATTGGTGGTCAGTACAAATCTCCTTGACAATGGTAATCAGTTTAAATTCCCCCTTACATAGAGGTCATTGTATACAGTATACCCCCTTACACTGGTAGTTAGTGTAAATGCTCTTATTACATTGGTGTCAGAAAGCCCTCTTTCTATGAGTGGGTGATGTAAAACCCCCTGCTACATTAGTGGTCAGTGAAAATTTCCTCTCACATTAGTGGTCACTATATACTTGCCAAAGATTTCCAGCTTTGCTCTACAGGATTCAGAATTTACCACAATGCACTGCCTCCTAACTAATCCCATCAAACCCCCAGCATTGCCACTGATCCCAGGAGTCCTAGGAGTTTTTTATACATTGATGGGTACCCTCACCTCCCCGTCCATAGTGTGCAGGCAGTGAGGAGATGATGTGCTGTAACCTTTAGTAACCAATCAGTGAGCAGTAATAATGTACAGTAACCTCTAGCAAACAATTTGTGAGTGGTAAGAATGTCCAGTACCCTCTAGCAACCAATCAATGAGCAGAAGTCACGTGCTGTAACCTATAGAAAATAATCAGTGAGCTAGAATGTGTGCTGTAACCTCTAGCAGCCAGTCACTGAGCGGTAATGATACAATGTAACCTCTGGCAACCAATCACCATCGCTGCCTGATCTGATTCTGTAAACTGATTTTGAATCTAGCTGCTTTTTATTGCATGTCTCAGAGCAGGTGGAGAGCGAAATTGTATGGAGGTGGGGGGGAGTGCAAGAAAATATTTGCCCACGGTCCAATCAATATTAAAGACAGCCCTGGTACCAGTGATACATTTTCCAGTTAACTAAACCATTCCACATTGCTGGGGATGCCATATTGCCCTTCAAGCAAGGTCTGCTTAATTCATACCTCCTGGAATTATCTTTTCTTGCAAACTCACATTGGTACAGCTTGGCTCAAAGTAAGTATTCATTTCTGATATCTGAATAGCTGCTGTGGAAGTTGAAACTCACTGTAGTAGTCTGCACTATATAGAGTGATAGCTATGATGTTCAAGCTGCAGCTCCATAGGCTTCCCCTCTGCACACCGACCACAGGGAGTGGCTTGCTTAGCACTAATGTCATTCACGGAACACCTTGGATTTTGTTTTTATTGAATACAAGGCATTCTCTGATTTATCAAGGTGAAGATTGTGAAGTCATCTCCACCTCATCCAGTCAGAGATTGCCTTGTATTCATTAAAAAAACTGTGTCACTGCTAAGCAAGCTAACCCCCGGCCCCGGTATTCAATGTGCATAAGGAAAGAGGCTGGAGCAACACCTGGTAGATCACAGCTATCACTCTATGGAGCGTGGTCTACTACAGTGCTACAGTGATTTTCAGCATCTTCAAATATCAGATATGGAAACCTACAGACGAGTTGGACAAATGTAAGTTAGTAAAAAAAGATAATTCCTGCAGTTTCCCTAATGTGGCCCCTCCCCCTTATGCTTCTATACAAAACCTACTGGAGGAAAAATAAATAATTTACTCACCTTATCCCAATTTCCGCAGTTCTGGCAATGATGTTATCCTCCCACAGAAAAGACCCATGGAAATGCAGAGTAGTCAAAATCTTGGGGGAAAACTCTGGAGCATATGCAGCATCCTCCAGCTTAGTGTGCTAGAGCTATTTTTTGGACAGTGTAGATAAGTTGTTCAGGCTTGGCTGGCAGACAAGCCTGTGTGTTTTTCTGGGTCGGGCTTTGAGTGACTCAGGGAGAGCTGGATGACTCACAGGCAGAATTTCTAAGACCTCCCCCTACTTTTAGAAACATGCAGAAGATTCAAGAAGGATAGTAGTGGAGGTTAGGAGGAGCTCCCTGGAGTATTCATGAGGGCCCTGACAAATCCCCAACAGGTGGGTTGGCAGGGGTCAGGCCCCCTCAAATACTCAGGGTCAGCCGAGCTGGGGGCAGTAAAGTTCCGGTGGAAGATGGAGTGTTAGCCTGTCAGAGGCCTTTGAGAGTAACCCCCTAGTATGGGGGGGGGCAAACTCAAGCCTGTGCTCGGGTGCGGAAGGGACCTCTCTTCAAGACACACAGGGATATCCTGACCAGGAGGCACGGGAGCAAGGAGAGGACAGCTGGAGGACACTGCCAGGAAAATCTCCACAGAGAAAGTTCGCCAGGTGGGCTGGTGAGTGTTACAGTCAGAGGACTGAAAGGCATAGCTGAGGGGGCTGGGTGCAAGCAGTCTGGGATGGATGCAGAGTCAATCTGAGTGGACTGTGGAGTTTTAGCGAGGAGGGCTAGTGAAAGGGGCATCTGCAGCCAGGCAGGCTGGCAGTGCCTGAAGAGGGCGTACTGGGACCAGTAGCCACAGGATTAGGACAGCTAAGCACTGGGACTTCTTTCCTACTACACTACCAAAGGGGCCTGCGGTCCCTGCCTGCAAATCCTTACAGTGCTAACTGGTCCTGGGAGATGTTCTACAAGTTCTACAAGCAAAATTGTACTGGAGGTAAAAGATGCTGATTAGATAACATGATTATTGCACAAGTGTGCCTTAGGCTGGCCACAATAAAAGGCCACTCTAAAATGTGCAGTTGTACTGTATTGGGGGGGTCGGGGGGTCCGAAAACCAATCAGTATCTGGTGTGACCACCATTTACCTCACGCAGTGTAGCACATCTCCTTCCCATAGAATTGATCAAGTTGTTGATTGTGGCCTGTGGAATGTTGGTCCATTCCTCTTCAATGGCTGTGTGAAGTTGCTGGATATTGTCAGGAACTGGAACACGCTGTCGTATACGCCGATCCAGAGCATCCCAAACATGCTCAATGGGTGACATGTCCGTTGAGTATGCTGGCCATGGAAGAACTGGGATGATTTCAGCTTCCAGAAATTGTGTACAGATCCTTGCAACATGGGGCCATGCATTATCATGCTGCAACATGAGGTGATGGTCGTGGATGAATGGCACAACAATGGGCCTCAGGATCTCATCACAGTATCTCTGTGTATTCAAAATGGCATCAACAAAAAAATGCACCTGTGTTTATTGTCCATAGCATACACCTGCCCATACCATAACCCTACCACCACTATGGGCCACTCCATCCACAACGTTGACATCAGCAAACCGCTCACCCACACAACGCCATAAACGCTGTCTGCCATCTGCCCTGTACAATGAAAACTGGGATTCATCCGCGAAGAGAACACCTCTCCAAAGTGCCAGATGCCATCAAATGTGAGCATTTTCCCACTCAAGTCGGTTATGATGATGAACTGCAGTCAGGTGGAGACCCAGATGAGGACGACAAGCATGCAGATGAGCGTCTCTAAAACGGTTTCTGTTAGTTTCTTCATAAATTCTTTGGTTATGCAAACCGATTGTTGCAGCAGCTGTCTGGGTGGCTGGTCTCAGACGATCTTGGAGGTGAAGATGCTGAATGTGGAGGTCCTGGGCTGGTGTGGTTACACATGGTCTGCAGTTGTTAGGCCAGTTGGATGTACTGTCAATTTCTCTGAAACGCCTTTGGAGACAGCTTATGGTAGAGAAATGAACATTTGATGCAAGGGCAACAGCTCTGATGGACATTCCTGGACAGTGGACAGTCAGCATGCCAATTGCACACTCCCTCAAAACTTGCGACATCTGTGGCATTGTGCTGTGTGATAAAACTGCACATTTTAGAGTGGCCTTTTAATGTGGGCAGCCTAAGGCACACCTGTGCAATAATCATGCTGTTTATTCAGCATTTTGTTATGCCACACCTGTTAGGTGGATGGATTATCTCTACAAAAAACAAGTGCTCACTAACACAGATTTAGACTGATTTGGGAACAATATTTGAGAGAAATAGGCCTTTTGTGTACATATAAAAAGTTGTAGATTTTGAGTTCAGCTCATGATAAATAGGGGCAAACACAAAAGTGTTGCGTTTATAATTTTGCTCAGTGTAGTTTGTGTCTCTGAAGAATTTTTTGTTGCTGATCAAGTGGGCATCCCATAATACCCTATCCCCTATCCAAGTTCAAATCCCATATATAAAACAAAAAAATCCAAGCTGCAAGGACTGATTCCTGACTCCATCATGTGTGGAAAATTTGTGTGCCTGGCTGTTCAGGGTGGGAGATACTCATATTCACCAGCAGCTCCTATGGGGTTAGCGCTATACATAGTTCAGGATTGTCTTCTTGTGAGATTTGTGCTGCTTAACAATTTCTAAGATCTGGCCAGAAAGAGGATGACGTTACTTTGCACAGGTGCTGCAGGAGGAAGCATGGCATATTTAAGTATATTACCTAGACTTTTTTTCTCCACAGGTGTGTTTTAGCTTTTATTTAATGTTTTAAGGATGGGGTGGAAGAACAGCTTAAAGCTAGATTTATAAGTTTCCGGTTCCGTGCAGCTGCATTTGCATGGGCATAGCAGCCCATTCATTTATATAGGCTGCTGTACCTGTGATAAATGCAAGGTAAAGGTCCCTGACCCTTTTCTTAAACCAAAGCCACAAAGAAACCGCATGGTGCATTGCGCACAGGAAAACGTGGCACATTTTCCAATGCATGGGAGTGCAAGAATGTATCCCCCCCCCCGCCCGTGGGCCTGGTAAACAGCAGCATGTTTTTGCTGCAGTTGCCTGTGGGTGCAGGAACGCATGTGATTTACACACCTTCCCACAACTGCAACGGGGTGAACCTTGGGTACATAAACCAGCCGATTAAAAAAAAAAGCATGATCCAAGTGAGTTTACTTTTTGTAATGTTTGGCAAATGTGGTTATCACAATTATCTGTCCTCATATGCGTCTATTACTGGTAAGATTCCTATTGTGGGGGGACATTTAAATAAATAAATAAAGAAAAAGATTGTTATATACCGTAAATAAGCCAACCTTGTCACTGCAGTGGAAGGTCATCTTTAAAGCGTTTGTTAACCCCCCCCAAAAAAATAAAATCCTGCTTAGGGGTGCCACCTTTACTTCAAGCCAAACCCGAACACTTCAGAGGGGCTTGGCATTTTTTTGTAGCATACGCTATGAGATTATAAAATACCTGGGACACCTGGGACACAGTGTATATAGAGCAGGCGTGTGTAATGTACAATATAGTGTATATATAGTGCAGGTGTGTGTAATGTAAAATATAGTGTATATAGAACAGGTGTGTGTAATGTACAATATAGTGTATATAGTGCAGGCGTGTGTAATGTACAACATAGTGTATATAGAGCAGGTGTGTATAATGTGCAATATAGTGTATATAGAGCAGGTGTGTGTAATGTACAATATAGTGTATATATAGTGCAGGCGTGTGTATTGTACAATATAATGTATATATATAGTGTATATAGTGCAGGCATGTGTAATGTACAATATAGTGTATATGTAGTGTGTAATGTTTGGTGGGGAGCATCCCAGTGTAATTTTTGGGGGTGGGGGGGAGGTCTCCTTGTGTAGTATGGGGGGACAGGGGAGAGGAGGGGGGCTGACAGAGGAGGAGGGGGGCTGACATAGGGGAAGGGGGGCTGACAGAGGGGAGCTGACAGAGGAGGGGGGCTGACAGAGGAAGGGGGCTGACAGAGAGGAGGGGGGGCTGACAGAGAGGAAGGGGGGCTGACAGAGAGGAAGAGGGGGCTGACAGAGAGGAGGAGGGGGCTGACAGAGAGTAAGAGGGGGCTGACAGAGAGGAAAAGGGGGCTGACAGAAAGGAGGAGGGGGCTGATAGAGACAAGGAGGGGGGTTGACAGAGAGGAGGAGGGGGGCTGGCAGAGAGGAGAGGGGGCTGACAGAGAGGAGAGGGGGCTGACAGAGGAGAGGGGGGGCTGACAGAGAGGATGGGGCTGACAGAGAGGAGGGGGCTGACAGAGAGGAGGGGGCTGAAGGAGAAGAGGAGGGCTGACAGAGAGGAGGAGGGGGCTGACAGAGAGGAGGAGGGGGGCTGACAGAGAGGAGGCGGGGGGCTGACAGAGAGGAGGAGGGGGGCTGACAGAGAAGAGGAGGGGGGCTGACAGAGGAGAGAGGGGCTGACAGAGGAGAGAGGGGCTGACAGAGAGGAGGGGGGGCTGACAGAGAGGAGGGGGGCTGACAGAGAGGAGGGGGGCTGACAGAGAGGAGGAGGGGCTGACAGAGAGGAGGAGGGAGGGCTGACGGAGAGGAGGAGGGGGCTGACAGAGAGGAGGGGGGGTTGACAGAGAGGAGAGGGGCTGATAGAGAGGAGGAGGGGGCTGACAGAGAGGAGACGGGGGCTGACAGAGAGGAGAGGGGGCTGACAGAAGAGAGGGGAGGCTGAAAGAGAGGAGGGGGCTGACAGAGAGGAGGGGGCTTAAGGAGAGGAAGAGGGGGCTGACAGAGAGGAGGAGGGGGGCTGACAGAGAGGAGGAGGGGGGCTGACAGAGAGGAGGAGGGAGGCTGACAGAGAGGAGGTGGGGGGCTGGCAGAGAGGAGGAGGGGGGCTGACAGAGAGGAAGGGGCTGACAGAGGAGAGGGGGGCTGACAGAGAGGAGGGGGGCTGACAGAGAGGAGGGGGCTGACAGAGAGGAGGGGGGCTGACAGAGAGGAGGAGGGGGGCTGACAGAGAGGAGGAGGGAGGGCTGACAGAGAGGAGGAGGGGGCTGACAGAGTGGAGGAGGGGGCTGACAGAGAGGAGGGGGGGCTGATAGAGAGGAGGAAGGGGCTGACAGAGAGGAGAAGGGGGGCTGACAGAGAGGAGAGGGAGCTGACAGAGAGGAGAGGGGGCTGACAGAGGAGAGGGGGGCTGACAGAGAGGAGAGGGAGCTGACAGAGAGGAGAGGGGGCTGACAGAGGAGAGGGGGGCTGACAGAGAGGATGAGGCTGACAGAGAGGAGGGGGCTGACAGAGAGGAGGGGGCTGAAGGAGAGGAGGAGGGGGGCTGACAGAGTGGAGGAGGGGGACTGACAGAGAGGAGGAGGGGGGCTGACAGAGAGGAGGAGGGGGGCTGACAGAGAGGAGGCGGGGGCTGACAGAGAGGAGGCGGGGGGCTGACAGAGAGGTGGAGGGGGGCTGACTGAGGAGAGAAGGGGGGCTGATAGAGGAGAGGAGGGGGGCTGACAGAGAGGAGGGGGCTGACAGTGGAGAGGGGGGCTGACAGAGAGGAGGGGGGCTGACAGAGAGGAGGGGGGGCTGACAAAGAGGAGGAGGGGGGCTGACAGAGAGGAGGAGGGAGGGCTGACAGAGAGGAGGAGGGGGCTGACAGAGAGTAAGAGGGGGCTGACAGAGAGGAAAAGGGGGCTGACAGAGAGGAGGAGGGGGCTGATAGAGAGAAGGAGGGGGGTTGACAGAGAGGAGGAGGGGGGCTGGCAGAGAGGAGAGGGGGCTGACAGAGAGGAGAGGGGGCTGACAGAGGAGAGGGGGCTGACAGAGGAGAGGGGGGCTGACAGAGAGGAGGGGGCTGACAGAGAGGAGGGGGCTGAAGGAGAGGAGGAGGGCTGACAGAGAGGAGGGGGGGCTGACAGAGAGGAGGAGGGGGGCTGACAGAGAGGAGGCGGGGGCTGACAGAGAGGAGGAGGGGGTCTGACAGAGGAGAGACAGGCTGACAGAGAGGAGGGGGCTGACAGAGAGGAGGGGGGCTGACAGAGAGGAGGAGGGCTGACAGAGAGGAGGAGGGGGCTGACAGAGAGGAGGAGGGAGGGCTGACGGAGAGGAGGAGGGGGCTGACAGAGAGGAGGAGGGGCTGACAGAGAGGAGAGGGGCTGATAGAGAGGAGGAGGGGGCTGACAGAGAGGAGAAGGTGGCTGACAGAGAGGAGAGGGGGCTGACAGAGGAGAGGGGAGGCTGACAGAGAGGAGGGGGCTGACAGAGAGGAGGGGGCTTAAGGAGAGGAAGAGGGGGGCTGACAGAGAGGAGGGGGGGCTGACAGGGAGAAGGAGGGAGGCAGACAGAGAGGAGGTGGGGGGCTGGCAGAGAGGAGGAGGGGGGCTGACAGAGAGGAGGGGGCTGACAGAGGAGAGGGGGGCTGACAGAGAGGAGGGGGGCTGACAGAGAGGAGGGGGCTGACAGAGAGGAGGAGGGGGCTGACAGAGGAGAGGGGGGCTGACAGAGAGGAGGGGGGCTGACAGAGAGGAGGGGGCTGACAGAGAGGAGGAGGGGGGCTGACAGAGAGGAGGAGGGGGGCTGACAGAGTGGAGGAGGGGGCTGACAGAGAGGAGGGGGGGGCTGATAGAGAGGAGGAGGGGGCTGACAGAGAGGAGAAGGGGGCCGACAGAGAGGAGAGGGAGCTGACAGAGAGGAGAGGGGGCTGACAGAGGAGAGGGGGGCTGACAGAGGAGAGGGGGGCTGACAGAGTGGATGAGGCTGACAGAGAGGAGGAGGGGGGCTGACAGAGAGGAGGAGGGGGGCTGACAGAGAGGAGGAGGAAGGGCTGACAGAGAGGAGGAGGGGGGCTGACAGAGTGGAGGAGGGGGCTGACAGAGAGGAGGGGGTCCTGATAGAGAGGAGGAGGGGGCTAACAGAGAGGAGAAGGGGGGCTGACAGAGAGGAGAGGGAGCTGATAGAGAGGAGAGGGGGCTGACAGAGGAGAGGGGGCTGACAGAGGAGAGGGGGGCTGACAGAGAGGATGAGGCTGACAGAGAGGAGGGGGCTGACAGAGAGGAGGGGGCTGAAGGAGAGGAGGAGGGGGGCTGACAGAGAGGAGGAAGGGGGCTGACAGAGAGGAGGAGGGGGGCTGACAGAGAGGAAGAGAAGGGCTGACAGAGAGGAGGCAGGGGGCTGACAGAGAGGAGGCGGGGGGCTGACAGAGGGGTGGAGGGGGGCTGACAGAGGAGAGGAGGGGGGCTGACAGAGGAGAGGAGGAGGGCTGACAGAGGAGAGGGGGGCTAACAGAGAGGAGGGGGCTGACAGAGGAGAGGGGGGCTGACAGAGAGGAGGGGGGCTGACAGAGAGGAGGGGGCTGACAGAGAGGAGGGGGGAGGGGTCTGACAAAGAGGAGGAGGGGGGCTGACAGAGAGGAGGAGGGAGGGCTGACAGAGAGGAGGAGGGGGGCTGACAGAGGAGAGGGGGGCTGACAGAGAGGAGGAGGGGGGCTGACAGAGGAGAGGGGGGCTGACAGAGAGGAGGGGGCTGACAGAGGAGAGGGGGCTGACAGAAAGGAGGGGGCTGACAGAGGAGAGGGGGGCTGACAGAGAGGAGGGGGCTGACAGAGGAGAGGGGGCTGAGAGAGAGGAAGGGGCTGACAGAGGAGAGGGGGGCTGACAGAGAGGAGGGGTCTGACAGAGGAGAGGGGGGCTGACAGAGAGGAGGGGGCTGACAGAGGAGAGGGGGGCTGACAGAGAGGAGGGGGCTGACAGAGGAGAGGGGAGCTGACAGAGAGGAGGGGGCTGACAGAGGAGAGAGGGGCTGACAGAGAGGAGGGGGGGCTGACAGAGAGGAGGGGGGCTGACAGAGAGGAGGGGGGCTGACAGAGAGGAGGAGGGGCTGACAAAGAGGAGGAGGGAGGGCTGACGGAGAGGAGGAGAGGGCTGACAGAGAGGAGGGGCTGACAGAGAGGAGAGGGGCTGATAGAGAGGAGGAGGGGGCTGACAGAGAGGAGAAGGGGGCTGACAGAGAGGAGAGGGGACTGACAGAGAAGAGGGGAGGCTGACTGAGAGGAGGGGGCTGACAGAGAGGAGGGGGCTTAAGGAGAGGAGGAGGGGGCTGACAGAGAGGAGGAGGGGGGCTGACAGAGAGGAGGAGGGAGGCTGACAGAGAGGAGGTGGGGGGGCTGGTAGAGAGGAGGAGGGGGGCTGACAGAGGAGAGAAAGGGGGCTGACAGAGAGGAGGGGGCTGACAGAGAGGAGGGGGGCTGACAGAGAGGAGGGGGCTGACAGAGAGGAGGGGGGCTGACAGAGAGGAGGGGGCTGACAGAGAGGAGGGGATTGACAGATGAGAGGGGGGCTGACACAGAGGAGAGTGGGCTGACAGAGGAGAAGGGGGCTGACAGAAAGGAGGGGGCTGACAGAGGAGAGGGGGGCTGACAGAGTGGAGGGGGCTGACAGAGAGGAGGGGGCTGACAGAGGAGATTGGGGCTTACAGGGAGGAAGGGGCTGACAGAGATGAGGGGTCTGACAGAGAGGAGGGGGGCTGACAGAGAGGAGGGGGCTGACAGAGGAGAGGGGGGCTGACAGAGAGGAGGGGGCTGACAGAGGAGAGGGGGGCTGACAGAGAGGAGGGTGCTGACAGAGGAGAGGGGGGCTGATAGAGAGGAGGGGGCTGAAAGAGGAGAGGGGGCTGACAGAGGAGAGGGGGCTGCTGCTGTGATCATACCTTTGGGTTCCCACATTATACTGTGCTGACAAGGTCTCGGGCTACCTGGTCACCTCTTGTCTCCTACAGTCCCCAGCTGTGGTGGAGCAGGAAGAGGGCGAGGCCGAGGCTTCATGAGATGAGGACCATGAGGTTGGTCGGAGCTCGCAGCTGCTCGCCGCTTACACAGACAAGCTACACCGGCGGTCTGTGATATGGAGCAGAGAGGCGCGCGCCGCACAGCCGCCCCGGCCACATAATAAATACAGAGATACGGGGCGAAGGACAGGACACAGACAGAGGCGCTGTATATTAATTGTGCCAGCGCCCCCCCTCCTGCTGCTCTCATAACAGTAACCTGTTTACACCATCAGCACTGCCTCCTATTGCAGTGTCCCCCTCTGTGAATGATTTATAAATATAAATGCTGTAAATTCCTCATTTAAGAGCCGAGATTGCAATCATGTGACCAGCCAGCTCTCTTCTCCTCTCCTCCTCCCCTCCGGACTGACATCAGCAGAGGAATCTCAGCCCCGCCCACTGCATCTGTCAGAGGAGGAAAGGAGAAAGCTGGCCAGTCATGTGATCTCAATCTCAGCAGTGAAATAAGGGATTTGCACCATTTATTTTTATAAATCACACACAGAGGGGGATACTACAATAGGTGGCAGTGCTGATGACAGCACAGGTTAGACAGGTTAGAGTGGCTTAACAATCACTTTAAGCCCTAATTAGACCCTAAGCAGAGGCAGTGAGGCGATCACAGGAGCAGGGGGATAAAACTTCTCAGGAAGAAGATTGTTTACTGTTTTTGCACAAAAAGTATTTTTTTAATATACTAAGTGCCGGTTTACACTGCAGCCATGCGGGAACCCTGCACATCCACTATGGGTTCCTGCATCGCGTGTCTCCAGGTGGCAGTTCACACTGACCTATGCGAACTGCTGAGAGTGTCAATTAAAAGTTAATGACACCCCCAAATCAGTTCACACATCGCAGTGCGAACTGCAAATTCGGACAGGAATCGGATCGCATAGGTGTGAACACCCATGCAATTAGATTCCGCTGTGGACCAAAAAAAGGATCCTGTGCGAGTTTGGTCTGAATGCGATGTGAATTCATGGCTGAAATCCCATCGCACAGAGATCATCTGTTATTTGCAGTGCAGTGCGAATCACATCCGATATCGGACATCGCTGCAGTGTGAACCGGTGTTCTGGTGATTTTTCGACCTCCGTTGAAAAGTGCCCGCGCATGCGCAGAACATAAGGGCACTCGTGCTGATTTCCCGATCAGCTCTTGACTTCACTATAGCGCATGCGCACATCGCAGGAGGCTTTTTTAGATGGGAGCTACCATTTGACGGGCACAATTGAATGGTATGCAAGCAGCGGAGGGACACCGTATTTGTCATATTTTGCCTCGCTGTTGTGCCGTGGGTTTACAGTGTGCTCTAGGTCTGGTTTTGTCTGTGTTCCAGGGTGGGTTGTGGCTGTGTTGAATGGCGGGTTTTACCTGGGTCTAAGGGCGGGTTGCAACACAGACAAAACCCACCCTTTAACACACCCACAACCTGCCCTGCAACAGCAAGGCTCAATCTGACAACTATGGTGTCCCTCCGCTCTTTACATAGCTTTTCATTGTGCCCGTGAAATGGTATCTCCCGTCGAAAAAAACCTCCTACGATGTGCGCATGCACACTGGTGACATCACTCCAGGTGATCGGGAGTGACGTCCCCTTCTGTTCTGCTCCTGCTCGGGAACTTTTTGACAAAGTAAATAGATACAGTATGTTGTATCAATTTTTACCAAAATTGGAATTTCAAAGATTCATTCAGAAATAAAACAGGGGCCAAGTCATTAAAATTGAAGAAAAGGAAATGAGAAAAATTGAGAATTTGAGAATTGAATTTGTTCCCAGTATTATCTAGTCAGGTCTCAGCTTTCATTTTATGGACATGGAATTCTGATTGGTTACTTTGGATAACAGCTCTGATGTTCTAATGTTCTTTTCTCCAGTTTGAATAAATCATCCTTGGAATAACATAACAATTCTTTATTTGGAAGGACAACAGAAGACAGCGGATGTCACATTGCTGTGTTAAGAGTGTTTGGAAATGCTATTGTTTGCTCAGATTTAGTAAGCGTTGGTTGGTAAACATGAATGAAGGAAGCACATTCCCTCTGCACATTGTTCCATTTATCCTATTTAAATGACATCAGAGCTTTGCCATTTAATGTTCGCTTTTGTTTGCAATTATTCCAACAAACACCCCACGTGTCTGAATGGATTTCAAGAATAATGGCTTTTGAAAAGTAATAATAATTGACACTGACACTTTATTTACTGTTCCTGCCACAAAGGAGGAATCTGGTATATTAACAAATGCACATGCAACTTTTCTTCCATCTTTACAACTGTCTATTGGATGATGTAAGGTAATGGAAAGAAAAGTATAGCATTTGGTCATTGGAATAAAGAACTGGAAACTTGGAAAGTGACACTGATTGCCACACCCAAGCCCTGCCAATAGCTGTTTGCACACTATGGGGTTGATTTAGACCCCTTTCACACTGAGGCACTTTTCAGGCACTAAAGGGCTAAAAATAGTGCCTGAAAAGCGCCTGAAAAGCACTTTCCCTGCCACCCCAATGTGAAAGCCCGAGTGCTTTTACACTGGGGCGCAGCGCCAGCAGGATGTTAAAAAAGTCCTGCACACAGCATCTTTGGGGCAGTGGAGCAGCTGTGAATACACCACTCCTAAACCGCCCTGCCCATTGAAATGAATATGCACGCTGCCGAAGCGCCTGCAAAGTGCTTCGGCAGCGGCGATACATGAGTGCATTTAACCCTTTCTTCAGCCGCTAGCAGAGGTTAAAAGCGCCCCGCTAGTGGCCGAACAGCGGCACCAAAATAGCCGGAAAGCGTCGCTCAAACTAGGGGTGCTTTACCGCTAATGCTGCCTGTGACTCAGTGTGGAAGGGTTCTTACTAAAACTGTAAACTGCAAAATCTGGTGCAGCTGTGCATGGAAGACAATCACACGGTCGCATTTTCCATCAGATTTTGCACTCTCCAGTTTTAGTAAATCAATTTCTATGCCTAGAGATACATAGCTAGATTTTTCTCAACCAGCCCTGCAGACTGAATGAGAGAAATCAGTATCTTTCTTTATCCACACTAAACAGGGTGGATGTTGGAAACTCCAGTGCTGTCTATTGTATTCAGACAACTGGAACACCTGTGGCTGCCTAAATACCCAAACAGTGGGTGTGTCTGATAGGATGCAGTCACTGTTCGGCTGACAATTTTCCGCCCAGCTCAGTCAATTTTTAAATTGCCTTTTTTGGAGCCAGGTGGTGCCAACAGGTCCACTACTGGCTTAAATACCAAATACCAAAAACATTCTTCCAGATGAAGTGATTGAACACCCTCAAAGCTAGGCAGCTTTGAAGTCCTGCAGAGATTCCACATCCAAAAAGACTCAATCAGTGACATCGGCATTTTTCAACACTTTTTATAAAAGTGAAACAGTCCACAGAGTCTGTGGACAGACGCATTCTATGATCAGTAATGAAACCTCCTGCAGCACTGAATGCCCGTTCTGAAAGCACGCTGGATGCAGGGCAGGCCAACAACTCAATAGCATACTGGGCAAGTTCTGGCCAGTGGTCTATTCTCATGACCCAGTATGTCAGTGGATCATCAACTGGAAAGCTCTCCATCTTGACACATGTGCCAGGCATGGCGCATGTGTCAACTTTCCCTGTCTAAGAGCGGACAGGAGGTTTGAGCCATTATCACACACCCCTATTCCTGGCTCCAGATGGTGTGGTGTGAACCACCTCTGGGCCTGTCCCTGCAGAGCTGCAAGAATCTCTGCTCCAGTGTGGTTCCTGTCCCCTAAACGCACCAGCTGAACCACTGCATGGCACCTTTTAGCCTGACTCATGGAATAGCCCTTTGAATGCTTAGGGGGTACCTGATGCAGAGGAGGGCATGGAGGTGGTAGAGGAGGAGGGGGTAGAGCTCACAGGTCTTGCATCATCACCACCAGCTGTATGGAGACGTGGGGGCACAACAAGTTGCAGCACTGAGCCCTGTCCTGCATCCTTTTGAGATGCAAGTAGCGTTACCCAGTGTGCTGTGAATGAAATATATCGTCCCTGCCCATGCTTGCTGGACCACATGTCAGCAGTAAGGTGGATTTCACAGCTGACTGCCTTGCCCACCGTTGCCAGAACATTCCCTTCCTTTGGTAGAGATATGGAACGGCCTTAGGTGAAAAGTAGTAGCGACTGGGAACCTGCCAGTGTGGTACAGCACATTGTGCAAATTCACGAAAGGGGGCAGAATCCACCAGGCTGAAAGGCAGAAGTTGGAGAGCCAACAGCTTTGACAAGCTTGCATTTAGACGCTGGGCATGTGGGTGGCAGGGACTGTATTTTTTTTCCCGCTGCAGCAGATGGGGCAGAGAAATTTGCCGGCTACAGTCTACAGCTAGTGGTGTGCTGCTGGCAGAGGTGCTGCTAGGACCTGGGACACCCTGTGCTATACCATCATCCCTATCAGAGGAGGCTGCTTGGAGGTAATGACTCTGTATAGAAGGGGCAGACTGAAGTGGGTAAGGAGGAGGAGGGATAGATTTGTGCCCCTTTTGTGTGGATTTTAGGTGCTCTTGCCAACAGGCTGTACGTTTTAAATGCCTTGTTAAGCATGTGGTACCCAAATTGTTGGTGTTTGTGCCATGTTTTATGTGCCTGAGACACAGTTTGCAGATAGCAACAGTGCGATCTGCTGCAGATGTGCTGAAAAAGACCCAGACAGCTGAGCTTTGGGGAGTAGGCCAGGAAATAACAGCTGCAGAATGTGATGGAATAGGGTGGCTGCTCTCTACTCTTTCTTTTTTTTTTTTTTTTATAAATTCTTTATTTGTGAAATACACGTTATATTGCAAATCATACAAATATAGTCAGTCAAATGTAATAAAACAGAGGTTACGACTTTATATTAGTTCCAAACCGATGCATCTCTGTTGTACTGGTCACATCCCTCCCACCTTGAACGCATTTTAAGAAAAAAAAAGACTAAACCATCTTTGCTTGGGTAAACTATCTCAAGGTTAGGGAGCCCTCTGATTCCCCTGTGCGCTTAAACTCTTATATGTATGATACCTGTAACCTACAAGGTATGACCAAAGGGTCATTAGTTTCTATTATAGATTAAAAGACCCTAACGGTCCTATAAGTGCCCAGAAAGTTAGAGAAAATACAATAGACGAGAGTGAAGTGGAAAGAGAGCGGGTGAAAACAAAACCGAAATAAAAAAATAAAAAGAAAAATTAAGATGGGGAAGGAGGAAGGGGAGAGAGTAGGAAGGGGAATGGGGAAGGGGGAGGGATGACCAGGGGAACCGACTTGATCTCCCCTCCTCACCCCCCGGCCCCCCCGGACCATCCACCAGACACTCCTGTTGCCTGTCTGTACCTCCTCGCCCTGTTTTGTCAAATGTTTTTTCTGTGTTTACGCTTCTCTACTCTTTCTTGATGCCGGCCTCCTTGGGGTTGTGCCGCCTCACCTTCAGTTTCCTCCTCTGATCTATCTGGCACCCAAGTCACATCAGTGACCTCATTATCATCATCATCTCCATCTCCTCCATCTTCATCATTACCACTGGAGATAACTGGGCAATACGCTGCAGTTGGGGGGACATGAATGCCAATTTGTCTACCAGTGTTCCTCCCTCTCTCTAGGCTCATGTTCCTGTCATCGTCAACCTCAGAACCAACATCTGAATCCAGTAATGGCTTGGCATCATCAAGAAGCAAGTGGCTGACACTGTGGTCAAATAACTCAACTGACTCCTCAATGGCTGATGTTGGGGCTATGGAAGGAATAGATGTTGACAAGGAGGCAGGTTTATCGACTCTGGCAACTGCAGGGTGGATAAACCTGCCTCCCTGTCCACACCTATTCCTTCCATAGCCCCAACATCAGCCATTGAGGAGTCAGCTGAGTTATTTGACCACGAGCATGCATAAAACTCCGCCCGCGTCGCCCGCCCCTGACGTTCTTTCTCAAATATTCCCCGCCCCTTCTCTTTCAGCGCAGTGGGAGATGAACATGGCGGAGACACAGTAGGTGCGTAATAGCAGTAACGAGGAGGAGGAAAGCCCGGAGCCAGAAACGTCCCAATCCTGGAGGAAAATATTTAAGGCCTCAAATATGGCCTTTGTAGAGGTGGTGGAGATGGTGGACATCTTGAAGAGGGCCGACTATGATAGGGAAGTATGGTCCGTACCTAAACCCAAATGTGAGAAAGGCCAAGATCGTGTCTAAAGTTGTGAAGAGTCTGCACAGGAATTTTGGGGTCCTCAGGAGCAATTGTGGAAACGCTGGTCAGACCTGAAATTGAGGGAGCAGGATCAGTACAGAAGGATCAATAAAGTGCTTCTAAAAAGTAAGTAGTTGTCATGTGTTCCTATTATTATTATTACTTGCATGCTGCTCCATGTGCTTTTTTTTACTGTTGTACAGTTTAAAATGGCAAATTTCAGGCTTGTGGGCACAGTAATCATTCGCAGTAAACATCATTCGTTCGCCAACTAAATACAATGTTTTTGGCAGATACAGGGTTACCTACATTTGGTCATGCTAATTTGTATCAAAAGAAGTTTAAGACATTGTTGTTTAGATGTGTTTGTAACCAGGATGAAATGCAAATTTGATTCAGTGTAATGTAAGGAGAGGACACTCAGCAGCTGTTTACACATCTGGACTCAGGAGCACTAGTGTGGGACACAAGAACAAACTTTTTACGGTGTCCCACACAGGTGCTCCAATGGATAGTAGGGGTGTCTACATGTGCGAAAGTTGTCCAAAAAAGGTAAGTATTCCAGCTTTGTTAGGGGAATAAATCATGTCTTCAGCTTGGAACTCTGCCCAAACAGACAATTGTACCCCACTTCCAAGCAATGTTTTATATTTATATTTCTGGCCACAAATATCGGTGTGCTAAGTATACCTTTTGTTTCATTCTCATAGGGGAGAAAAGACTTGGGACGTCTAAGGACACCAGGGACAACCCACCTACTAAAGAAGTGGAACTCAGCACACAACCAGAGGATGTGGAGGAAGGAGAGATGGAAGAAGTGGTTGAAATAGTGACCACATTAGGTGACTGTCTGAGATCACAGCTTCAGGTAATAGATGTATGCCTGAATATTTATAATACATGGTGTGTATTTTTCTTTTAGGTGATGTGCATGTTGTGGAAGAACAATCTACTCATTTCACCACTGACAGTGCACAAAGGCTAATCCAGGACATAATGTTGTGTAGTCGGGATTTGGACTTCATAAAGGAAAAAACCAAGGAGATTAAACAAAGAATGAAGAACATGATTTATGTATTAGGGAGAAACTAATTTTTAAAAAATGACACCCTTTTTTTTTCTTTAAATAAAATTTAACTGCAGTTTTAATACAGTTTAAAAGCCAAATTTGGAAGATGCACACAGCGTGTCCACATGTGCTATCTGCCATTGGGGCTTACCAATGTATGCGTTTTGTGGGTGCAACCCCTTCCTCGCAACTCTAGTAAATGAGAGGAAGGGATTGCACCCCCAAAACACGTCCATTGATCCCCCATGATGGGAGATAGAACATGTTGACATTGGGCATGGGATCAGGAGGGAAATCCCCATTTTTACACCCAATTTGTGTGCATCTTCTAAATTTGGCTTTTACAGGGGTGACATCACCCCAATATCAACACATTTTTAACACTATAATGTCTGATATTGCCTTCAGTTTTTTTAATGTTGAACTTTGTAAGTTCCTGAGTTATGTATGTTATGTTTTGAAACATGCCTGTTTATGTAAAAAAAAAAAAATTCAAGGTAAAACGTTATAAAACCAAGATGTTATTTTTTTTACCAAAAAAGGTTTTACAACGCACATGTGCATGTGCAAGGAGTAAAAGGTTTTATACTCAACAATGTGTGGCTTCTTCTTTCAGTGCTCAATACCACTTTTTGTATTAAGTTGGTGTTTACAGTGACAATGGGTGTTATTTAAATAATGGAAAAAAACAATTGAAACTACAAGTGCACTAGAAGAACCTAGGAGACAGATAAAAGAAACACAAGCAGTAAATCAAATTCAAGATTTTATCATATCATTTTTTTTTTATTTTGAAAATATTTAAAAATTTGCTGGCATAGCAATGGCCCCCCTACCCGTAAAATAATCAACATATTTTTGACACACTTCACGGGTGCTTTGGGGAGGGCAAGCCAGGACGGCCAGCTTCCAGGGCCATCAGTGTTGGTTCATGAAGTCCAGCCTCAGGCTCAACTAAGGCTACATAATTAGGAGCATTTCGCTTTAAAAAGTTGTGCAGTATGCAGCATGATAACACGATGTGGTTAAGTTTGTACTTCGCCATATTTATTGCCGTTAGAAAGAGGCTGGCCATTATTCCAAAGGTGTTCTCCACGACTCTTCTGGCTCTGGCCAGCCAGAAATTAAAAACCCTCTTCTCTGGGGTGAGGGTCCTCTGGGGGAACGGCCTCATCATGTGATCACCCAGACCAAATGCTTTATCAGCGATAAAAACAAATGGGAGTCCTTCAAAGTTCTCTTCCACAGGTGGCAATCCCAAGCCACCACTCTAGAGACATCGGTAGAACTCGGTCTGGGCAAAGACTCCACCATCCGACATCGGCCATTCTTCCCCACGTCCACATATAAAAACTCATATGACGCCGACACCGCCGGCATCAACACAATACTATTGAAACCCTTATAATTAAAATAGTATGACCCCGAATGGGGTGGTGGGACAATGTGGACGTGTTCCCCATCGATTGCCCCTCCACAGTTTGGAAAGTCCCAACGGTCGGCAAACTGGAAGGCCACAGTCTGCCATTCCTGTGGCGTTGAAGGAAACTGTGGAGTCAAACCAGAAAAAAACAAAATAGTACTTTTGCACATAACATTCCAAGCAGATTAGACAAACATTCTTGGCCAACATCAGTATAACATTTATTTTAAGGCGTATTTAAAGACAAAAAGATAAGGTCCACTTATCAGATTCCTCACTCCGTCTGATGGCCCATTGGAAAAAGTTTGGGGGGGGGTTATAAATGAGTTTGGGAGCCAAAAAAAAGCATCTGGCACTCTGCCTGAATTGAAGGACACAAATAACATTTGTACACATTTTACGGGATGTTTAGGGTTAGGCACTACTATGGAGCTGACAAAATACATTGTTAAGTGACTAGACTAGGTGTATATGGGCCCAGGATAGCATGCTAGGGAGGTTAGTGAAGGCAAATATGCATGTAGGCCAAAAAAGGAGCATTAAAAACTTACAGCATGCATGAGGACAAAGAGGACATTCACAGCATATTACAGGGTAATTAGGGAATGATGAAATAAATACAATACATTAGCATACATTAAATACATAGAATGTGATGTTAAAGGAGAAATCTTGCCCTAATATAGTCCTTCTGCAGGACCTGAATGATGGCAGAACAGGTCTCTGGAATAATGATCCCCAGAGCCTGTAGAAAACTGTAGACCTCCTCTAGACGTCTCCCCATCGCCAAGTACCACAACATGGTGACTAGCCTTGCTCTGGAGTGATGGCTTGCCGCATGCAGGTGTCCTGCTTCATAATATAAGGGGACAGCAAAGCCAACAGATGGTGAAAAAGGGGTCTGTAATCCTGAGAAAATCCTGAACTCATCAGGATTATTCTCCTGTACCTCCTGCAGCAAAGGCATTTGAGAGAATTGGTCACGCTGGAGTAACCCTATTCTTGGTCCATGAACTCCTCCCCACCCTGTTCATGGACTGGGCTTGGGTCAAAGCAAGAACCCCAACACCAAGCCCCCGCATAGCACGAACTCTACGATGAGCACGTACCCGCAACATGGCTTCAAAACAGTCGGCTGGTCAGAACGAACTGAAGAACAGCAAGGCCTGTGAAGAGCAAGCTGAAAATCAGAAACAAGCAGACAAGAACGCACTGAAAAACAGATACGAACTGACTACACGCACTCAAAACCAGATACAAACCCACAAGCACAAACTGAACAGCAGTAATGGACTGAAAAGCATGAGACTGAAAAGCATGAGGCTAAAAAGCGCGAATCGTCTCTCACCAAACTTCTACTAACACGAGTTTAGCAGAAGTAGCCCAAAGGGTGGCGCACTGGCTATTTAACTTCCTTTTTGCTAGTCCCATCGTACGTATTGTACGTCACCGCGTTCTTGACAGTCGGAATTTGGTGTGACCACATTTAACCCTCTGATCACCCGCTAGTGTTAACCCCTTCCCTGCCAGTGACATTTACACAGTAATCAGTGCAAAGTTTAAGTTCATATTCCCGGAACCCCGACTGGGCTCCCACAGACAGTTATGCAGCAAGATGGCAATTACATCTAAGCTCAGTTCCTGTTCCCTTCCCATGCATAGTGTGACTCTTCACATGAACACCTGAAATCAGTATGACCCAGCATAATCAGAAAAAACTATAACTTGTTTGCCCAGCAGAGGGTGGTATTTCCTAAAACCCCCCGGAAAACCTGGCCAGCAGAGTTAACGCTTGCTTTTCAGGATTAACCAGCTCTGCAGGGCAATATAACTAAACAGCACAATCAATCCACATTGCAATATACACTGATACAAAGAATACCAACAAGGCACAATAAAATAAAAGAACGAACAACACTTACAACATGACAATACCTTTTAAGCAACAGCTTACAAGCTAGCATAAGTACAAAGGAAGTGGTTTTGTCTAACCACGTAATCTCCTGTATGGTATTTAACCTTTTATTAAAATGCTTAAAAGTATGATGACAAGGAGACATCAGTGCTTCCATGTTTATATATATATATATATATACATACAGAGTAAATGTGGTTTAACGTTCAACTCCAGGAAATTTACTGCACTGAGGGAAAGCCCATTGCCTGAGTGTGGGGGAGCATCGGCTGCCAGGGGAGTGGAGGATCAGGTAAGTTAAATTACTTTTACTTTGCCCTAAACCAATCGAGTAGTTAACTTTTGCAATGCAGTCCCACGGCAAGGGAGAATTTTCGAATTTCCTGGAGTTGGGCTTCAAGGTAACATGGAAGCACTGGTGTCCCTTTGGCAAGCTCACCCTGAAGTCATGGAACATACAAGACATAGAGAACCAGTCTTGCAAATAGTAGAAGTAATTGCTGGGGCTTAGGCAGGCACAGCATGTGGCGTGTTAACTAGTGCCACGCCATCCACTTGTAAATAAGCTTCATTATTGAAACCTCTAAAGAGCAGGGCCCTCTGATCCCTCCTGTATTGATTTGTATTGTAAGTGTACTGTCTGCCCTCATGTTGTAAAGTGCTGCGCAAACTGTTGGCGCTATATAAATCCTGTATAATAATAATAATTA
The DNA here is from genome assembly GCA_037952925.1 of Lithobates clamitans. Classification (NCBI taxonomy): domain Eukaryota; kingdom Metazoa; phylum Chordata; class Amphibia; order Anura; family Ranidae; genus Lithobates; species Lithobates clamitans. The sequence continues at coordinate 2,087,023 of JBBGZY010000292.1, forward strand.
TTATTATGGGAGTCATAGGCCATCACTGCACAATATCTGGAAGCCTTAGCTTACATGGGAAGTTATCTCAGCTATTTTGGCCTGTTATTTTACAATGCAGAATATAACTCCTGTTGGCAAAGGAAGCCCATAACAACAGTGATTGTTATAGCCGGGTTACATTTATGTGGCTGTGAAAATGCCTTATGCTGCTTGTAAATGCCTGGAAACAATTTTTTAAACATATAATTTTTGTTGTTTCTGTTTTGAATTAAATTTCTAAACACAGAAACACTGAATTTTATAATGTACATCTTCAAGAAAACTATCACTGTACATACAAGGGTAATAACTCGGTCCCTTGGGGCAGATGAGTCATTGTCAGTGATACTTTAGATGTTGGACAGAAGTTTGGGTGTACTGGTTTTTTGGGACTTATTTTGGCCTTATTATAGGCAAAACACCATTTCCTTCCTGGAAAACCTTTTTGACGGCTCTGATGAACTGAAGAAAATTATTACGTTCTAGTTTCGGGTAATTGGGTTACGGTGCGTTTAAAGCCTAAAGATAAGCTTATAACTTGAAAGACAATGTACACATCAATCACTGTGATACTGCAGCACATGTTCTCTGGTGCACTTTTTTAGCCCTTCTATGTAAAAGCTGAAATTCTGATTAAGTTTTGCTTTTCCTGGTTCCTTCATCCCTCCCTCATCTAAATGCTAATGAAACTTTGAAATAAAACCTTTCTGTTTTTATTACATACCTTATTTTAGAGCCTATGACATTGTCACAAGTTCTCTGTGCTTCTCTAAGGCAGGGAGCTGTACATAACTGCCTGAATACAGCACTGCACCCTGTCCTAGTATTCATTCTAAGCCAGGGCTGGACTGGGACAAAATTTTGGCCCTGGACTTCAACCAGACCGGCCCACTTTAATTTTGCAAACACACAGAAAAACAGTATATAAACTATATACAATAAAAAGCCTCCCCCTTACATCAGAGTCCCTAGAGAGCCCCCCTTACATCAGGGTCCCCAGAGAGCCCCTCCTTACGTCAGGGTCCCCAGAGGGTCCCCCTTACATCAGAGTCCCCAGAGAGCCCCCCCTAACATCAGGGTCCCCAGAGGGAGCCCCTTACATCAGAGTCCCCAGAAAGCCCCCCTTACATCAGGGACCCCAGAGAGCCTCCCCCTTACATCAGGGTCCCCAGAGAGCCCCCCTTACATCAGGGTTCCCAGAGAGCCCCCCCTTACATCAGGGTCCCCAGAAAGCCCCCCTTACATCAGGGACCCCAGAGAGCCTCCCCCTTACATCAGGGTCCCCAGAGAGCCCCTGTGACAGACCTAGCCAGACAGACCTAGACCTAGGAGAGAGACTTTTGGAGGGGACTGAATTCTAGCCTTTTGCAGATCGATCTTGGGCCCTGGAATTTGGGGGAACGCTGCTCTTTGTGAGCTGTATGCCTGGGGACCCTTGAGGTGGTATTACTGTGGATTCGGGTCCTGGTCCCCCAGGACACACAGACTCTGGAGACCCTGGATTTGCCATATAAGAAATAGTAGCTGATTTATAATGCTGGGACAAATACTGTTAGGAGATGCTGATGTCAATTCCAGCCACCTGTCTGTCTGTTGCCTGCTAGAATGTATATTGTAAATAAGTCTCTAGTATGGGATCTAAGAGTCATTAGATCCCCATTGTTGTTTGTGTTAATTAACTCTGCTATTGTGATAATGTTTATTGTGTTTTCTGAGCTACAAGACGGCCAGTCTGGCCTAAAGGTCATGTCTGATTCATCTAGGCTGTCTAAAGGGATTAGTTAATTAGCCCATGTTAATTAGGTTTCTGGTCACAGGTGTATGTTCAGAGTAATATGAGCCGGAGGTATACACCTCCTCTTTTATTGTATAAAAGAGCCTGTATTTTTCAGTAAAAGAGATTCCTGGTTGAACTTACATACAGCCTGCCTGGTGTTTGTTCTGAGCTACACAACTGGATTAGAACGGCACATAGCTGTAGTTCTAATCCCGGAGCATCGGATGACTGAACCATCAGACGTGCGATCTGCAATCTGATTCTATAGCAGCAGAGTCGGGAGAGTGGAACCGAGCGAGCAAGGGGCTCGTTACAGCCCCCTTACAGCAGAGTCCCTAGAGAGCCCCCCTTACATCAGAGTCCCCAAAGAGCCCCCCTTACATCAGAGTCCCCAAAGAGCCCCCTTATATCAGTGTCCCCAGAGAGCCTCCCCCTAACATCAGTGTCCCAGAGAGCCCCTCCTTACATCAGAGTCCCCAGAGAGCCCCCCCGCTTACATCAGAGTCCCCAGAGAGCCCCCTTTACATAAGAGTCCCTAGAGAATCCCTGCCTTGCATCAGGGTCCCCAGAGAGCCCCCCACTTACATCAGGGTCCCCAGAAAGCCCCCCTTACATCAGGGTCACCAGAGAGCCTCCCCCTTACATCAGGGTCCCCAGAGAGCCCCTTATTACATTAGGGTCCCCAGAGTGCCCTCCTCACATCAGAGACCCCAGAGAGCCCCCTTACATCATGGTCGCCAGAGAGCCCCAGCCTTGCATCAGGGTCCCCAGGGAGCCCCCCATTTACATAAGGGTCCCCAGAGAGCCCCCCTTACATCAGGATCCCCAGAGAACCTCCCCCTTACATCAGGATCTCCAGAGAGCCTTCCTCCTACAACAGGGTCCCCATAGAGCCCCCATACATCAGGATCCCCAGAGAGCCTCCCCCTTACATCAGGGTCCAAAGAGAGCTCCCCCCACTTACATCAGGGTCCCCAGAGAGCCCCTCCTTACCTCAGAGTCCCCAGAGAGCCCCTCTTTACCTCAGAGTCCCCAGAGAGCCCCTCCTTACATCAGGGTCCCCAGAAAGCCTCCCCCTTACATTAGGGTCCCCAGAGAGCCCCCCCCCTACATCAGAGTCCCCAGAGAGGCTCCACCTTACATCAGGGTCCCCAGAGACCCTGTGGTTGGGGACTCCTGGGACACAGGGCTATCGGGCTATGGGCCTCAGATTGAGCCATCGGCCCACCAGGAAACTCCAGATGGCCAGTACATGCCTGTCCCAGCCCTGATGCTAAAAGTGGAATGGCACTTAGGAGGGGTTAAGTAGCAAATATCAAAATGCCTTGATGGTCCCAAGGGTAGCCACAACACTCTATGTGTGATGTGAATTAGTGGGTGTTCATCCACAAGAAAACTTATACAAATCCAAAAAAAGGTATACAGGAACTCACAGGTCTTGCAGCAGAGATAAAGCAAAGTAACAGTGTTTTATTGCTAACATTACAATGGAGCTTAATCTGTGTTTCTCATGAATGATGGACTGAGCTTTATCAATGGGTAGATGCCTTGATAGGTAGATGTCATTCAGCCCTAGATAAAACCCATGTGTGACTCTTAGCCTGAATGATTAAAAAAGATGAAATCCAGTCACAGAATGAGATGAGCCAAGGACAGGTCAGGCTGGGAAGGAATATTAAGGCTGAATTTTAGCACTCTTTTAACTATAGATGAATAAATCTTGCTTGAAGTTCAAAGTTCATGAACTTTGCAGTGAACTCTATTGATGTCTATCAGAGAAGAATATTGTTATACACTTCTGTCCATTTGTAGGACTAGTACGCAAGCTATTGTAAAACAAAAGGCATAGGAAGCTAGCCCTGCAATGGGGGATATGTACTAATGCCAAAATAAGATAATATAATACATACTGTATATATATATATATATATATATATATATATATATATATATATATATATATATATATATATATATATATATCATAATTGCATTGGTCCAGCTTGGCACATGTAAGTATCCATACCTCACAGCTGATGGACCACTGGGGAAGCTGCAAATTACTGTAGTAGTTGGCACCACTACAGTGATAGCTGCTATCTTGCAGGTCCTGCTGAGGTTCTGTATGAGTTGCTTCCCCTCTGTACACATAACACACAGAATCTGGTGCAGCTGTGCATAGTAACCAGTCAACTCCTAGGTTTTTTTGTTGAAGCTTAATTGAACAAGATGAAGTCAGAAGCTGATTGACTATTATGCACAGCTGCATCAGATTCTGTGTGTACCACCTTTAGTAATTCTCCCCCAATGGGTTGCTAGCTGGATACCGTCACCATTCCTAGAACACCTTACATTTTTTTCCCAATCCAGGTGCCTACACAATCTACTTTTTAGTCCTGAACAAGGGGGAATGCTAAGCCCCTGTAACGCATTGGCTGTTGCAAAATAAAATCTTTTAAAGGACTATACAAGTTGAAGTGGCATTCCCATCCTTTCAAAACTTTAGTAAACTCTTCTAGGGGTCCAGCAGGATGCCATAGTTGCCATAGTTGATGGTAAGTAGCTTCTAGGGCCCCAAACCACACATCCAGTTATAACCTCTATAAGGTTCTGTACTTCACAAAGACTATATTTTTTTTAGTGAATGCAAAGTGTTTAGTTAGTGGACAAAGTGGAAAGGGGCGGTGGTGACCTCACAATCTTCATCTTATCCAATCAGAAAATGCCTTATATTCACTGTAAAAAAAACATGGAATTCTATGAGTGACATCTATACCAAGCAGACGACTTCCTTCCTTCCTACCTGTGCCACTCACACAGGTTCCCCACAGGACTTCAGGTATGAGCTATGCAAACTTATATTGAACCAAGATGGACCATGCAATACAGATAATTCCTGCAGTTCAGCTTTAAAAATATGTTTTAAAACTTAGGTCATATAGGGTGGAACACTCAAAATTTATGAATCCCCAGATTGCAAGTCATTCAATTCAGCTCACTAATCTGTAGTAAAAAAGCTGTGCTTCCTACAGTCATTATTTTAAAATGTTATTTAGAGGCAGGAGGTCTTGAAGCTTAACCAAGGTGCCAAGTGTCCTTATTTCCGCCCAAACTCATAAAATCAGAAGTCACCTAATTGCCCACAGCTTCTTCTGAGGGTTCTCATTATTTAACGCCTCTTTTGAAGCAAGGCTGCTATAATTTTTTTATATGTATATTTTACACATCAAATAAAAGCAAATTGTATTTCGTGCATGCACAAATATAAAGAAAAATAATTTTTCATTGAAAATCAAATAAACCAGGGTTCCGTTTGTCTTACGTTGTACACTAATTTGCTGGTATTACCCAGAAAACAGAACTTTAATTTTGGTTCCCTTCATGCTCAAAATATTGCATTCATAAGATAAGTATTACTATAGAAAAGAATTGGCTTATTTGTCTCTAGAGGAGGAAAATGGCACCATTATTATTCTAGGACTTGGAAAGGTGCAAGTATTTTAGTTTGGACAGGAAAGGTTTTAATGAGAGCTTACCCGTAACATTCCAACAATGATTTGTGTTTCTTTAAGACATTGGCTTCATTGGCTTTAAATGACAAACATGTCATACTTACCTCCACTGTGCAGCTCATTTTGCACAGAGTGGACCCGATCATCTGGGGTCCCTCGGCGGCTCTCGCAGCTCCTCCATGCATCAGATACCCCCTAGGAGAAGCGCTCCCCCGGGGGGTTACCTTGCGGGCGTGCTCCTGAGTCCAGCATTTGCGTTAAAAAGCCACGAATGCCGGACTCGGCCTCGCTCCACTGCGCACGCATCATTAGATTTGATTGACAGCAGCGGGAGCCAATGGCTGTGCTGCTATCAATCTATCCAATCAAGAGCCGGAACCCTGTGCAGAGAGGGAGAGTGTGTCTCCGCCGAGGGGATGAAGGGGCTCAGGTAAGTAAAATGGAGGGCTGGGGGGCCGGTCACTGCCAGAAGTTTTTTCATCTTAATGCATAGGATGCATTAAGGTGAAAAAACACGAGGGTTTACAACCCCTTTAAGGAAGAACTCAAAACAAACAAATTAATCCACTGTGCATCTGTAGGACACATCCTAGAGCAGCCCCAGGGCCCCACCAATTGAACCTCTCACAACAGTAGGTGGGGCCCCGGGGCCTCTCTGGGATGTGTCCTACAGATGCTCATATGTATTTAAGTAGCGGAAGAAGGTAGCCCTGCCAGGCTCTGAGGAACCAGGTATCCCTTCAAAACGCGTCAATCAACAGTGATCCTCTTGTCCTCTCCTTCAATACCTGGAGACTGTTGATATTGGGCCGATTGCCATCGGTTAAAAGATTTGTGAACACCTGGCCATTACACCTATGTAACCTTTTGGATCCCTTCCCCCCATCCTTTGCAGTTATAGCAACCTCCACTCTTCTGGGAAGGCTTTCCACAAAATATTGGTGTGCTTGTTGCAATTTGTTCCCATTCAACCAAAGAGAAGGACTGGCTCACAATCAGTATTCAGATTCAACCCAAAGGCATTCAATAAGATTGGTTTTGGGACTTTGTGCATGCTGCTTGGGTTGCTCCACACCAAACTCATTAAACCGTGATTTTTTTTAATCTGGCTTTGTGCTCCTGAACCTGAATGAGATATGTTTGCCCATATAGTGTTTGTATTTTGAAGTTTGATCAGGGTTTTGATTTAAATGGGTTCTGCTCTATTATTTAAGCAGGTCTGTGCATTGTAATGGTCACCTGATCATAATTTTAAGTTTTGATTTTCACGTTTCTGAAAGAAACTGAAAAAGAGACATAAGCACTTCATACCATCACTAATGGAAGGTCAAAGTAAATGCAAATAAAATGAGTAAAAAAAGAGAGCAGAGTTAAGAAATAAACAAATCTACTGTACAATACAAATGCGGAAGTAGTTGAATCCAAATGTCATACAGCCTCTCCTCTGAACTCTTCCCTTATCCTCAGATTGCACAATTGTATAGGTTCCTCCACTGTCCTGAAATTGAGAGATCTAAAAAGATCTTTTGTGCTAGTCTGGCGAGATTTTCCAGTATCATCCCTACAGCTGTAGTCAACCATCTAGTAATGTGTCCAACCATCCTATCGCCGGTCTCCCTCCTAGCCTGATTCCCACAATCTTCAGAAACATTCATTCCTTCTCCAGTGATCTCTCTCTTCTGACATTGTGACCAAAATAGGACAGTTGTAACTTCACCATTGGGCTTCTAATGGAATAGCTGCTTTTGATCTTTTCCAAAATCAATCTGTTAGTTCAATGGGTAGTCCACAGCAAGCATTAAATCCTTCTCCAGCATCAAAGCTCAAATGAGACGATCTTCTTTCTGTTCTTTTTCTGTTGTGTCCAGCTTTCACAGCTGTAACTGACAACTGAGAATAGAGCCTGCCTAAGTTCCTGGCTGGAATATGTCTAACATCATCCAGCCCTTTTCTCCCAAGAACCACTGTTTCTGGCCCATTCCTTTAATTTGCTGGTCTTCAGTTCTTTCAATTATGGAGGCTCAGGATCACAAGTGGGTTTTACTTAAAGTGTAAGTAAACCCCCCTATCGTTTTCAGCCAAGGGAGTTGCCATCTTTGCCTCTGTTTATTCTATAACTGCAATGATGCTGAACACGTGATCAGTTATGACACTTGGATAGTTTGACAGTTTGGTTGAGAGCACAACCAATGGGAGTGTTACAATTTTGGCATGTGCCAGAAATGAAACTGTTTTATGGATGGGTTTAATTCTGCTTTAAGTGGCACTTTAATGAGAAAATTACGTCCTGCTAGATCACATATGTTGACCTCTTTTGCAAGTGTAGTTATGTAAAGCATTACATGTGCCGAAAATCAGAACCACTAGAGGCTGATCTGCTGACAGACTAAAGATTTACTGCAGCTCAGGGTTACAACACAGGACCCATCTACCACATGGAAAAGGCAACTCACACCATTCAAATCCCTTTGCTCACGTAAATCACCACAAAGACATCTAATTTCCTATATCTACACCTTATTCCAGGAAGACCCCTCCCCCCCAAAATGGAAGCATCACGTATTTCCTGGTAAAGAGACCTACAACTGACTCTCACTGATAAAAATTGGGATGACATCTACGAGTAAGCACACAAGGGTTCAATGAATGTAGCAATTCAGGAAAACTGCTATAAAATTGCAACTAAATGGTATAGAACCCCAGCTCGACTACACAAGTTCTGCCCTTCTATTCCAAACGTATGCTGGAGATGTAAGAAAGCAGAAGGTTCTATGCTCCACATTTGGTGGGAGTGCGCTCTACTCCAACCATTTTCAAGGGAAGTACATGCACTGACGGCATGAATCACCACATACATTTTGGACTACAACCCTGCACAATATCTTCTACACCATACAACTCTACCTAAAAAGGACTAATCACAAATCACTTGCTATGCACGTGGCTAGACTCTGTGTACCTGTTCACTGGCGATCCACGGATATACCATCAATCAGGGAATGGTTGACCAGGATCTCTAAGGTAGAGGAGATGGAGGAATTGATCCACACCTCCCAAGAACGCATACAAAAATTCACAAACACATGAGCCTGCTGAACTCATTTCAAGACCACTAAGAGCTACAGCTCTTATTTTCCTTAACCTAAAACAGCTACCCATATTATCTGATAGAGGACACTGTCCACTCATCTCAGGCGGGGGGGATTAGGTTGGAGATCGGTCCCTACCCACGCCCCTACTATTTCTTAGTCAATCTTTCTTCTTGAGACTACCTTGCCCCCCCTCCCCTCTTTTTTTCTTCTTTCCCCCTCACTTTATATTCCCTTGTCCCCCCCTTTCTGTCTACAACCCCCAGCAATCTTTGCATCCCACCACAATTAACCAGAAACCCTTCTACAAAAATACATGCTGGGATTACTAACATTATTACTATTATTATTAGAACTGGTGGTACTGGTTTGAATGTTATTACTGCCATTGTTATAGTTGCTTTAATCAGAAAAGAACCTGATATCTAAATGTTACGTTATGTTGACTGCTCATGCAACGTTCAAGATACCTTATTGGATACAACTTTGAGTAATATCTCTCCATTCTTTTGATACGATCCATGACTCATTTACAACCTATGAACCAAGCTCGTATCCTATCTTCAGTCTATGACAGTTCCTGTGCTCCAATCCTGACGTGTATCGTCACGTCACGTGATGAAGTCACATGACGTGAGTATACGCGTCAGGATTGGAGCACGGGAACTGTCATAGACTGAAGATAGGATACGAGCTCGGTGCTCGTGGATGTTTTTTACTATAGCCTTCTGCTAAATGTAAGTGTACCATGTTGTTTTTAACCTAATAAACTGATTTATATACGGGATCACGCTATGTGCACTCTCTTCCAACACTCCACATATATTCATCCCATTGTGACGAGCATTGAGGAAATGGGGATGGTTTGAAGACACCCTTTTGAGGTATACGAACTCGGCGTTCGTTGGATTGATGCCCACACTCATTTTACAAAAGTGAGTGCATCCCCCTTCTGTGTCCTGTCCCTTTTTCCACTCTGGCCACCACGGAGTTATACTATATACTGTCTGCTTATGTTTTTTATATACCATCCTGCACACCCACCACCCGAATCGCCTGAACTACTGGATGGGACCCTTGCCTGCTGGCGATCTGTTATTGGAATACAAGCTGTTGCCTTGCAGCAGTAAAGCGAGCACAGAGGTGTCTCCACTGAAGACTTTGTTTCCCTTTCCTGTGGCTTGTGGACTTGCCTTTTTTGGAACTGATGACTCATTGTTTGAGCACTTTGTATTACAAGGTGGTGGGACTGTTCACCATTTATTTATTTACTTGGAGTCACTAATAAGAATTTGCTGAGTTACCACATATGTGCTAGTATGATACTAGCCCTTTTGCACTGAGATTTCTTTTTTTTTTGTTTCAGTATTTACAATATTTTTTATGTGCTAGTATGATGCTAGCCCTCATGAACATGGACTTTTTTGATTTATATATTTTTATTTGGTTCATTTTTTTTTTTTTGTACCCACACTGTATTTGTCACTCATTTTACAGCTTTTTATAAGTTTTAGGCAATTTTGTTTCCTCAGTCTATTCGGATTTAGGGCCCATGAGATCGCACTTTATTACATTTCATTATACTGTTATATTTTGTATAATTTTTTCATTTTGCCTTTCTGGAACTGATGACTCATTGTTTGAGCACTTTGTACTACAAGGTAGTGGGATTGTTCACCATTTATTTATTTACTTGGAGTCACCAATAAGTATTTGCTGAGTTACCACATATGCGCTAGTATGATACTAGCCCTTTTGCACTGAGATTTTTCTTTTAATAAGTATTTGCTGAGTTACCACATATGTGCTAGAATGATACTAGCCCTTTTGCACTGAGAATTTTCTTTTCTTTTGTTTCAGTATCTACAATATTTTTTCATGTGCTAGTATGATACTAGCCCTCATGCTCATTATACCTTTTGTAAATTTTTTCATTTTTTCACTCACCTCTCTATACATTTGAGTTAGCCACTTCCCCTTCCTCTTCCCCCCTTGCCCTTTTTATCACAGCGCAATCACCACTCACTTTATTCATACCACTTTTGTCTGTTTGGATCAGCCATTTTAGGGGTTGTAGCAGTGCCCCTTAGCATAGGTATTTCTGACAGCGCAGGAGTTTCTTCATTATTCATCATTTACAACCTATGCATTTTATTGTACAAATATGTCATGGGTGCCATTTCAATCAATGTGATTACTGTTCTGTAAACATTACTTCAATATTTTCAATAAAACTTTTGTGGGACATTTCATATGTTTGTACATGAATAAATTGCATACCATATGTATAATGTTCTGTATTTTTCAGTTAGGTCACTCACCCTAGAAATAATCTCCTGATAAAGAATTGTATGTGAAACACGTCAACCTCTCTGGTCATGTTAGACAAGGAGTGATTTGAATGTTATATCTGTATATACGCAACTATAAGAGATGTGGATAAACTTGGGATTTATTTCCTGATTTTTTTTTATTTCTGTCTGTTTTTAATCATGTAATAAACTGATTGTAGTTTTTTCTTTTTCTTTTTACAATTTATATGTATGTGGTTTCCCCTTACGGGCGGGACTTTAAAGGCATGGACTCATAAAACAAACAATATTATAAAAAATACATTTTATTAAATACTATACAATGAAAAAACATATAAAATTGATACATATATATGGAAAAATCTCTGTACAAAATGGCTCTCAAGCGCACAATATTCCAGAAAAAGTCATAGAGGACTTTTCATGCAGAATATAAATATATAATTAATTACAGCAATGCATAAATGTTTCCTACGCGTTACGGAGACACACCTCCTTCTTCAGGGATTTCAGATATGCATTTAATTAAAAATAAAATAATAAAAAAAGAAAGTATGATGATCTAAAATAAAACAGACATATCTTCAATGGCAAGTCACACCCTCATAGTATTTCTCCATCCACCCACCCAGTAGCGACAAATAAATAAAGACAAAGCAGGCATACATCTTTTGTTCTGTACTCACATGCTCAAAGGTAGCAGCCGAGAGCAATGGATCACTGGAGAGTGGCCAGATGGCCAAAGAGAGCAGGTAGATAAAAAACAAAGAATGTTTGAAAAAAAGAAAGAGAGCTTCCTGATTGCTGAGGGGGGAATTGCGGACGCAGCGATCCCCTGAATGCAGCCCGGGACCGTGGCAGCAGAAGGCTGGGAAATAAAGTGGACGAAGTAAAAAAGCTGACCATAATAATAAACATATATATTGTAAATTCATAAAGTGATTCTAGATAAATCCACTGTAGCTAACTTTCCTCATTTATAGAGGTAGAAAGCATATAAATGGCTAAGAATAGGACTCATATCCTGTATACAGTATCACAGTAAAATGTGTACATCAATATATACATAAAGGAGTATATACCTCAACAGGGTGCTGTGGATGTGTGGACGAAAGCAAATTGGCATCAATTAACTCCTATTGGGAAGCGTTCAAATGGTGAACCCCAAATTGTGGAAGGTAGCAGATCATGGGTGCCTCCAAGATGAAAATGCAAATGCAATGGCTGATTGGAAGCATCAAAGGTAGCCCATAGAGGCTTATCATATGGAGAGCTCAATCTGCAAATGACAGATGGATAATAAAATAGACAGCCAATGTCAAACAAAATAGGCAGAAGGAGAAGGGATATCAATTAGACAATTCCCATCGTAATCCACATCCATGGATGGAGCAGGAGTAATCAAAAATACAATTTACCTGAGATGCTCAATAACATAGGGCTATAGCTACGTCCAGGCCCACAGCACTAGTGGTTGAAAGCTACAGCCTGCTGTTAAATAACAGCGGAGTGTCCATAAATCCTGCCTCCAAGGCAGGTGTGGGCGATATCAATCACCCACACCTGTCATACTAACTGCAAATGCGGTCCCCTGAGTGCGTGGTACACAGCGCCACCCCCTGCCCACATCCAAGATGGCGGTGCGGGAGGAGTGATGTCATGCGCCATGCTCCCACTGGCATGCATGCGCTGCCGCCCGAGAGACGGCGGGTCTGGATCCGATGGAATAGTGTTGCGTCCCCTAGCAGCACTGCAGCGCATGCGTGAGCACGCGCCCTACACAACTATTAAAGAGGCCAATGTGCAGGAACAGCGAAATGCCCAGGAGAGCCAGCCTGATGCAGTATTACTGTGGCGGCTGGTCCTTAAGAGGATAAAGTGGTTGTAAACCCTGTCATACCACTTGTACCTACAGGTAAGCCTATAATAAGGCTTACCTGTAAGTACTGTAAATATCTCATAAACCTGCACAGTTTAGAGGATATTTACCATATACACTTGCGCCGACGTCATCAGAGCATGCGCACTGAAGAAATGGCTTGCTCGTGCTGTTTCTTCAGCAACGTGCTGTGACCGGCGGCTCCCGCGTTCATGTGCTGAAGTGATGTCATTGTGGCTTTGGCCAATCACAGCGCCGGAGTCTGCCAACCCAGAAATAACTCCGGGAGACATGTCGCTGGTGACAGCGGTGTGCGGGGCCGATGCAACAGCTTTGATCTAAGGTAAGTATTTTATAATGAGCTAGTATGCGATGCATACTAGCTCATTATGCCTTTGTCTTACAGGGTTTGTTTTTTGTTTTTTTATTTTCAGGTTTACAACCACTTTAAGTTTGATCAATTTAAATTTTGCCTTCCCTGGCTCACCCCTCATCAACAAGCTAATTGCATTTTTACAAAAAACTCATGCAGTGTTTTTTTAAATGAAATGCAGGAAGATCATGGCTGGTGTGAGGGGCCGGTAGGATGCTGTAAATAGCTTGCTGAAAACTTCACAGCACCCTGCCTCAGTATTCTACTTAAGAACCCTCAACCCTGTTGACAGCTGTAGGCTGCCTTCTAGAATGAATTATGAAAATATTAAAATGCCTTGAAAAAATGCCTGCCTCCTAGGCAGGCTGTGTTTCCCTGCAGACTGTCCAAAAGCGGAACTTTACCCATAACAACTTGATAAAAAATAATGTTATCTAGCAAGGAATACATTCCACATTAATAATTATGCTGCCAAAATTAGTGTGTGCTTGAAATTGCTTCCAGCATTGTTCCTGTTTATTCTTGCTGTAGGCTACCATTTTGCTGAAGCCCAGAGCCAGAAAGTGTCTCAGTTGTCTGTACGTCCAAAGGGGAAAAGAGTTGGTACATGACCAAGATACCAAGTCTTCGTATGGACGTATGTGTCCTTTAGAGAAGAATTGGTATGCGAGCACTTCCTCGTGGGGCCATTCCTGCTGCAGGAATGCACTTGATTCCCCAGGGCCCCCTCAGCGGAGTCAACGGGCCTGGAATTGAGTAAAATTTTGAAGAACTCATTGTCTTTTTGAAATCTACAAGCGAGGGATAAATGAGGGGGTGTGCCATTAGGGCCCAAGGCCAGTGGGGGGGTATCAGCCAAGGGAACATGTGTGTTGGAGTGCGTGTAAAAGAATTTTCCAAGATGACCCATACCTTCCCAAGTTTGTGGACTTTCCAGTCCACAATCCTTGTCAGAAGGCAGGCCAGATAATATTTATAGAGGTCAGGTAGTCCAATCCAACCTTTAGTTTTTTGTACGTGTGAAGCGAGTGTATTTGATGCGTGGGGTGGTATTTTTCCAGATGAAGGCCAAACACGCTTTCTTGTATATCGCAAAAAAAGAAGGGGGAAGGTGGATTGGAACCGTCTGCATTAGATAGAGTTGGAAGTATAATCATTTTTACTAGGGCTGAGCATCCAAACCAGGATACATTTAGGCTGGCCCATTCCTTCAGATTCGATTAAATCTTAGAGAGTACTGATAGGAAATTATGGCTGTACAGGTCAGATATCTTCTTTGTGATTTGGATGTCAAGGTAGGTAATGGCGTCCTTCTTCCATAAGAATGGGAAGGATTCTTGGCAGCGAGTTACTTCTTGTGAGGAGAGTGAAATGTTCAGGGCATGTAATTTGGAGTAGTTAATTTTGTGGTTTGACAGATCTCCGAATTGTCCTATGTCTTTCAGTAAGTTGGGCAAGGATAATCAAGGTGATTTCAGAGAGAGGAGTATGTCATCAGCTAAGGCCGCGACTTTGAAGTCTCTGTTCGCTATTGGTGAGTCCCTTAATATCTGGGTTAGCTCTCAGTCTGTTTAAGAGGGGTTCTAATGACAGGACAAAGATCAGGGGAAATAATGGGCATCCTTGCCGTGTCCCGTTGCTTATGGTAAAGGTGTTTGACAGGTGGCTGGGTCCTTACCATCTTTCGGAATTACAGCTTTATGGGCTTCTAGCATTCTTCCTGGGGACGTTAGGGGGTTAGCAAGAGTATCAAAGGTCGATAGCATCTTAGATGATAAAACATCCAGGAAGCATTTATAATATTGGAGTGGGAGGTCGTCAGGTTCTGGGCTTTTACCACCTTTCATTTGTTTTATGGCGATGCATAATTTCTCCAGAGAGAGGACTTTTCAAATCTTCGGCATGTTGAGTGGTAATTGTTTTGGGGCAATAGTGGGCTAGGAAATCCCTGATTTGTGCAGTATGGGAATCTAAGGTATTTGGATCTGGGTTATCAGACAGGGTATAAAGCTTGGAGCATAAATTTCAAAATGTTTAGCTATATCTTCATTTTTGGAGAAAAGAGTTTCCTGGTTATCTCGTATATGATGAATAGTAGATGAAGACTTAGCAGCCTGTACCGTGCACGCTAGTAGCCTCCCACTCTTGTTGGCGTGTTCATAGAACACTCTTTGTTTCAGAACATAACGTCTCCTTGTATCTTTCTCTAATTCTTCCATCAGCGTGGAGCGTGTATGTAATAATGAATAAAATTCATATCACCACAGAGTGGTACTGTGGATACAGAGATTTAGTATATAATGCCACGTCCCAATAAATTGGATTAAAGGAAAAATTGGTGGATGATGGACTTTATAGGCATAACACAAGTGTATATTAAAAAAGAATATTTATTACAAAATTAAAATTGGGACAATTGCATAGAATTTCATAAAGTATTCACAGAAATTTGCCTTTAAGCATGAACAACACACCACCTACATAAATATACACTATTCCAATATTAGTAAAGAGAACGAGAAGATGGTGTGTCATAGTCTAGCTCAGTTCTACATGTTGCGTGTATTCAACAGACGCTTCTTCAGGAGCTTATGGCGCATTCTATGAAAAAAAGTTTGCAATCAAAATCATCACATTTATTTATTTGTTCAACATTATCATATAGCATTATTGCCTTGGTGAATTCAATACCGCCACACGGCCACCCCCAGCTCAATAGATTCCCTACCAAACCCAGAGCAATCATAGCACATGCTGATTATGGGAACGAGTGTTATGCCCTGTACACACGGTCGGATTTTCCGACGGAAAATGTGTGATAGGACCTTGTTGTCGGAAATTCCAACTGTGTGTAGGCTCCATTACACATTTTCCATCGGATTTTCCGACACACAAAGTTTGAGAGCAGGATATAAAATTTTCCGACAACAAAATCCGTTGTCGGAAATTCCGATCGTGTGTGCACAAATCCAACGGACAAAGTGCCACGCATGCTCAGAATAAATAAAGAGATGAAAGCTATTGGCCACTGCCCCGTTTATAGTCCCAACGTACGTGTTTTACGTCACTGCGTTTAGAACGATCGTATTTTCCAACAACTTTGTGTGACCGTGTGTATGCAAGACAAGTTTGAGCCAACATCCGTCGGAAAAAATCCTAGGATTCTGTTGTCGGAATGTCCGAACAAAGTCCGACCATGTGTACGGGGCATAACATTTCGAAAGTTAATCTATGATAGCAAGAATGGGCCATATAGGGGAGCTTGTCATTACTTAGATATAAAAAACATATTCCCACTTACTTTGTAGTTGAAAAACAAAGGGGAAGGGTGAGCAGAGAATAGTATACAGCACAGCTGGATATTTAGGGAAACAGGTCTTCACAACACTTCTAATGCCGTGTACACACAACCGGACTTTCCGGCAGAAAAGGTCCGACGGAATCATTCCATCGGACATTCCGATCGTGTGTGGGCTTCATCTGACTTTCTCTTTCGAAAATTCTGACGGACCTAGAAATAGAACATGTTTTAAATCTTTCCAACGGAATCAATTCCTATCAGGAAAACCGTTTGTCTGTATGCTATTCCGACAGACCAAAAACAACGCAAGGGCAGCTATTGGCTACTGGCTATCGAACTTCCTTTTTCTAGTCCCGTCGTACGTCATCACGTTCTAAATGATAGGACTTTGGTGTGATCATGTGTAGGCAAGTCCGTTTCAGCGGAACTCCGTCGGAACTAAGTCGAAAATACCGTCAGAGTTCATTCCAACGGAAAAACCGGTCGTGTGTACGTGGCTTAAAACGATCTATATGTAGACATTGAGATTTATGTAGAGATACAGTGTTATATACCTAAGGTAATTCAATTAATTACAAGGCCATGACAGGGTTTGCTCACCTATAAGGTAGCTTCACAACATAAACCCTATGACGGTTGATAATCCTTGACGGGAGTAATAGAAAGTATCTACGGTAGCTATTGTAGTAATGTCTGGATTAGTAAGGGGAGAACCTCCCACTAATCACACCTCTCAGGTATCCGTTGTATATAATTCCCAATTTGTATCTATTTAGAGAACATGACAAGAAAAAGGCTCTGTCAGTGCATATATTCAAAGGATATATTTCTGACTGGTGAGCATGATAATTACCTTAAGGAATGAGGTTCCCTCATTCCCCCATACACCACAGCCAGACCGGACTATCAGGAAACCCACTCTTTCCAGGCAGCCCCTTTTTTCCCTCTCTTTTTTCCTTGCTCCCAGGCAAGTCCCTTATCCTTCTTCTCCCTCTATGCTCTCCTCATACACCCCCCCCTTCATTTTTCTTGCTTCAATGCCCCAGCCAAGGGCCTTCAGATACTTCTTTCTTCTTTTTGCCTTGTTATGCAAACTGTGGTGCCTGATATTTCCCCAATGTACAATTTTCACCGGCCATTGCACTGTTATGCCCCGTACACACGGTCGGATTTTCCGATGGAAAATGTCCGATCGGAGCATGTTGTCGGAAATTCCGACCGTGTGTGGGCTCCATCGGACATTTTCCATCGGATTTTCCGACACACAAAGTTGGAGAGCAGGAGATAAAATTTTCCGACAACAAAATCCGTTGTCGGAAATTCCAATCGTGTGTACACAAATCCGACGGACAAAGTGCCACGCATGCTCAGAATAAATAAAGAGATGAAAGCTATTGGCCACTGCCCCGTTTATAGTCCCGACGTACGAGTTTTACGTCACCGCGTTTAGAACGATCGGATTTTCCGACAACTTTGTGCGACCGTGTGTAGACAAAACAAGTTTGAGCCAACATCCGTCTGAAAAAATCCTAGGATTTTGTTGTCGGAATGTCCGAACAAAGTCCGACCGTGTGTACGCCCTATTAGACTTTCATGCTACGCATAGTTTGGTTACCTTTGGGTTGTATTATAATTGTTGTTTCTACAGATGCACAAAGCCGTGTGCTTGAGCTTTCCAACCCTCTAGGTTTCAGCTCAATGTATTAATTGCACCTCACTTTTCTGTATACTGCTCTTTGAAATATAGTTATTATTATTTTTTTTAATCCAATAAAATGCATTGTAAAACAACTGGACTTGTTCTGTAATGTTGAAGACCTTTCATAGCTTAAGCCACTTCTGACATTCTAATGAGTGTCAGGAAAAATTACATTTGAATGTGACCAACTACAGAACTACTAACTATACCATGACAAGGACACATAAAAACCTTCACAAGTACTCCTTAATGGGGGAAATTTTAGGAGTTTTGGTCAACTTTAACCACTTTAACTGCTACTAGATAAATGAGAACCTTCAGACGTATAGGTTTGCTTTGTAATGCTGAGGACAACTCACCGATCATGCAAGCAGCTTCTTTGGTTTGCAAGTAACTACTACCAGCCCTTCAAGGATTGATTGCTCAGTGCTGTCCTAATGGAAAACCAAAACATATAGGGCATTACAGTGCCGTCTAGTTATGTTGACATGCAAAGTAACAGTGAAAAGCTTCAACTACGCAAAGGACTTACAGATGTTTGTTAAAGTAGCGATGCCAAACAAAAGAGAAAACACTGGTTTTCTCTTTTTCTTTTTTAGGAATATCAGAAGCAAAGGAAAATGCTGCATAGTATTTGTACTGCTCTGTTTTATAACAACACGCTTAGTGAACATCTGAAGTGTTAAGTTTTTAAATGTTTTGGCCTTTGCAAGGGATATGGAGTATATCCGAAAGACTGGGAGCAGACCAAGCCTTGTAAGAGGGAAGATTGTGTAATGTTTGGACAACACCATGCATGTCATGATTCAATACCCTGCTATAAAGGCATTCCTGTACATCAATCAAAGGTGAAAGTAAAGGGTGTGCCATTGAGGATTTGTAGATTTCAGATAGGTCACATTGAATTAAAAAAAGAAAGATCAAACTGGAAGTCAAGAGCTACTGTTGGGTGGTCATGTCATTGCAGCACTGTAAAAATTTATAAATTTCACCAGGAGGGAAACTTTTCATCTGCTTCCTAGGGGATACATGAAAATCTTTTCCAACTGTGCTTACTTGCAGTTTGTTCCATTATATGGTTTGGGTGAATGGTTGATTCCCCCAGTAAAATAAAGAGCTGGTAAAAAGTGGACCAAAGGACCAGACCAGCACAGGGTTCTATACAGAGAAAGCTGGAGTTCTCTTTTAGCTGGTAATCCACATGGGGATCCTGCTAATAAAATTTCAGCAGGTTATGACAAGATAGTCCCTGCCTTCTTTATTATCATTGGCCTATTACCTTGTCAGCCATTAACTATTGTGGAATGTCTTACCTAAAATTAGAAATATGCATAAACAGTCAACATTACAACAAAAGTATTGATGTATTAAATGACAATTGGCTGATAACATTGAAAGGTAATTATTCCCTGGCTTAAGCTGGCCATAGATGGTTCGAATTTTGGCCTGTTCAGACGGAACTAGATGAGATTCGAACAATGTATGGGCAGGCTAAATGCACCCAAGCTAATTGATCAACTTGGGTACAACAAGCCTGTCAGATTTGACATGAGATTATTTCTGCTGGCTCTTTTAGCTGCTAGCAATAAACACTGTGTTCTCCCGGCTGGGATGGCTTCCACCAACCCCCTTCCCACGTGGAGTACACAGTCAACACTGTCTGTTGCAGTTGCAGGAAAGAAATTTGCTCCGTCTATGGCTGGCCTTAGTGAATGAAGTGCAGCTCTGCTGACTTCCATGCAAGTGAATTTTACACCACATTTGCTAAACTAAGGGAACCGCCCCACCCCAAGCAGTTGATTTACTATAGAGAAATACGGTGTTCAATTTGCAAGGGATTTGTATTTTACAAGGAAATTGTCCCTTAGCTTAGTGAAAGCAGTGAAAATTCACTTTGCAAAGAATACACAGTCACTTGCAAGGGACAAAACTGTATTTTTGCTTGCACATAATTGCCTGATGGTCCTCAGCACACATTCCCTACGATCGCTAAGCTAAGGAAAAATGGCCTGTCAAAGTTCAAATTCACTTGCAAAGTAATCAGTCCATTTGTCTTTATAAAATCAACCCCAGAAGCGTCAAAATATGCTGGTTTCAGCAGTAAGTAATTTTAGGGACCTGAGCAGGCACAACTTGATTCCATTGTAGTGCTGGAGTCTATCTACACTCTTATGCCCTGTACACATGATAGGATTTTCCAACAACAAAAAGGTGTGTTTTTTTCCAATGGATGTTGGCTCAAACTTGTCTTGCATACACACGGTTACACAAATGTTTGCGGAAATTCCAAACGTCAAGAACGAGTTGGCGTACAACACATACGACGAGCCGAGAAAAATGAAGTTTAATAGCCAGTGCGGCTCTTCTGCTTGATTCCGAGCATGCGTGGAATTTTGTGTGTCGGAATTGTGTACATATGTTGTCAGAAAATCCTATCGTGTGTAAGTGGCATAAGGGTACTGACAGCTGTACTTTTAGCCTTGGGCTTGAAGCAGGCTATTCTGTAGTCAGCAGGAGATTAACGTAAATTTTTCCAGAATTAAACATTTATTAGAATTTTTTACATCCCTTTAGAGTTCCTAAGTATTGCTATATTGAAAGTTCTTGTTTAAATTGGCGTGATCCAACAAAGTTTCATAGAAACATTATTGACTTAAATTAAGTTTTATGCTCTAAGAGAACAGAAACTCCTCTACACCTGTATATGATGGCTTGAAAACAATGCAGAAATAAATTAGCATGGAAAAATATATATCATCACAACAAAAAAAACACAATAGTCTAAGTCACATATTTTAGATATATATTTTTTTATTAACTAAATTAAATTAATTCACTATATTTTCCCTGCAGCTTGTTTAGAAACATCATTCTGTCATACCTTGTATACCTAAAGAGTTATCCTCAAATATGAAACATGTAACTAACTGCACACTAAGGTAACAACACTCATGTACAAACATGTATCTTTGACAATAGATGAATCCATATCACTACTATCTCCAATGCTTACAATTATATTAACACTCATTTATAGTGTACTTGTTTCATATAATATTTAGTGTTTATTTATGCTTTTGTTAATGTATTTATTTATTTTTATTATATTAGTGCACTTTCAAATTAAACAGCTTAAATATTATAATATAGTGTTGTGTCAATTAACTATTAATGCCTCCCTTGTGTTAAAGAATATTATTTCAAGGCTATTATCCTAAAAATTGCATATAGGATGTACTCAAGCATATCTGAAGCTCTCGCGTGGAGTATTAGCACGTTTACTTAAAAGTAAAAGTGCATGTAAAAGTAAACTTTGCATCAAAGAAAGACAAATAACTTGATGATATGATACAAAGGTACCTGTACAATGAGTAATTCGATCAAACATACAGTTATTGCAGTACAAATGGCACATTTTAAGCAAAAAAAAAAAAAAAATGGAACAAACATCAACAGCTTACAGTCCAGGATAGATAAAGGATAGATAAATAATTAAAAAAGGAAAAGAGAAGAAAGAAAGAAGGAAAGAAAGAAAGAAAGAAAGAAAGAAAGAAAGAAAGAAAGAAAGAAAGAAAGAAAGAAAGAAAGAAAGAAAGAAAGAAAGAAAGAAAGAAAGAAAGAAAATAACAAAAGATCATTCTGGCAGTTTGTAGTAGTAATGCCACAAAAAAAAAAAATTAGCATATGCAAACAACCTTTTACCAGGATACAAAATCTTTTTTTAAATTCCATCTGAGCATAATCTTTGGTTGGTTTCAAACATCTCAAAGCAATTTTTCTAATTCAACATTTAGGGAATACCTCATTAGTTCAAGTTCATAATATTAAAAAAAATGTCAGCGATAATCAGCAGCCAACACATGCATGTGTGCACATATGTGTGCGCAGTTAATTCCACTTGTCTTCTAATACTTTAAAGATGAAGTCCTATTTTTCTTGTCGTGCCATGTATTTAATTTTCAATCAGAAGAGGAAATTGACCATTATTGCCGGATGATACCTGTGAATTAGGCAGCTGTCTGTGCTAGAACAATGGCTTGTCTGTCTGCTTGTATCAGGAATGATTGCTCGGAAAATGTTTGCACTTGAAACACTGCCCTTATGAAAATCATCTACAAGCATTCTAATCCCTAGAATGTTTGAACAGAGCTTTCTACATTTACATAGATTAATGCCATTTCCTCTTGTAATTTTTCAAATTATAATTCACATTGCAACAATTAAACTAGAATAAAACAAACATTGAAGACAAACACACATATTAATGTAATGTATAATGCATCAGAGCTGCAAACTGTCCTTGACATTTCCTGTATATTCACAGCTATATCCAATATTACACTATGGCATTTATGGATTATGGAGACTAGTCATGCTCCACATCTAGTAAGGAGGGATATGTTACTACATGATGGCTGCAGAAAGTTTGGAATTTAGGTAATACCCTTTTTTAATTAATTTGAGGTGTAAGGTTTTCAATCACACGTTAGTTTGCCATTAAACGGTATCGCTTAAATTAAAACTTTTCATTTTAATTGATGTCAACATTGTACAACACTCTACGACATCGTCATGGTTAAAAACTGAACTGAGATCCATTTATAAAATCTAGAGGAATGTGAAAGTGGGGCATCGATCATTACAACTAACCAAATTCAGTCTGTCTTTTCTTTAGTATAGGGAAGAGCACCACACCAATAAAAATGAAATCCTGCAGCATTTATTTCACCATAAAATACCAAAGAGAAAGTTTACAAATTTCTAGGGTCACAGAACTCTCTCTAATTAGAGCTATAAAGAATATAGACAATATTATTTTTGTAATTGGTCTGAAGAACAAACGAAAAATGTATTTGAAAAATTATTAGTAATAACCTAGAACCTAGAATTGAATATATAGCTTAAAATGTTGGTATTCTTTTGACTGTTTTTAAAAGGTATAAAATAATAATCATCATTACCATCAAGTAATGATAAACATATCAGTAAATTACACTTGGTTATTGTAAATTACTGGAAACATTAAGGCTAATAAAGCTTATTGCTTATGAAAATGGCAGTAAGAGAATTAGCAACTGGATTTGTAATCCTACTACTGAGGGTTCAGCAGAGATGAATATGGTCTACAGAGCTACAGACTATAGAAAAACTAAAAGTCATAAGAGGTGGAACTGACATCTATCCAAATTTAAATGGTAATTACAGAAGGAGTGATATCTATGTATTAAGTATCTGTTTCAAATAAAAGTGTCTTCAGTGAAGAAAAAAATGGCAGTTAGAGGACTGAGACAAACCATTTACCACTGATAGGGGTACTTACAATGGGCAGCTTTTATTTTCCTTTGTAAAACCTTTGTCTCAAAATGTTAAAAAATACTATTTGCTGTAACTGCTTGCAAAGTGTTAGCTGTAATTTGGTTTGTGTCTCCGTTGTTTCTCCTGTGCAGAGGAGACACCCTAGGATGGGAAACGTGTTGCTGGCTGAATCACTAGGTGAAAATAAAAGAAAAACTTGAAAAAAAGATAAAAAAGAAAACCAATGCAGTCACTACATTTAAGGACTGGTAAACTACGATATATTACAAATTTAAAAATATTTAACAAGCTACAATGTATTATAAATTCTGAAATATAATCATACATTAGCAGATGGGGGTACTGGGCAGATTTATCTTTAGATAATTTAACCATAAGCACTTTTGAACAAATCTTAGAGAGGTTTTATACTTTCACAGAATCAGGAAATCTTTACATTTGCTTTCACGTGGCCCTTTCAGAACCCCTAGTGATCCTCGATCTTACCACCACCCAAAGCATCTATAGGATTATCAGCACTCAGCTACACTGCTTGTCATCATTGGTTTTCTACGTTGGCGGATTAAGAAAATCCATCCTTACTGGAGTTTTTTTTTTTTATTTAAAACTAAAACATTTTTTATAAAAAAATTTCAATAAAAGAAAAAAATTGTATGTGGTAAAAGTATGTGAAACTTTAAAGCTACATTTTGGGCATTTTGACCCAGAAAATCATATATAAGATACTGAGAATTGATGAAATCCACCATCTTTTCCTAGTCTTTCCTCTCCATCTATAAGTGTCCTAGGAGGGACCCTGTCGGTATATTCCTTTTTGGCCTCCGTTTGGTGCTCCTCCCTCTTAAAGGCATGCAATGTTGGGATGATCGTCAGTATTGTTTACCCTATTTGTACTCCTGAATAAGCCTAACCAGTGAAACTCGTTGGGAGATGACATCTTCCTTCTGTACCAGCTAATTTAACATATTATTATCATCACATGTCATATATGCAAAAGTTCAAACTAAGGAAGGTGTTTTGAGGTTCACTGTACTGAACATTGTATCTGATATCATCCACGTACTTGCTTTTATGGGTATATTCCCTGGTTTTAAATAATAATTTGTAATAAAACTTTATGTGTTTTATGTAAAGCTGTGTATGAATATTTTTTTTCCTGAGAAGGAGAGTGCACCTTAAAAGTCCCACATACTTTGATTTTTTTTGTTGATACATTCAGTGGGGATGTGGTACTGATGGATCAATCACACTTACTACCTGTTTTATAAACAATCCTAAAACCAAACTTTAACACCAAATAAGAATAGAGAGTGAGTAAAATTTTTGCAATAAGGAGAGCAATTGGTGTGTCACAATCCAATTGAGAAACCCATAGAAATCACAGAGGGGTTGATTTACTAAAATTGGAGAGTGCACAATATGGTGCTGCTTTGCCAAACCAATCAGATTAAAGTTTGTTTGTTTTTTTTGTTTTTTTATCAAAGCTTAATTGAACAAGCTAAACTTAGGATCTGGTTGACTACCAGTCACAGCTGCAGCAGATTTTGTACTCTCCAGTTTTAGTAAATCAGCCCAAAATAATACTGTTACATAGTTAGTAAGGTTGCGTAAAGACATCAGTCCATCCAGTTCAACCTATGTGTGTATGTCACTACCATTTTCAATATCCCAGTACATTGTTTATACTAAGAAACACATCTAAAAGTTTATTGAATTTATCTACACTCCCAGCTGACACCACCAACTGAGGAAGGGAGTTCTACATTGTTGTCGTTCTTTAACCCCTTAGGCCCCTTTCACACTGGGGCGGTGGGGGCGTCGGCGCTAAAACGGCGCTATTTTTAGCGGCGGTATTCACCCGCTAATGGTGCGGTTTTAACCCCCCGCCTGGCGGCCGAAAAAGGGTTAAAACCGCTCGCATAGCGCTGCTACAGCGGCGCTATGCCCACGGTATAGCCGCGCTGCCCCATTGATTTCAATGGGCAGGAGCGGTTTAGGAGCGTGAAAATACACCGCTTCTTCACCGCTCCAAAGATGCTGTTTGCAGGAGTTTTTTTTCTCTCCTGCCAGCGCACCGCTCCAGTGTGAAAGCCCGAAGGGGGAGGAGAAACAGTAGCGGCAGTTTTAGGTCGGTTTGCAGGCGCTATTTTTAGCGCAATAACGCCTGCAAACCACCCCAGTGTGAAAGGGGCCTTATGCAGTTTAAGATTGAAACGTTGTTCAACTTGAATCTGTAGCTGTATGTCTTCTTTAGAAACCTTAGGTAAATAGTTCCTCCCAATACTAGAGTCACCATTTAAAGATTACTGTGATTACGGTATATCTATTCTTAAGTGTCTCTTCTCCAGGGAGAAAAAGTTTAATGTTTGTAGCCTTCCCTCATAACTGAGGTCCTTCAGCCCCCTTATTAGCTTTGTTGCCCTCCTCTGGACTCTCTCCAGTTCTAGCACATCCTTCCTGAGAATTGGTGACCAGAACTGGATGGCATACATAAGATGTGGCCAAACCACCAAAGTTTTGTAAAGTAGTAGAATTATAGTTGTATAGTAAATACAATTTTGCATAATGCATAATAATAGTCTGCTTGCCCTGATTGCTGCAGCTTGGCATTACATGCTATAGCTGAGTCTAATTTATTACAGAATCATATCCCTAGATTTGCTACAATATCACTATTCAACATATAAATGTAATATAAAGAATGACCCATGAGAGATGTCACAGGAGGCTGTGAGTTCTAGTTCAAGGAATGTTTCTCAAAGGCTTTCTCAACTGCATGTACTCTTGTGATTCCATTCCAACCCCCTCAAATTACATAGTATGGGATTCTTACCAGACCCGATCTGTCCCACATGCAGTAGGGACCATGGGGATTTGATCCACATGCTATGGCACTATCCTAATCTCTACAGATACTGGGAGATCGCCATTACTACGCTTAATTAAAGACTTGAAACTACTATTGCATCAGACCCCAAAAACCCCAAAAATGTGACCTAGGTATTTTGGTATGTCACATGCGCATACTAGGGAGGTAGTGTCTAGGGCATTGTTCCAGGCACGTAAACCTCTTGCTGCACTGGAAAAGTGCCTCCTTTCCTTCTTTCAAAGAAAGGATTGAACACATGGGTTTTTCCCTTCACTATGAATAAGTTATATATTAACATCGGGGCTTCCCCGCTGAGTTCGATAAAGTCTCAAGGAGTTGGTGGGATATTCCTGGTCTAACAGAGGTAGATGTTAAAATAAACAGATTGCTGGGGCACTTTACTGCTATTTGGTCAACTGCATTGCCTGGATGGGCTTGCTGGTTGCTGCCTGGCTTACCAGTGACCATCAATGCTGACCACTAAACTGACCTACCTACCTGACACACACTGACCTACCTGACATACACTGACCTACATACACTGACATACCTGACCCACACTGACCTACCTGACCCACACTGACCTACATACACTGATCTACCTGACATACACTGACCTACCTGACATACACTGACCTACCTGACACACACACTGACCTACCTGACATACACACACTGACCTACCTGACATACACACACTGACCTACCTACCTGACATACACTGACCTACATACACTGACCTACCTGACATACACTGACCTACATACACTGACCTACCTGACCCACACTGACCTACCTGACATACACTGACCTACCTGATATACACTGACTTACCTGATACACACTGACCTACCTGACATACACTGACCTACATACACTGACCTACCTGACATACACTGACCTACATACACTGACCTACCTGCCCCTCTCTGACCTACATACACTGACCTACCTGACCCACACTGACCTACATGCACTGACCTACCTGACCCACACTGACCTACACTGACCTACCTGACATACACTTACCTACCTGACCCACACTGACCCACCCACACTGACCTACCTGACCCACACTGACCTACATACACTGACCCACACTGACCTACATACAATGACCTACCTGACATACACTGACCTACATACACTGACCTACCTGACATACACTGACCTACATACACTGACCTACCTGACCCACACTGACCTACCTGACCCACACTGACCCACCCACACTGACCTACCTGACCCACACTGACCTACCTGACACACACTGACCTACCTGACCCACACTGACCTACATACACTGACCTACCTGACATACACTGACCTACCTGACCCACACTGATCTACCTGACCCACACTGACCTACATACACTGACCCACATACACTGACCTACCTGACCCACACTGACCTACCTGACCCACACACACTGACCTACCTGACCCACACTGACCTACACTGACCTACATACACTGACCTACCTGACGTACACTGACCTACATACACTGACCCACGCACACTGACCTACCTGACCCAAACTGACCTACATACACTGACCTACCTGACATACACTGACCTACCTGACCCACACTGACCTACATACACTGACCCACACTGACCTACCTGACCCACACTAACCTACATACACTGATCCACACACACTGACCTACCTGACCCACACACACTGACCTACCTGACCTACACTGACCTACCTGACCCACACTGACCTACCTGACCTACATACACTGACCCACCCAACCCACGCTGACCTACCTGACATACACTGACCTACCTGACATACACTGACCTACCTGACCCACCTGACCTACACTGACCTACCTGACCCACACTGACCTACATACACTGACCCACACACACACTGACCTACACACTGACCTACCTGACCCACACACACTGACCTACATACACTGACCCACACACACTGACCCACACTGACCTACCTGACCCACACTGACCTACAAACACTGCCCCACCCACACTGACCTACCTGACATACACTGGCCTACCTGACCCACACGGACCTACACTGACCTACATACACTGACCCACATACACTGACCTACCTGACCCACACTGACCTACACTGACCTACCTGACCCACACATACTGACCTACATACACTGACCCACCCACACTGACCTACACTGACCCACACACACTGACCTGGTACCTGCCATACACACACTGACTGACCTACCTGTGTCCAGGTCCTGCAGCAGCAGCTCAGCCGTGGTGCTGGTGTGTGAGGCAGCCAGAGGAGAGGAGGAGAGCCACCTGCCCGAGCGCCGATCGATGTCGCACGGCGGCCAAATTGTAATTGCCGCCTTCTTCCTCTTCCAGTCACAGCGCGCTGGGATAGGACTAATAGGTCCACAGTGCCACCAGAGGGCCGCTCCAGTCCAGAAACGACAGGCCCCATGAGCACTAGCGCGGAGGAGGAGGAAGTGCAATCCTCCTCCGCTTTGAATGCCGGGCAGTATGGGCACAGTGGGCAGTGACGTCACTGGTTGCTAGCCGCTAGGTGGCTATAGCAACCAGTGACCAAGAGTAGAGTCAGGCGGGGGTGGAGCTGGAGCCGGAGCCAGCACTACCACGGCTCAGTCCGCCCCTGTCCCCTGCATTCTAGGACCGGGACAAGAGACTCGGGGCTATTAGCCCCAGGCTCGGGGCTGTAGCCCCAATAGCCACCCCCTGATGACGCCTCTGATGGTAATCATGATTCAATGTAAAAAAAACACTACAATTCATATATATATATATATATATATATATATATACACATATACATATGATAAAGGCAAAAGGAATCACATGGTTGAAAACAATTATCACGTAATACAAATTTTAAAAAAAATCTAATACACATGATGAATCTCGGCATATAACAGCTCTACGCGATTCGTAGATTGAGCCATTCTTCAGCAACATGCACGTGGATGGAATCTGAAATGTAATATGATAAAAAGGATTTATCTAAGGTCTGACCCTATCAAGGAAAAATAAATAAATATAGAATTTAAAATAAAATAAAAATTGACCTATAAAATACCCACTCTCTGAAATACTTTTTAGAATACAATTGTGGCTATATGATGAGGGTATGGCACTGAATATTGGAGACCCCCTAAGGGCATCACTACTGGGAGCTGAGGTGGTGTGTGTGGCCTGAAACCCAACAAGAATAACATCCAGGGAGGACAAATTGCCAAGAAGTAGAGATAGTCGTGAGTGGCCATGGATGCTAAAACCATCAAAAAGGGGGCTTCTCAGAACATAATATACATATATAAGTGCAATATGTCCTGTACTCAGTAAAGGGCAGGACGATTAAGTAGATAAAAGTGTCAGTGAAATCAGAATAAGTGAGGGTAACCTAATGAATGAGATAGTAGTAGATAAGAAACAGAATCACCAAGGGAAGTGAATAAAAACTAGTACCTAAATGTTCCAGTAAAACTGGCACATTTTTACACTTTTACATATTGTTGCATAGTTAACACAATGTTCCTGTATTTTATTGCTGCAACACCAGGAACAGTGAATATAGTTTCGAAGTCATTCACAATAAGAGAATCCTTAACACATGTTTTGCTTTTGAATAATATTGATGACAAAGAAATGATACATGGAACCAAGTCTGGGAACAGAATTACAAACATTTTGATGGTGTACGAGAAAGAAGCCATTAGAAGTGTGGCAGTGTTGTAGTAGGGTGTATAATGTGGAGCAGTAAAGTGGAATTGTCAAGTCCTGGATGTGAGGCCGGATTGCAGAGAGGGCGTCCCTTACGGCTAAGTGCAGTGTAGCCCTGGGAATGAGACAGGGAGTATGGTGCCCAAAGGTGCACGGGTTGCCTGAGTGCTATTGCTGGGTAGCTGGTAGCAAGGAGTTGCTGGGGTGCGCTGGTGAGGTTGATAGGGCAACCATGCGAGAAGAGATCCCAGGTAAGGAGCCGTGGAGCAACCAGGAACGGAGTCAGAGCCAGGCCAAAGGTCATACACAACAGAAATCAGTCCGAGATAAGGTACAGCAGGATAATCAGGAACGGAGTCGGTAGCCAAGCCAGGGATCAAACATGAGAGGGCAATCAAGGTAAAGATGCGGAGCAGGAGAGAAGTCAGGGCCAAGCCGGGGTCAATGCAGGCGGCAAACAGGTGTAGTCAGGCAAGCCAGGTGGTGACAGGAAGCAGGTATAACAACAGGCACAGGAGACACAGGAAGCTGATGATCATCCCGCAACTAGCGTATACCAGCAGCAGGCTTAAATAGACAAAAGGGCACCAATGATTACCGCGATGCGCTGTTGCGCACCTGTGTGCGCCCGTCGTTGTGCGCCTATGTGCGCGCATGCGCACAGGGATTCGCCCGGCGCCACCATGATGGATACTGGCAGAATTACCCGTCCTACGACTGCTACCCTGACAGTGCCCCCCCAAGGGGCAGCCTCCAGATGCCCAACCGGGCCCATCTTTCAGGGTATTCGGCTCAAAACCTCTGCAGCAGTCTAGGGACATGAATGTTATCCACTGGTTCCCAAGAATTGTGTTCTACAGAGTAACCTATCCATTTAACAAGGAATTGAATAGTCCTACCTCTCCGACAGCAGTGCAGAATGGCTTCTACTTCGAATTCCGTTTCATTTCCCACTGAGACTGGAGGCGGTGGAGCTTCTTCTCTCTCTGGAAAAGGACTGGAAACAACAGATTTTAAAAAAGAAACTTGGAATACTGGGTGGATTTTATAGGAGCTTGGTAAAGACAATTCAAATTCTACTGGGTTAATTTCTTACTTAATTGTAAATGGACCGATCAACCTTGGTCCTAGCTTCCGGGAAGGGCAAGGAAGCTTGATAATTGTTGAAGAGAGCCATACTCTGTCTCCAACCTTAAAGACAGGGTCTCTCCTCCCCTTGTCATAATGTTTTTTATAATTCTCTTGGGCTTTTTGAATAGTTGCCTGGAGGGTTAGGTAATTGGCCTGAATGGAATTTATCCTGTCCTGGACCACGGGGACTGAAGTCTCTGGTATAACATTGGGCAAAAATGAGAGATGGAAACTGTAGTTGGCCCAGAAAGGTGACTGATTAGTGGAAGCATGAACTGAATTGTTGTATGCAAACTCCGCACACTGGAGTAACGAGATCTAATCGTCCTGGGAGAAGGAGCAAAAGCAACGTAAATATTGTTTTAAAGTTTGATTAGTTCTTTCGGCTTGACCGTTGCTTTGAGAATAGTAAGCTGAAGATAGACACACTTTAATGGAAAGCATTTTGCAGAGTTCCTTCCAGAACTTAGAGGTGAATTGCACCCCTCTGTCGGACACAATGTTGCTAGGTAGGCCGTGAAGTCTGACTATCTCCTTTATGAAGATCTTCACTGTGTCTGCAGCAGATGGTGTAACCCAATATAGGCAAGAAGTGCGCTATTTTGGACAAGCGGTCAACAATCACCAGGATGGTTGTAAATTCCTCCGAGGGTGGTAACTCTATTATGAAATCCATAGATATTTCTTTTCATGGTTGCTCCGACACTTGCAATGGGTGTAGCAAGCCCCAGGATTTGATGTTAGACCCCTTGTTACGCTGACAGGTGGTACAGGAACTGACATATTCCCTACAATCAGGTTTCAGAGTGGGCCACCAAAAAGATCATTGAACAAGCTCCAAAGTCTTTCGTACTCCGAAGTTCATCTTTGAGGGATTCAGAAAGCCCTCAGGCAAAACTGATGAACTTCGGAACTTCGGAAGGGCAAGGAAGCTTGAGAATTGTTGAAGAGAGCCATACTCTGTCTCCAACCTTAAAGACAGAGTCTCTCCTCCCCTTGTCATAATGTTTTTTATATTTCTCTTGGGCTTTTTGAATAGTTGCCTGGAGGGTTAGGTAATTGGCCTGAATGGAATTTATCCTGTCCTGGACCACGGGGACTGAAGTCTCTGGTATAACATTGGGAAAAAATGAGAGATGGAAACTGTAGTTGGCCCAGAAAGGTGACTGATTAGTGGAAGCATGAACTGAATTGTTGTATGCAAACTCCGCACACTGGAGTAACGAGATCTAATCGTCCTGGGAGAAGGAGCAAAAGCAACGTAAATATTGTTTTAAAGTTTGATTAGTTCTTTCGGTTTGACCGTTGCTTTGAGAATAGTAAGCTGAAGATAGACACACTTTAATGGAAAGCATTTTGCAGAGTTCCTTCCAGAACTTAGAGGTGAATTGCACCCCTCTGTAGGACACAATGTTGCTAGGTAGGCCGTGAAGTCTGACTATCTCCTTTATGAAGATCTTCACTGTGTCTGCAGCAGATGGTGTAACCCAATATAGTCCTACAGTGGGTAGGACCCCACTGTCACCACTTTCTACACAGCGCTGTTTTTACTTATCATTTTATGTGAGTGTATACTTTTTTATTATACTTTCCATTAAAACGGATTTACACTATTTGGCCATTCCTTTTCTTCATTCGGTTACTGATATTGTTGGTTCATACGCGGATCCGAGAGATACGTTCCATGGGCGCTGGATTTCACATCTTCTGATCCGATTACACTTGAAGAACACAGCTATGTGGTAGCCATTCCACCAACTCTGCCCGTCCGGGCCCACTTCAACCCAGCACCATCTAAGCTTGATTGACTCCACCTGGCGTATGCCTTGTTGGGTCCACCAATTCTGGTAAGCCTCTTCACTTCTATTGGGTGGTGTATGGACCTTGTGTGACGGATGATCATTCCTCATATGTAGATTTGCTCCAGAGGACTTTTTACTTATAATGATGGTCTCTGCCAATTTATGATCATTGAATTGCCAAGCCATAGACTGTATTTTTGGGACCTTCTTTAGCGCTACACTTTTTTTGTTATTTTGATTACATTTACACTGTACTAATAACTGGGTCCTTCTGTTCCCATAAACTGTGGGCCCATGCCTGGGGTTCATTGGACAACAGGGAGATAAGGAAACCAACTTTGACAGACTTAGTGGAAAAAGTCCGGGGTTGCAGGCATGCTTAAAGGACCTGAGTTTCTGCCGGTCTCCGGAGAAACCTTCAGGGGTTGGTACCCGTGGTTCTGGGGGCAGAGTCACTACTGTAGGGGCCATAGCAGAGAGATCGATGGAGGAAGAACCTGGACCCAAAAAGGCAGATGATTCCATAAGATGTTGTAGCTAGAGGTTTCCTTCCTGGAGGTCTTGGACCACTTGTGTAAGGGTAGTAGCCTGTTGGCACAAAGCCTCTATTGGAGACGCACCTCCGCCGGGCTCAGTCATGACTGGATTATACTGTCAAATCCTGGATGTGAGGCCGGATTTCAGAGAGGGCATCCCTTGCGGCTAAGTGCAGCGTAGCCCTAGGAATGAGACAGGGAAAACGGTGCCCAAAGGTGCACGAGTTGCCTGAGTGCTATTGCTGGTAGCTGCTAGCAAGGAGCTGCTGGGGTGCACTGGTGAGGTTGATAGGGCAACCGTGCGAGAAGAGTTCCCAGGTATGGAGCCATGGAGCAACCAGGAATGGAGTCAGAGCCAGGCCAAAGGTAATACACAACAGAAATCAGTCCGAGATAAGGTACAGCAGGATAATCAGGAACGGAGTCGGTAGCCAAGCCAGGGATCAAGCATGAGAGGACGATCAAGGTACAGATGGGGAGCAGGAGAGAAGTCAGGTCCAAACCGGGGTCAAGCAGGCGGCAAACAGGAGTAGTCAGGCAAGCCAGGTGGTGACAGGAAGCAGGTATAACAACAGGCACAGGAGACACAGGAAGCTGATGATAATCCAGCAACCAGCGTATACCAGCAGCAGGCTTAAATAGACAAAAGGGCGCCAGTGATTACCGCAATGTGCGCGTGTGCGTTAGCACACGCGTCTGCGCGCTTCCGCTGTTACACACCTGTGTGCGCCCTTCGTTGTGCGCCTACGTGCGCGCATGCACACAGGGGTTCGCCCAGCGCCACCATAATGGATACTGGCAGAATTACCCGTCCTATGACTGCTACCCTGACAGGAATATTGGATGAAGCCAAATAGTTATGATGTTGAGCAGAGATGGACTCAGAAATTAGCTTTTTCTGAAAATAAAGCAGCCCTGATCTTAAGATGAGGTCCACTTCCATCACTGAATCCAGAAGAAGATATTACAAATAATTGTAACAAGACAGCAAAGGAAACATATACTAAGTGAAATACGTAGGCTTCCTTTTTTCACCTACATTTGAATATGCTAAAAGCCTGGTATGTCTGTAGCTTTGGTAATTTTATGAGACTTTAACCCAATTGATTATCTTAACACTCAGGCAAGTGGCCTCTTATTAAACTTCACTTATGCTAGACTAAGTTTTTTCACTTAGAACAGGTAACAATAAACTATAACTTTATAAGCTGCCAAAACTCAATAACTGTGCTTTAATAAATAAAAGATTTCCCTACAGCCTATGTGCAGTTATAAGTACTGTTCTTAGCTCTTATAAAATAAATACAGACCTCCCGGGGTTCATTTCTCTGTTGTAGGGGACAACAACAACACCATCACACAATTTGACCTTAGAAATTAAAAAGTGCTTTTACTCCTAACATGTAATATCACTAGGCCCAATTGCTAAGTATGAACCCACCTGCAAAATGGTTTTATTATTGTCCCTAAATCCCTGACTTGCGTCACTGATTGTCCAGGATGTGGAGTTTGGGCTGTAGCAGGTGGTAGTGTGTGTGTCCGAGGACACAGAGGAGGCTCTTAATTCATACCAATTAATTTAAGTGTAGGAAGCCAATGGATCCAGGAGAAAATCCTATGGCTATTATGGGGTTAGGAAGGAATTTCTTTTTCCCCTTATGAGGCAAAATTCCTAAATGGTTTAATTGAGCCTCTGGCTTCCTTTACTCAGTTAAAATTTTGAAGCAAGCCTTGCAGGTGATATGTTATGGTGGAAACCCAATTCCACCCTTCTCCTCCATCAATCTCCCCAATTACACAATTATTATGGAACTGAAGACTCATATTATTAGTAGGAAATAAAGTTGTAATTGACAGATGTCAGGAACAAGGCTCTATCATGGGACACACAGTGAGACTTAGACATGTGAAATGTTTTGGAGTTAAAATGATGGTTTTTGCAGATGACTGATGTTCTGTTCAATAAATGTGACAGATCATGGAAAACTAGCATCAATGTTCTATCCATAACCACAGTGAACACAACATTTCGATGCTTGGACTGCTAAAGGAGTGTCATTTGGTAATTCAGAAGATTAATTTATTCAAATGCTCTGCTAAGCACTGCTTGAATCTAAACTATTCACATTAAATAACCCGAGGGTAATTTCAGAAAAATAATAACCTTGTAAGTTAAAACATAATTTTTGGGTTTTGTAAGCCTCAGGTAGTTATTGTAGGAAACAATGTAATTATAGTACAGCTCTTTATGTTAAAAAGCAGCATTTATGAGATTTCACAGTCCTAGTAGTTATTATACAAGTAGATAAGTTAAAAAATTGGGACCTTCTCTTCATTATAACTGTAAGTAATAAAGAACAATTTCACTTTGTCCTTTAATTAACTCACTTCCCCTCTGAAGCCAGTCCACCTGGGATAATACTTACCTTCAGCCCAAATCTAGAGATCTTCCCTCCTACAAGGTCCTGAATGGTTTGCATGACACAGGTATGCCATGGCCCCATTCCTACAGGTAAACAGTACTCATGGCATGCTGGGAGCACGCTGAGAGAGGCACGCTGTGAGTCGTGGGAGAAGGGGGCGGCACAGACCCCTTGCAACACAGTGGAGAGAGGACCGAGAGAGAGAGGACTGAAACCAGAGGAGGGAGACTGAGGGGAGACTGAGATGGAGCAGCCCAAGAATGGTGAGAGTGGGTGCAGGAGCTGAGACACACTTACAGGAGAGAGTCTGGCATTTGGCAGGAGGGCAGAAGAGCAGCCGGCATTTGGCAGGAGGGCGAGGGACATACTGGCAGAAAAGTGGTCAGCATCCGACAGGAGGACATGGGACACACTGACAGAAGGGACTTCAGGGACACTGTGAGTGAGGAAGTGGGACACAGTCATACGACTGACAGCAGAGAAGCTGTGAGAGCTGGAGCAGGGGAGAAACAGGGGAGAAATTGAGGCACTGTGAGTAGCCTGGAGTATTGTGAGTATTATTGGAGCACTGGGAGTAACTTAGAGTACTGGGAATAATTTTGTGGTAACTTGGAGTGCTGGGAGTAATTTTGTGGTAACGTAGAGAACTGGGATAACTTGGGGTACTTCTGAGTCATTTTGTAGTAGCTTGGGGTATGGAAGTAACTTAGAGTACTGGGAGTAATTGTGTAGTAACTTGGAGTACTGGGAGTAACTTTGTAGTAACTTGGAGTACTGGGAGTAAATTGGAATACTAGAAGTAACTTTAAGTATTGGGAGAAAACGTGAGTAAAATGGAATAACTTGGCATACTGGGAATAATTCTGGAGAAATACTGGGAGTGACTTGGAGTACTAGGAGTGACTTGGAGTAACTTGCAGTAACTTGGAGTATAGGAGTAACTGGGAGTAAATTGAAGTACCTGTAGCACCGGGAGTAACTTGGAGTAGCTTAGAGTACTGGGAGTAACTTTTTTTATTTTTCACATCTTGCTCCAGCTATAGGTTCCTTGAAGAGCCGTTCAAGAGCGAATACTGGTGTGCGAGATGTGGGCTAGTTGTTTCTCTGGAAGACCATATCTTGGATTTAGAGAATCAAATGGCAACACTGTGAAACTTCAACCACCTGGAAAAGAGTTTAGACATTACCCAGCAGGTGCTAGTGGGGGCCAGTATAGAGGGGGGTGTGGATATGGAGGTAAAGGAGCCAGAGGTAGGTAGCTGGGTGATAATTAAAAGACACGGTAGAAGGACATCCCAAAAAATAAGCCAAGTTGCATAATGTTGTGGATATCAGTTCAGGGGTGGCATTGCTGGAGCAGGAACATATATAGGAACATATTAAATAAAGGTATTATCCAGTGCATTCCAATTGGCAATAAATATGAAAGAGCGAAGGTTAAACCTGGGTGGCTAAACCAAAATGTAAAAAGTCATATAAAAGAGAAAAAAATTGCTTAAAAAATATAAAGCCAAGGGTCAATGTCAGCATTCCAACGCTACAAGGATTGCAATGGGAAGTGTAAGAACGGAATCAGAGCAGCTAAAAAAAACTAAGAGAGGCACATGGTGGAGAAGGGTAAAAATAATCCCAAGAAATGTTTAAACTATATTAACAGTAAAACAGCGAGATCAGAGAACATTGGCCCGATATAGGATGATGATGGGAAATTGGTTACAAATGACAAGGAGAAAGAAACTGTACTAAATGCTTTCCTCTCCTAAGTTTTTACACAGGAAAAGGAGGTGTATAGTAATCAAGACTGTATCATTAGTAACGCATCACAGAGTGTACCCTTGTGGTTAACAGAAGCCGGTGTCCGAGAAAGACTACAAAAGCTTAACACAAATACAGTCAGGTCCATAAATATTGGGACATCGACACAATTCTAATCTTTTTGGCTATATACACCACCACAATGGATTTGAAATGAAACAAACAAGATGTTCTTTAACTGCAGACTTTCAGCTTTAATTTGAGGGTATTTACATCCAAATCAGGTGAACGGTGTAGGAATTACAACAGTTTGTATATGTGCCTACCACTTTTTAAAGGACCAAAAGTAATGGGACAATTGGCTGCTCAGCTGCTCCATGGCCAGGTGTGTGTTATTCCCTCATTATCCCATTTACAAGGAGCATATAAAGGGTCCAGAGTTCATTTTAAGTGTGCTATTTGCATTTGGAATCTGTTGCTGTCAACTCTGAATATGAGATCCAAAGAGTTGTCACTATCAGTGAAGCAAGCCATTGGGCTGAAAAAACAAAACAAACCCATCAGAGAGATAGCAAAGACATTAGGTGTGGCCAAATCAACTGTTTGGAACATCCTTACAAAGAAAGAATGCACCAGTGAGCTCAGCAACACCAAAAGACCCGGAAGACCATGGTAAACAACTGTGGTGGATGACCGAAGAATTCTTTCCCTGGTGAAGAAAACAACCCTTCACAAATGTTGGCCAGATCAAGACCACTCTCCAGGAGGTAGGTGTATGTGTGTCAAAGACAACAATCAAGAGAAGACTATACCAGAGTGAATACAGAGTGTTCACCACAAGATGTAAACTATTGGTGAGCCTCAAAAACAGGAAGGCCAGATTAGAGTTTTCCAAACAACATCTAAAAAAGCCTTCACAGTTCTGGAACAACATCCTATGGACAGATGAGACCAAGATCAACTTGTACCAGAGTGATGGGAAGAGAAGAGTATGGAGAAGGAAAGGAACTGCTCATGATCCAAAGCATACCACCTCATCAGTGAAGCATGGTGGTGGTAGTGTCATGGCGTGGGCATGTATTTATTGATGATGTGACTGCTGACAAAAGCAACAGGATGAATTCTGAAGTGTTTCGGGCAATATTATCTGCTCATATTCAGCAAAATGCTTCAGAACTCATTGGACGGCGCTTCACAGTGCAGATGGACAATGACCCGAAGCATACTGTGAAAGCAACCAAAGAGTTTTTTAAGGAAAAGAAGTGGAATGTTATGCAATGGCCAAGTCAATCACCTGACCTAAATCCGATTGAGCATGCATTTCACTTTCTGAAGACAAAACTGAAGGGAAAATGCCCCAAGAACAAGCAGGAACTGAAGACTGTTGCAGTAGGGGCTTGGCAGAGCATCACCAGGGATGAAACCCAGCGTCTGGTGATGTCTATGCGTTCCAGACTTCAGGCTGTAATTGACTGCAAAGGATTTGCAACCAAGTATTAAAAATTGTAATTCCTACACCATTCAACTGATTTGGATGTAAATACCCTCAAATTAAAGCTGAAAGTCAGCAGTTAAAGCACATCTTATTTGTTTCATTTCAAATCCATTGTGGTGGTGTATAGAGCCAAAAAGATTAGAATTGTGTCGATGTCCCAATATTTATGGACCTGACTGTACATCACTAGGACCAGATGGTTTATATCCAAGAGTCCTCAAAGAACTCAGTCAGGTTATAGCCAGACCGCTATTCTTAATTTTTTTGGACAGCGTAGTGACAGGAATGGTGCCAACTGATTGGTAAAAGGGCAAAAGGGCAGACATATACTCCTGGAAACTACAGGCCAGGCTGTCTAACATTGATAGTATGTAAACTATTGGAGGGGATAATAAGGGACTATATCCAAGAATTTGCTGATCAAAACACTATCATTAGTAGTAATCGGTATGGGTTTACTAAAAGTGTTTCTTGCCAAACCAATCTGATAACATTTTACAAGGAAGTGAGCTGCCATTTAGATAAAGGAAGGCCTATGGATGTGGTGTATCTGGATCTTGCAAAAACATTTAATACCGTTCCCCATAAATGCTTAATTCACAAACTGAGGTCTATAGGCATGGACCATAGGGTTTGTTCATGGATAGAAAACTGGTAACAGGGGCGCATCCAAAGGGTATTGTTAAATAGCGTATACTCAGCTAGTTCTGGAGTGGTAAGTGGGGTACCCCAAGGGTCTGTCCTGGGACCAATTCTGTTTAATTTATTCATAAATGATATAGAGGTTGATATAAATAACTCAATATCAATGTTTGCTGATGATACAAAGCTAAACAGGGCAATAACTTCACAGCAGGATATAGAAACGTAACATGAAGACCTCAACAAAATAAAGGGGTGAAAATGTAAAGTAATGCACTTAGGGCAAAAAATATAAAAGATCTGGGGGTCCTAGTAGATTACAGCAATGCCAAGCTGCAGCAAGCAACGCAAGCAGACTATTAACATGCATTAAAAAGTGAATTTACTCCAGAGATGAAACTATAATCCTGCCACTTTAAAAAAATGGCCTTATCTGGAGTATTCTGCCCAGTTCTGGTCACCGGTCCTCAGGAAAGATGTGCTGGAACTGTAGTCCAGAGAAGGACAACAAAATTAATAAGGGGACTGGAGGACCTCAGTTATGAGGAACAACTGCAAGCATTGAACTTATTCTCACGGGGAATGTGAGAGGAGATGTGATAGTGATATAATGTACAAATACCTCAATGGTGATCCCAGGAATAGAACTATTCAGTCTCAGGAAGTGTAAGAAGATGCAGAGCCACTCAATGAAATCAGAGGAGAAGCTGTTTAAAGTGATAGGAAAGTCTTATTTTTAAAAAAAAAATAATAAACATGTTATATTTACCTGCTCTGTGCAGTGGTTTTGCACAGAGCAGCCCAGATACTCCTCTCCTTGGGTCCTTGGCTGACCCACCAGACCCTTACCCCCTGCCGAGTGCCCCCATAGCAAGCTGCACCCGAGCCGAGCCAATGCTCTGTTTGTCCATTCAGACATGGAGCCGGGGCCCCTCTCTTTCCTCTGACTTGATTGACAGCAGCAGGAGCCAATGGTGCCCCACTGCTGTCTCAGCCAATGAGGAGGGTAGACAGCTGAGACTCTTGTGCAACATCGCTGGATCTAGAGTGGCTCAGGTAAGTATTAGGGGGGCTGTGGGGGGCTGCTGCATGCAGAAGGTTTTTTAACGTAATGTATAGAATGCATTGGGATTAAAAAAAAAACCTCTGACTTTAGAACCACTTTAACCTTAAAGCAAACCTACAGTCATTTTTCATCTTTCCATCTATTAAATCTTCTGCCCTTGTTGTTTGATCTTTGGATAGTAAAACATTTTTTTTTCTGCCAGTAAAGACCTTGTACAGCCCACTTTCTAGGCTTATGACATCATGCACAGCTCTCTCTCTCTCACTCTCACTCTTGTGAGAGTTTCTCAGGAAGGGAGGGGGGTGAGTCATAAGAGGGCCAATGAGAGCTGCAGAGCTGGAGGTGTGCCTCTGTGTGTCTGTGTAAATCCAGGAAGTGAACAGGCAGCAGCTTTAGCTGCCCACAGTTAAAATGGATGCAGCCAGACTAATGGCACGTACACATGGTCGGATTTTCCGACCGGAAATGTTCGATGGGAGCTTGTTGGGAAATTCCGACCGTGTGTAGGCTCCATCTGACATTTTCCGTCGGACTTTCCAACAAACAAAATTTGAGGTCTGGATCTCAAATTTTCCGACAACAAAATCCGTTGTCGTAAATTCCAATCGTGTGTATACAATTCCGACGCACAAAGCTCCATGCATGCTCAGAATCAAGCAGAAGAGCCGTACTGGCTATTGAACTTCATTTTTCTCGGCTCGTCGTATGTGTTTTTGACGATCGGGATTTCTGACAAGATTTGTGTGACCGTGTGTACGCAAGACAAGTTTGAGCCAACATCCGTCGGAAAAAATCCATGAATTTTGTTGTCAGAATGTCCGATCGTGTGTACGCGGCATTAGAGGAGGGAGATTTCTGCAGCATATTTGGCAGGTACAGAATCACAGTATATATATATATATATATATAGTTACATAGTTACATAGTTAGGTAGGTTGAAAAAAGACACAAATCCATCTATTTCAACCAAAAATATAAATAAATAAAAAATAAAACAAATACAATCCCATATACACAATCCTTCACTTACAGTTGATCCATAGAGTGGCAAAAAACCCCAGCAAATCATGCTCCAATTTGCTACAGCAGGGAAAAAAATTCCTTCCTGATCCCCCGGATTTTCTCTGGATCAACTTTACATATAAATGTTAATACGCAGTTATATTATGTACATTTAGGCTCGGTTCACACCTAAACTGGACGCGGATCGCAGAGCAATGCTGTCTGTCCCTGTTCCCCATTTCAGGGACGAATCAGGGCAGAATCTTTGCCTAAATTTGGCCCTGAAATGGAGGCAAAGACGCACAGTGTTTCTGTGCAGCGTGCTTCGCAGTCGTCCCGGAGACATGTGAACCGGCTCCATAGGGAACTGGTCACATTCTCCTGTATTGGCGGTTGGTGCTCAAAATTTTTTGGGGGGGCGCAAACAAACTGAAAAATACTGAACCCCCCCATCAATTGCAGCCTTACTGTGCCCATCAAATGCAGCCATTGTGCCCATCAAACGCAGCCACTGTGCCCATCATATGCAGCCACTGTGCCCATCATTTGCAGCCATTGTGCCCATCATATGCAGCCACGTGTGCACATCATATGCAGCCACTGTGCCCGTCATATGCAGCCACTGTGCCCATCATATGCAGCCACTTGTGCCCATCAAATGCAGCCACTTGTGCCCATCATATTCAGCCACTTGTGCCTATCATATGCAGCCACTGTGCCCACCGACCCTCACCCCCCACTTGCGGGGCTCGCGGCTCTGGCAGCACAATCCAACCCCCCCCGCGCATGGCGCTGACATTTTGGCACTTACCACGACCACCGCTTCAGCATGTGTCTCCGAAGCCTCCACATCCAGCTTTAGGAAAGAATCCAGGCCTTTTTGAAAGCAAGCTACTGAGCTTGTCAGAACCACCTCTGGAGGGAGTCTATTCCACATTTTCACAGCTCTTACTGTGAAGAAACCTTTCCGTATTTGGAGATGAAATCTTTTTTCCTCTAGACAGAAAGAGTGCCCTTTTGTCCTCTGTAATGACCTTAAAGTGAATAACTCAACACCAAGTTCCCTATACGGACCCCTTATGTATTTGTGCATTTTGATCATATCCCCCCTTAATCTCCTCTTCTCAAGAGAGAATAAATTCAGTTCCTCTAATCTATCAGATGTGAACAGGGGCCATTTAAATGAATGGGATTTTGCTTGTTGGGCGTTTTTGAACTTTTGAGATGAGCGTTTTTCTAGCTAAAAAAAACGCTCAGGTGATGCAAAAGGAGCCAGCTGGGACCTTGTCAAAGGAAAGAAGGAAAAATTGCTAGATTGAGGAGAAAGCTAAGTATTGTTCCAGGTAGACTGCACTCACCCACTGGAGTGGGTGGATTTATTAAAGGATAACATTAAAGGGGACAATTTTCCTTTAGGGATGGGCAGGATCACAGCAGCAGACACGCTAATTTGCATTTTAACAGTTTAGAACATTGTTTGCTCAGAGAATGGAGTTCATCTATAGATTAGCATTCACTGGCAAGGTGAGAGGACATTAATGCTGACAGCCACAGCTTTTACATTGATGGTCATATTCCCAATCATGTTATCATCAGGAAAGTCAAAAATGGTGATTACAGGAGAGTTGTTTACAAAAAAAAACTTTGTTTATTATCTGTGCACACAGTTAGCTACAGTAAAAAAAAAAAAAAAAAAAAACAGAAAGAACACTCCTTGAGATGTTAGAGGAAAGTCAAGTTGTCACTCTCATGCCATGCCATGATAAATCAGTTTCAGAGAGCTGAAAAGCACTCCATTAATATGCTTGACCCTGTGAAGTTTACACATTTACAGTATGTGAATAAAAAAGAGAGAGGGAAGAATTGGGGGGTGTCATATACCTGGTAGAGGCCATGTTGACAAGGGGACTTTGCATACATTTCCTGTCCAGTACCCCCTAGAGTTGGAGAGAAATAGGATCAAGGGAAGAAGTAGAATGAGTACCTGAATTGATCCAGACCGAGCTGAAGATCAAAAGACAGTCTATGAGCTTCTGGAGATGCTTTAACCAGGTTTGCACAGGAGGCTGCTACACTGGGTGGGCACACACAATTCCAGGTACAGACAGAAGATCTGTAGTCAGGACGGGCCAAGTTATCAACAGTCAAGCAGCAGAGGTACAAAGTCAGAAGCAGGAGCAAGGTCAAATATAGGCCAGGGACAATAACAGGCAGGCAGTTAATAGATAGTAACTGTATCAGCACAGAGTGGTAATGTGGATACTATATAGGTAAACAGTGCCACGTCCCATTTAATTTTAGAAGAATTTGGAGAAAAAGGCTTGGACTTTTTAGGCACGGCCAGACAGTAATTGTAGAAAAATATACTTTTATTATACATATAGAAAAACTACTGTATGTATTAAAATCCACAATAATAAATCAAATACTATTTAAAATAATGCAACTGTATATAACTGATTAACAACTACATGGAATCTGGAAGAAGAGAATATCATTCCATAGTGGCAGCGGATCCAAGCGTATGGTTATATTGCAGTACAGCGATGTAGACTTGGTCTTGGCTCTGACCAAGTCTACATTGCTGTACTGCAATATAACCATACTCTTGGTTATATACAGTTGCATTATTTTAATTAATATTTGTAATGGATTTATTAATTTTTCTATATGTATAATAAAAGTATATTTTTCTACAAATACTGTTTGACCGTGCCCAAAAGGGCCAAGCCTTTTTCTCCAAATTCTTCTAAAAATAACAGGCAGGCAGTTGAGCTACACAGACAGCAGGCAAAGGGTGTAGTCTGGATATGAACCAAGGTTAGCAACAGAAGATCACAATACCAGGGAGTTTGGAGGCAAGCTGGTTACACGTTGGATAGCAGAATGCAAGTCAGGTCACTGGTCAAAGGAGCTGATGTCCACGAAGTAACTCTCCTCAGTTGTACTGTGCTTTAAATAGGTCTCTTTGCCCAAAGCTAGTGCTGGACCTGAATGCTCATTGCAAATGCATTAATCATGTGCACCAACAGGCGGAGATGTGCGCACAGTCATGACCCAAAGCAGTGGGCCACAAGTCATATAATGCGCATGCATAAATCTCTGTGCACAGCCATGCACACGGAGTTGCCATCTTATTCAGGGGAATGAGGGAAATCAGATATTTAACCTCTCCAAATTCTTGATATTTCCCAACAAGGCACTAAT
The DNA here is from genome assembly GCA_037952925.1 of Lithobates clamitans. NCBI lineage: Eukaryota > Metazoa > Chordata > Amphibia > Anura > Ranidae > Lithobates > Lithobates clamitans. Next base: position 2,131,945 of record JBBGZY010000292.1, read on the forward strand.
TCAAAGCATTAACTTTCACCCAGAGACAAAAAATTGTTGCCTTCTTCAGGCAAAAGCAGCTATATCATGTGATTCTTATCTCATGTCTGGGGGTATCTATAGGGGGTTAAGGAATGATTTCCAATTTTTTTTTCCAAATTTTATTATTTTTTCCCTGTAGGTTTTATGCTAATGGGTTGCTTTTGAAAGACATATATACCGGTCTCTTATTTCACAAACCTAAAATCTGTTTAGATGTGCATGCTTCTGCCTGCTGGCCACTGGGTAGTGCAGACTTCAGCTGCACAGTCTGCTAATTAGTTGACCAGTTGAAGGCACATCTAAAGGGATGTTGCAGTTGTGTTCTTTCACATAAAGTTCACGAAAGAAATGATTAATGGCAGAGAAAGCTAATAGCTGTAAGGAAAGGCAGTATGGATCAGGTGGAGAAGTGATTGATGAATGCTGCAGGTCATTCAGACACGAAATGAAGGTGGGCTCAAGATAGCTGCTGCAGCTTCAAAGGCTTAAATTGTAAAGTTGCAAGTTTTCAGAAGATTCAGAGTAGTCAGTTTTCACAGAGGCAGGACTTGCTACAAGTAGGGGGGGGGGGGGAGGTAGGACTGGAGTTCAGTTTTATGTCTGGTCTGTCTTCTTGTCCTCCTATGAAGGGAGCAGGGTAATGATGAAACCGATGGTGAAAGTAGAAGCCTCACGCTTCTTCTAAGGCAAAAATGGCAATAGGAAACTCTTACAAAGTTCACCTTGTTTGCATATATAGACACAGCCAAGACTTTACATCTCACCATCCAGATAGAGAAGGGCAAGAAGTAAGACTGGGTTTCACTGAAATTAAATAGCACATAGGAGTATCTGTTCCAGATGAATCCATCATTTCCCACATTCTAAAGCTACACAAGCAACATTTTAATGCAAACAGACAAAAATACTAGAAATCAAACTGTTGAAGCAGCAATCAGTTACTGCACAGATAGTATAAATGACTCCCTATGGAGAAAGTCACACAAGTAGCATGTAGTGGCAGTTAATTGCACCCATTTGGAGCATTGTGCCATCTTGTGTGAGTAGATACTATTTGCGCTTTGTGTTATATACACTATAGGGAGTCATTTGTCCCATCTATGTAGCAATAGATCACTACAAAGGACAACACAGGCCATTTTTAATTCAGAGACTGAAAATATCTCCTAGTGTAAAATGTATTCTCTTTTACTAATTCAGGAAGTTGTTGGTCATCTGTTAATGGATTTATCTAATAAGATACTGTAAATCTCAAAATGGTATACTCGAATGGGGAAAATTGCCCAATAATCTTCTAAAGGATAATGAAAGTTCCCAGTACAGGTACTGTGATTTACATAAAGAGATCAACGTCAAAGGATTGTATTATCATGACTATAAGACATAGATATATGACAAGCTATAAATTACAAGAACAGCCCTAGCCTTAGCCCAAACCAATATTCTCTAGCCACTTGAAGACCAGGCCTTTTCTGAACCTTTATTTTACAAGTTGAAATTAGTATTTTTTTGCTAGAAAATTGCTTAGAACCCCAAACATTATATATATATATATATATATATATATATATATATATATATATATATATATATATATATATATATATATATTTTTTAGCAGAGACCCAAGAGAATAAATGGTGATTTTTGCAATATTACTGTCACACAGTATTTGTGCAGCGGTCTTTCAAATGCAATTTTTTGGGAAAAAATACACTTTAACGAATTAAAAAAAAACAAAACACAATAGTTACCCCAATGTTTTTGTATAATGTGAAAGATTATGTTACGCCGAGTAAATAGATATCTAACATGTCATGAGTTAAAATTGTGCACGCTTGTGGAATGGCGACAAACTACGGTACTTAAAAATCTCCATAGAGTTACAGAGGAGTTCTTGTACGTGAATTATTGCTCTCTTTCTAATGATCATGGCAATACCTCACATGTCTGGTTTGAACACCATTTACATATGAGTGTGAGACTTACATATGCCTTCGATTCTACACATGAGCACGGAGGGATAGGGTGCTTTAAAAAAAAATCCTATTTATTTTACTTTTTATTTTTACACTGTCCCTTTATTATTTATATTTTTATCACTTTTATTCCTATTACAAGGAATGTAAACATCCCTTGTCATAGAAATAAGGATGACAGGTCCTCTTTATTGAATGATCTGGGGTCACAAAGACCCCAAATCTCTCATTCACCTTAAAAAGAAAAACAAAAAAATATTCTTTTTTCCATTTTGAATAAAAAAAAAAAAGTTTGTTTTGGCCCAAGAACCGGAAGTGACATCAGAGGTCACTCAGGTTCTCCAAGAGCATGGAGATGAGAGGGAGCTATCTTGCCCTTACTCTGCTTCCTGGCCAGCAAAAGGCCGCATCAGATCTCTTCCAGGCTTTACCGATGGCTCCGGTAAGCTCGGAAAGGATGGGGAAGCGGTGGGAGGGAGGGGCACCTCTTCCGCCGCCTCTAAAAGTGATTCCGCTGTGAATGCGCCCGCGGGACCACTTTTATTCCGATGCAGAATCGCTCACAATAAAAAACAATATCGTGGTTATGGCAGCTAGCTGCTTCCATTACACTGGTATTTACCGTCAAAGTAATGACGATTTTAATTATAGGCCGGTCAGCAAGTGGCTAGAGATACTTAGTAACACAGTTCGTAAAATCTTTTGTGTGGCTGTTGTCTAAAGTCCATTAAAAATAGTGCAAAGGAAATTGGACTAAAAACTTCTGTTTCTAAAGTTACATGGAAACTAACGCAGTTGGGTCCTCTATACAGGCCAAGGACTGAATACTTAAAGCGGATGTTCACTGCATCTGAACACCACAAACCAAAAACACTATTTAATTCATTTTTATTATTCAAGGCAAACTCCTCCATCCATCCATGTCTCCATGCTTTATTTTGTTGAGAAATCACTTTGACAAACACCCCCTAGCATTTCTGGCAGTGGCCATCTTGAGTAAGGGCAAATGATTCATGGAACATTTACTTCATGGAATCCATCTGCATTTAGCTCAGGCATGCAGGCGGGAGGGTGTGCTTAGCTTAGAAAACTCCTCCTCCCCTCATGAAGAATCCTGGGATGTATGACATAATTTGCCTAGGCAAGAAACCAGGGAGAAACTGAAGAAATGAAGAAAAAAAGAAACCAGGGGGAAACTGAAGAAATGTAGAAAAAAATAAGTTTAAAACAAGTAAATATCATATACTTTCTTATCTATTTACTAATGCTAGCAGTATAAGATTTAAAAATAGTCAATGTTGATTGGGAGAGTGAAGTTTCAACTTAAAGCAGGGCTTTTTTTCAGTGGGAACGCGGGAGAACGCCGTTCCGGCACCTCCAGCACTGAATGTATGTAATAGCATGGGGTGTAGGGTGTGCTGGAGGATCTATTGATGTTGGCTGCTGGGGGATCTATTATCACTGGTGGGGATCTGATTTTGTGTGAGGGTCTATTGTTGCTCATGGGGAATCTATTGTTGCTGGTGGGTCTTATGTTGCTGGAAGGGATCTACTGTTGAGGGAGAGGTCTATTTTTACTGGCTGCTGGAGGATCTATTAATGCTGGCTGCTGGACGGTCTGTTGTTGCTGCTGGGGGGGGGGGGCTAATGTTGCTTGGGTGGATATTTTGTTGCTGGGTGTGATATTTTGTTGTGGGTGGTTCACTGTTGCTGCAGGTAATCTATTGTTCGGGTGGAGTCCATTGTTGCTGGGGGAGTCTATTGTTTGGGGATCTATTGCTGGGATTCTATTGTTGCTGGCTGCAGTGGATCTATTCTACTGCTTTTCTTTTTATCATCAACATGTTCCATATAAATGGTTTAGCACCACAAAACGATACTTGGTTCTGTATTCTCTAAAAGGGGCAGTACTGGTTAGGTGGGTAGGAGGAGGAATCAAGGGACAGTGGTCAGAGGTGGGTAGGGGCAGAGACAAGGGGTGACTCAGACGGGGGGAATTCCTGCACCTATTCTCAGAGAAAAAAAGCCCTGCTTTAAAGGATATATAAACCATAATAATACATTACTTATGTGCTCCCTTTAGGTCTATTATATATATATGATTAAAAGTTCTTTGTTGTAACTGTTCAACTGTGCAAAAAATACCAATTGATTTTCACAGAAATCTTGCTTTCTGCCTCTGTTATCAGTTAGCATTGTTCCTATTTTTTTTCTATGGACTACAGAACACCACCATGTTATGGAGATAAGGAGAATGGGAAGGGTTTCTGTAGTCCTTCTCTAGGCTGACATCACTGCTCCTTCATAATCTGCTGTCACAGGATATGTTTTACTGGCAGAATGCCCAGGTGAAAATAAAGTCAAGAAGATGGAAAAAAAGTGCACAGCCACCACATTTATGGACTGGAGAGCTACACTATAGTACAGCTTTGTTCTTAGTTTTAGATATGATTTTATTTTCAAAATGCTTTTCAAATATATGATAAAAAGTGTCCTTATTTTGTAAACATTCGCACTACTCCCCTTATTGCGCAAGTTAATTAAATGTATAATTTACTCAGAAAGTTCTGTCAAGGCCTGCCAAATGCAGGACCTTCCCAACATTTACTTTTGGATAATATCCAGCCCAGCTTAAACTACAAATGACAATCAGCTACAGTCTTGTAAAATCCAATATCCTTCTATGGTCCTGTTCGAGAAAAAACATGAGCACAATTCATTGAAAATAAATGTACTAATGCACTCTAATTTTACTTGGCATACATCTGCCTTATTCCATTAGAGACAAAAAGAAAATATATAAATGAAAATTAATTGGTTATTGTAAAAATATTTCTAAAATGTCATCCATGCAAGTCGCTTCTATTAAGTAGCCCGCACAAGCAAAACACGGGGAAAGCCTGTCCAATCACAAGAGGCTGAATCATTTTTTTTTCCTCCGCTCTGCTGTCTACTCCATTACAATCTGGCTGGGTCTCGAAGTGTAACATGAAATTTTTGGCATCACCACTTTTATTTATATATATATATATATATATATATATATATATATATATATATATATATATATATGACAGACAAAGAATTACCAGTATGCAGCACTTTACAGTAGTCTAAACCTTTTTAAAATTATGATTTATCTACAAAAAAAAAACTTTGTTATTAGAACAAATGAGTTTGGATACCATTGAAATAAATTAAATTAAAAATAGGCAGCTGATAAAAAAAAAAGAAAACAGAGTTAAAAAAAAAAACTAATTTTTTTTACAGTTGTCATATTCATTTATATGTTTTTTTATTTTTTGTTTCCTTAGTTTTGGCTGGCAGTTTGCAAGGCTTTTCAAAATGATATTTGAGGTTTTTAACTTCCTCGACACGGCTAATCTTTCCTCATTACATAATTAATTCTACCATTGTTCAATGCTAGTATACATTAATATGAAACTGATCTGAGCTGTTGCTTCCGATGCATTTCCTCAATTTAATTTGCATCTTGGCACTGGCTACATTCTTTATATTACCATAGAATGCTTGTATTATTTGAATTTGGATCGACTGTGCCCTAAGGAATGAAAAGATCAACGAACTATATTTTCTATAGTTAGGGTGTACTTATGTAGCGACAACTGCTGGTTAATAAAAATTATGTGTAGGAATAATCACTGACTTGTATGTTCCAATAGAATTTACACATTGAGTGTTTAGCATTACCATTAGTGTACATCATAATTCAATAAAAAGTCTGTGAAAAGGGGGCTTTTTTACTCCTAAAGAGGAAATAAATGATATTATATAAAATTTGATTAAGATAATGTAAACTTTATGTAAATTAGCAAAGAGCTGAAAGAGTCATCTGTTTTTTTTTCCACGCTATTCTGGGCCCATTTCAAAATGGTAACTGTACCTTTGGGTAATCTTTCTGTCTGGATGACACCAATATTTCACTATGTTTGCCTTTTTTTTAGATCTTGCTCCCTTATGTTCATTTGGAAATCTGCCTTTTGGTTTCTGAATAAGCCACAGACTGACTGCCAATGTTTCATTTCTGTGGGGTAAAAACCAAAAATTGTTGGTCTTAGTGCCGGGAGTCAGGCACTGGCAGTCTTTAACATGAGGTCCAGTATGGAGAATTAGTGTGCATACTGTAGCTTGCCAGGGTTTTATAAAAACATATCCCTTACTTCCCTACACTGTAGCACAATCTAATAATTGAAAGACAACTGTGGTTTTAGTGTTGTTAGTCTTTTAAAATGTAGCCCTCAGTAGGTCCCCTGAGTCTTACACTTCCATGTTCCATGGATATCCTTGCTGTGTGACTACTAGGAAATGTAAATTATTTTTCTTGGTTTTGATAGCCTAAACCTGAATTGTGTAAGCTCTATCAGTTTACTGCTTTCAATTGTACCACTTCAGATTATTAATGGAACTGAAAGTGGAACCTTATCCATACCAACTTGATAAAAAATAATGTTCTTTAGCAAGGAACATACATTCCACACTAATAATTATGCTACGAAAATTAGTGGGTGGTGGAAGTTGCCTCCAGCATGTTCCTGTTTCTTCTGGCTGGAGGCTGCCATTTTGCTGAAGCCCAGAGCCCCTGAACAGCAGTAAATCGTAAATTCAAACTAAACCCATCGATTTCAGAAAACTGTTACATTCCTGGAATGCTGGGAATGCTAACTCACATTAGCTTCTGTCCTCAACCAAGCTGTCAAACCATCAAATAGCTGGTGTCATAACTGATCACATGTGCAGCACCATGGCAGTTGAAGATCAAACAGGAGCAGCTTCCTTGGCTGTAAAGGATAGGATAGTTTACTTCCGCTTTAAGGCTGTCAGCAGACCGGCCTCTACAAATTCAGCAGTGCCTTAAAATAGAGCGCAACTGAGCATGTGCAGAGCAGGTGGAGACAGTGTATTACTGGATTTTAAACAGTATAGACACTTATTTTTAATGTTTTACATAGCTATACCTGCAAAAGGGTCCAATATGAAGTGATCTAGCAGGACTTAATTTTCTGACCAAAGTTCCACTTAAAACTACTTAAATTTCAGTTAATACAGGTGTTTTTCTAAAGCTTTTTACTGGTAGAGTGCCTTCAGAAGTCCCCAAATCTTCATTGCTATGCCAAAATACTGGGCCATTCTTATGGGTAATGTTCCACTATAAGTACTGATACTTGACATTCTTTTCAGCCCCACACATTCCTATTGACCCATCATTTTGGCGGGTTGCCCTACCAGTGGATAGGAATACAAGATACAGGAAAGGATAGGCAGGCTCTGACTCTAGATTGAGGTGCAGTCAATGGGGCATAAAGGGAGGGACTTGGGGAACTTGGGAACTTGCCATATGTGCAGACACTTACATCTCACAGAGCCCCCCCTTTAATACTTTCTGAGTCACTCATCCAGAGCCAGAATGCAACTAAGCGCATTCAGAAAAAAAACATACTGTATATACAGTAAGTCATAATCAGCATAATTGATCAGTAATGCAAAGTATTAAAACCATATCATAAGCATGACAGACAGGTAATTACCATTTTTAGAAGGAGAGCTTTGCAATGGTTTCATTTATGACTGGTTTCTATTAAAGCACATCTACCAAGTACAATCCTTGAGTTATCCTCAAAGTTTTACTGCATTAATTGCATGGGAGGGGCAAAAACCACTGAAATACTTAAGTTCCCTGTATAACATGGTTCTCTGGGCTGCTTCCAGTAGCCAATTGCTGGTTGTGGTCTGTGTGGAAGAAACCAACAAGTCTTTGGCTTTGTCTTACAATGATCCTTCAATAGACATGATTAATATTGCAGCAGGGTTCAGGTCACAGGGCATGATTTCTTTAGGGAGGTAAACTATTTTACTATGTTCTTTCTTTCCATTCATGAAGTGGTATCTACAGCTTTAAGAGATGTGGTAAAATAGCACTCAGCATTTAAAAAAAAAAATACCATTCACTAATAAACCATTCTAAAATACCACATGCGGCAAATATGCAATAATTATCTCATGAAAACATGCAGTATTTTACCTTTTTAACTTTTTTTTGTTTTTGTTTTAGATAGTGTATAGAGTTATTAGAACACCTATTAGGTTTTTAGTGCTGTCTGTGCCCTCATTAGGGAGATTCACCCTCTCTCTTTGTCCTATTTACCATTTTCATTGAAAGTGAAGATAAAAGAAAATCCCACATTTTGGGTTGTCCCCACAAAAGTAATAGACAGAAAATTTTCCAATGGGGACACTGGTTCTGGTGACCTGGTGGATCCCAAGGTATTTCCTCTACTTTCCTATTTTGGCAATGGGACAGAAAGTGAAGGTAAATCTCCCCAATGGGACACAGATGGGAATTTTTTTTTTTTAAATGACAGCGGTTCTAACCCCCCTTCTATCCAAAATGAAAAATAAAGTTTTGTCTTTAGTTACACTTTTTAATCAGCCTTTCTCAAACTTTTCAACACAGACGAACCCTTGAAATATGTTCTCCATGGACTGCTAAGACTACACAATTTGGTCACTTCCTCTACATTTCTTCCCTTCTCGTCCCTTTGCGAATCATCCAACTTACCCCTCTCAGAAATGTTCCGGTACCTTCAAATCAAAAACTTTTATACCCCCATCATTAACACTGGTACCCTCCTCAACCAACTCTCTAGTTTTGAATCTAATTGTAAACATGATCCACACGCCAGGGGACTCATCTCATCCCTCTACTCTCAACTATTAGTCAAACCAGATTCCGAGAAACCTTAATATACACAGAAATGGGAAGAAGACCTTGAACGCACCCTTGACAATGCAGACTGGTCTGAGATAGGGTCTGCAACTAAATCATCCTCACCCAATATCCTAGCAGTTGAAACCAACTTTTAAAGTACTGACACGTTGGTACCTAGTGCCCTCTAGAATAGCCAAATTCGTCCCCTCCTATTCGGCCCACCGCTTTTGTGGATGTTCGTAACAAGGTACACACAAACATGTATGGTGGACCTGCCCAATAGTCCAAACTTTCTGGAAAGATATTTTTGCCCTTGCTTCTAAAATGTTTGATGTTCCCTTGCAGCCGGATCCGATCACGGCACTCCTTGATCTAAAACTAGACTCCCTATCATGCACCCAATTTAAGCTTTTTATCCAACTACTCACAGCAGTGAAACAAACAGTTGCTAAAGCGTGGAAGTCCCCCTCTTTAGTTGTAGCTGAAGCTAAGCACTAATGGTAGCCATTATCACACAGCTCCCAACTAATCTATCGCTGATGACCGGAACAACCCCGTGGACCTCCCTACTCTCCTACCCGTCTCTCTTCTCTTCCTCACCACTCTAACTATGGAACTTCCTTCCTAAGTTTACATCATAGACTCCTTCCTCTCTGACTAAACCTCTCATAACTCAGACAATTTTGCCTCGTTTATACCCTTGATATTATTGCATGTACCCCTACTCTGCTGAACATCTTTGTGTCTTTATAAGTCCTTTTTGTCACTTGTTACTAGATGTGGATATTTGGCAAAGCATATTATGCTAAGCTCCATTTTCTTATCTTTCTTACACCGTTTCTGTTTGCTGTAACATAATTTAAAATCTAATAGATTTCTTTAACAAGACATTCTCCAAAATGTACTCCAAAACATTCTATATTTACCTCAGGATCCGGTCTTTGCTCAGCAAAACCCAGTGGATCACATGTAACAAAATCCTGAGCCCTTACAATAAAATTTTAGGAATCAAACAACAACTTACTCAAGGGCATTTCATACACCTACAGCCTCCTTTTAAACTCATTCAGGAACCTCACCCTAGACCAAATAGCACAGTGGTCCACACACACCTGTCTTCCACCTCTCCACTGGACCAATAGTACAAGGCCTTATCTTTACCTCTATGGCATTCCCATTGCACCACACACTGGGAATCACTACAGAAACACTTTCAGCAATGGTACTATACCCCCTCTAGACTTGCCAGGATCTACCCCAATATGTCTCATCTATGCTGGAGAAATTGTGGCCTCCCAGAACCCTATACCACATATGATGGGAATACCCAGTTAATAAAAACTTTTGGACCCAAGTTCTTTACCTCCTTCATTCACTCATACCTATGGCATCTATGTCAACCTCATTGGACCTTCTATTTGGTTTGGCAATTCCTACCTGGCCCAAATATTTCCAAACCCTGGCAACCCACATCCTTATTGCTGCTCGACTGGCAATAGCCGGGAAATGGAAATCTCTGCAGTCACCATCACTCCAAGATCTGTCCACAATCTTAAACAACCATCTCAAAATGCAATTCTTCTTCTCCAAAGCTAAGATGGAAAAGGACCTGGGGGTCCTAGTAGATGATAGGCTCAGCAATAGCATGCAATGCCAAGCTGCTGCTAACAAAGCAAACAGAATATTGGCATGCATTAAAAAGGGATCAACTCCAGAGATAAAACGATAATTCTCCCGCTCTACAAGACTCTGGTCCAGCCGTACCTAGAGTATGCTGTCCAGTTCTGGGCACCAGTCCTCAGAAAGGATGTACTGGAAATGGAGCGAGTACAAAGAAGGGCAACAAAGCTAATAAAGGGTCTGGAGGATGTTAGTTATGAGGAAAGGTTGCGAGCGCTGAACTTATTCTCTCTAGAGAAGAGATGCTTGAGAGGGGATATGATTTCAATATACACATACCGTACTGGTTACCCTACAATAGGAATAAAACTTTTTCACGGAAGGGAGTTTAACAAGACATGTGGCGACTCATTAAAATAAAAGAGGTTTAACCTTAAACTACGTAAAGGGTTCTTTACTGTAAGAGCGGCAAGGATGTGGAATTCCCTTCCACAGGCGGTGGTCTCAGCGGGGGCATCGATAGTTTCAAGTTTCCCTTCTAATTGTTGGTTACTACACTGTTTTTGATTTGGTTTTCTCCTCATCCTTCATCACTATTGGCTAACCCTCCGGTTGCCTGCCTATTTCCTTCCTATTTCCCTCACTGTCCTTCCCCCCACCTCACCTAATGTCCGTGGGGTCTTTCCTTTCTTCTCCTTTCCTTCACTTCTTACCTTCTCTTCCCAGCACTCCTTTAAACCTTGTACAATCATTCCCTCACTCTTCCCATAGACATGCCTCGGTCACCATGCCTGCCCTGGTTGGCGCCTGTTTTCGTCTCTGCGGGGCTCCCCGCCACAGCTCCCGGTTGGGGCTACCCTGGATGGCTTGCGGTGTCCCGCCACTACACCATCAGTGCACAGAACCCCAGTAAGTATATCTATATATTAGCTGCGGGGCTCACATATCTCGCCCTCCCATTACCATTGTTCCTGTCCTCTTTCTGTTTTATTCAATTCTATATTTTTTCAGACACCACACGTGCTTGCTCCTAACGAGTGGCATGAATCCACGAAACGCGTTGAGCCATCATTTGCCGTGGTTGAACTTTCCATATATAGTTTTCATCAATGTTACCAATATTCTAAAACCCCCCCACAAGTCCAGCAGGCATTACTGTTTCCAATTATTTTACCCAACTTTGATTGTGGTGAACTAGGGAATTTTGTCTAGGTGGTATCTTGAGCCATCATTATTTAACCTTTTATCCTTGTTACCAATCCATCATTTGTATGAACATTACAATGTATGTCATATTATATTTATTTATGCATTATTTGTTGGGTTGTATGCATTTTACGATTGTAACGTGTATGCTCTAGTATTATGTGAATAAATTCCTCTACGTTCATCCTACTACCTTCTTGCTGTCACATGCTTCATATAAAGTCCCACCCCCCCCTTAACCAATCCCCCTTGTTTATGATTCAGTTTCAAGAAACTATTAGATAAGAACCTGAACGACCACAACATACAGGGATATACAATGTAATACTGACATATAATCACACACATAGGTTGGACTTGATGGACTTGTGTCTTTTTTTAAACTCACCTACTATGTAACTATGTAACTATATGTAATCTTTCTACTAAAAAAGTATACAGAGACTGGGAACCATGGCTCAAAGACCCCAGAAGCCAACATTTGGACTGTTGCACTAAACTCCAAACCTTATAGCTTTCTCCAGGAACTAATATTCACCCATCCTTTACATTTTAACCTCATCACCAGTGTTTTACCTGTTGTGATTCCAAACAAAAGAACTCATTTTTGAGAGCAACTGACTCACTGGTTTGGACCATAATTTGAGTATATTAAGTATAAGAAACACATGACTATTCTTCAGTTTGTTTGTTTTTCTTAAATAACTACCATGGAAACGCACGTACAATTTGCAATATATGTTTGTTCACTGACTGAGTGTTATGCTCTGTACACCTAGATTTGATTTGAGAATGTATCTGTTCTATTTATCTCTAAAACTTTTCAGAAAATAAATAAAGATTTAAAGTTAAAAAAAGACTTCTACAACTCATGATACATTATTATGATTGTCAGTGGGAAGAATACCCCCTACACTTGTGGTCACTGGGAAAAATGATCCTATTATAGATAGTTAAAAAGATCAATGACGTCAGTGGGAAAATATCTCTAAAATAATTGTGAAAAAGTAAAGTATCCCCACTACATATGACATATGTTTTGACAAGGGATTAGACCATTGTGATATGCATGCACACTGTATTATGATTGGAGTGAATGAGTATGGTGAGGATGGTTCAAGATGATGCCTTGACTAGAGCCCCATTTTACACTTTCACTGCATATGTGCCATTTGTTTGAGCACAGCAAGGTCTATTAATTTGTGCTTTTTTACTCAATAGTCCAACAACTTTCACTGAAGATTTAATTGGACAAATGTGTGAATCTTGAGTGAAAGCTGTGTAAGTCTTGAGTAAAAACATTGATAAATGGATCCCAATGTTTTTTTCTGTTTTTGGTATTATTAGGCTAAATGGTCTTCAAATCTCCCAGCATATAGTAATTTCTTTTTTCTAAACCTTCTGTTAGCTACATTGTGCATGACTAGTTTGTGAAATATGGTTGGGGTGATTCCACTGGCTATTTATTTGTGCACATGTCTGATCTCTTTTGTATACAGATCCCAGATGACATTTAGTAAAATGGGAAAAATCAAGAAACCTGCTGGCGCTCTAGCACCTCCATGGGCTTGATGTTGTACATCTTTAGGCATTGTACCAAATAACAGCCATTTTAGAGAGATGTGATAAATACAGTGAAACAATTCACCATGGTAGACCTGAACCTAAATCCCACAGCTTGCCTTCTCCACCTGACAGACAGACACTCCTCAAAGTATAAAGTGAACTGATAATTGGAACAAAAGGCTGCCTGCCCCCCTTTTCTGCAAAACCAAGTATCCCGTATGTATAACTGTTGATTGTTTTGTGACATCATAAATAAAGAATTTAAACAATAACAGAATTTTTTTTTATTAGCACTGTGAAGAACGAACAAGAAAACAATAAGGATAATACAGCAAACTTGTAGAAAATATGCAGAAGGTGAACATGGGACTTTGCTTGTTACAACTCTGTAGGTCGCCAGTTGTAATAAGGTCCGAAATATTGGTGATTCTAAAACCATTTATGGGTTATCACTGCATAGTATACATTTAAGCATTTAAAAGACTTATGTGAATGTCACACTAGCCAGCTATATCCTGAGAATTGCACGATCCAAATCCATCCAGATGACAAAATTTGACTTGCAATGTTTATTTGGGATGATTTCAAGGGCAAGATAATGACTTCAAACCATGTTTGTGATCCTGTGAGTAATCAGTTAAGCCCAGTCTACTTGGATGTGGTTAGTGTTGTGGTGGGTTTTTTTTTTAATTTGTGTGATTTCATAAAAGTGGGATTAGTCACATTCTTGATCTCAGAATCTCTGTCGTTGAGCTGAGGTTAGCACAAAGCTAAACACCAATGAAAAACAGATACACAAGCACATATGCACAGTGAACTATGGATATGTACATAAAATTTAAGTCTTAAGAAAAAAAAAGACAGGATATTAAAGGACAAGAATGCCAGTTTGAACAACTTTGCTTTCATACAATAAAAAATTGCAAAGAGTGCTAGAACTGTCATTTGCAATGTGGTGTTAAGTAAATAAAGTTGGATGAATGATACAAGGTGGGTTAGATACCACACCCCACCTGTTTTGTTCTCGCCTCCATCCATCAATCTGATAATCAATTGTTTCAAAACTGTATTAGATGTCTTCATGTTTAGTAGAAATTCATAAGACCAAGCCTCAGTGATTGGAGTAAAAGATGTCAGGGGGACGTGGCTGAAATGGCGCTGGTTGAGGCCACAATTATCTACATGCTTATGCACTGGGTTGTTGAGTGGCGGCCTTTCTTATCTTGATAATGCTCTTACATCTCTAAATGGTTCACTGACGTCACCTCCCCTCACTGCAACCAGCGCAGAGATCTCTGTCTAAGCTTAGAGCTTCACTACAAGTTCAATTTGGATCAGGCCCCTTTCACATGAGTGGCAAGGGGGTCGTAAAAACTAGAGGTTGTCACCTGCTGACCACCCACCTAAAGTCTACCATGGCCTTTGGAGGGGATTGTACACATGCTGTGGCCATGATACTTTGTGGCCATGGCAAATTGAACTTGGCTTTTCAAGTTTGACAGGTGGCATGGTCAGTGGAACCACACAGCAACCATATGCCAAACACGGCTTACGCTTGCAGCACTGTTTGTCGATACAAAATCCTCCTTGGCAAATGAGAAAAAAAACATAAAAAAGAAACACTGCAGATGCTTTTCAGAGGGTGGTAAAGACTATTGCCTGTGTGGAAAGTGCCTTAATAGTGGTGAGTTAAAAACTCTTGTAGGTTTAACCAATCATTTTTGCCATATTAATCATGGCCCATGTAACTGACAGCATGGCAGGGATATGCCCAAACATTGTCCTAAAAGGCATTCCCAATAATAATCCTTAAGTCCAATAATAGTAACTATAAGCCAGTGTGTTGCAATTAACATTATTATTATTATTATACAGGATTTATATAGTGCCAACAGTTTGCGCAGAGCTTTATTATTAAATGATTTACTTATTTTCAAAGAAATAGTACTCCATATGCAAACCATCATGTGTTTTTGTTTGTATCCATTGCAAGATATATTTTAGATAAATCAATCTTTGCTGCTATTTTATTAGCCTCCAGAATCAACTAGCTACCAGTGTTGGTCTGATCCTCTGCATATTGGTTGACCGGATGGATAATTCCTAGCACCACTTAAACTTGGTAGCACACAGTATCCACTTTCCAAAAAAAAATGTACACAATTATATTCAAGACTCAATTCGTTAAGTGTCAATCATTTTCCTATCCTGCGATAATTCTACCATATACTATGATAATTATGGGGCACATTATTCATAAATACTAGAGGATTACCTCCAAATCCTGACAAATGTAGCACAATTATATGACAGTTTAGATATTTATTGGTTTAGACCACACCAGACATTCTTAGCTGCAAGATCTCACCCGAATTAAGTTTTGAATGACTGATATGTCTGCATCCTGACAGGATGTCAATCTGTGTGTCTGCGTGCACATCATTTTTGGGGAAAGACCTTTTGGCAGTAGGGTTTCTATTTTAGAGGAGGCCACTGTTAATCGAGTTTAGGGCTTTTACATTGTATGACAATGTTTTCAAAGCAATTGTTATTATTATGATTATTATTATTATTCAGGATTTATATAGCGCTGACAGTTTGCACAGCGCTTTACAACATAACGGCAGACATTGCAGTTGCAATACATTTTAATAAAAAATTAATCAGAGGGCTCAGCTCACTAGAGCTTAAAATCTAAAAGGGAAGGTCAGGTGATACAAAAGTAATAACTTTGGGGGATGAGCTAAGGGAAAAAAAGAAAGTTAATTTGCTAGATGGAGGCAGGTTAGGCTTCTCTAAAGAAATGTGGTTTCAGGGGTCACCTAAAAATGGACAGACTAGGAGATAGTTAGACAAATTGGGGTAGGGAGTTCCGGAGGATGGGAGAGGCTCTGGAAAAGTCCTGGTGGTGAGCTATGAGGAAGTAATGAAGGAGTTAGAGAGCAGGAGGTCTTAGGAGGTGCGAAGAGAATGGTTTGGTTGGTATTTTGATCACGCTTCAATTATGCGTTTTTGAAGCTTTAATGAAGCTTGGAAAATGTGCTGTGTGTGTTTATTGACCTTCGATTTGTTTTAAAGGGGCTCAGTAGAACCCCACCTCAGTAGTAGGGATGAGCTTCGAGTTCGAGTCAAACTCATGTTCGACTCGAACATTGGCTGTTCGCAAGTTCGCCGAACAGCAAACAATTTGGGGTGTTCGCGGCAAATTCGAATGCCGCGGAACACCCTTTAAAAGTCTATGGGAGAAATCAAAAGTGCTAATTTTAAAGGCTTATATGCAAGTTATTGTCATAAAAAGTGTTTGGGGACCCGGGTCCTGCCCCAGGGGACATGGATCAATGCAAAAAAAAGTTTTAAAAACGGCCGTTTTTTCAGGAGCAGTGATTTTAATAATGCTTAAAGTCAAACAATAAAAGTGTAATATCCCTTTAAATTTCGTAGCTGGGGGGTGTCTATAGTATGCCTGTAAAGGAGCGCATGTTTCCCTTGTTTAGAACAGTCTGACAGCAAAATGACATTTCGAAGGAAAAAACCCATCTAAAACTACTCGCGGCTATTGCATTGCCGACAATACACATAGAAGTTCATTGATAAAAACGGCATGGGAATTCCCCACAGGGGAACCCCGAACCAAAATTTTTTTTAAAAAATGACGTGGGAGTCCCCCTAAATTCCATACTAGGCCCTTCAGGTCTGGTATGGATATTAAGGGGAACCCCAGCCAAAATTTAAAAAAAAAATGACGTGGGGTTCCCCCTAAATTCCATACCAGACCCTTCAGGTCTGGTATGGATTTTAAGGGGAACCCCGCGCCAAACGTTGTGGGGTCCCCCCAAAAATCCCTACCAGACCCTTATCCGAGCACGCAACCTGGCAGGCCGCAGGAAAAGAGGGGGGGACGAGAGTGCGCCCCCCCCTCCTGAACTGTACCAGGCCACATGCCCTGATCATTGGGAGGGTGCTTTGGGGTAGCCCCCCAAAACACCTTGTCCCCATGTTGATGAGGACAAGGGCCTCATCCCCACAACCCTGGCCGGTGGTTGTGGGGGTCTGCGGGCGGGGGGCTTATCGGAATCTGGAAGCCCCCTTTAATAAGGGGACCCCCAGATCCCGGCCTCCCCTGTGTGAAATGGTAAGGGGGTACTTACCCCTACCATTTCACTAAAAAACTGTCAAAAATGTTAAAAATGACAAGAGACAGTTTTTGACAATTCCTTTATTTAAATGCTTCTTCTTTCTTCTATCTTCCTTCATCTTCTTCTTCTTCTGGTTCTTCTGGTTCTTCCTCCGGCGTTCTCGTCCAGCATCTCCTCCGCGGCGTCTTCTATCTTCTTCTCCTCGGGCCGCTCCGCACCCATGGCATGGGGGGAGGCTCCCGCTCTTCTCTTCATCTTCTTCTCTTCTTCCTTCTTCTCTTCTTCTCTTCTTCATTTTCTTCTCCAGGCCGCTCCGCATCCATGCTTGCATGGAGGGAGGCTCCCGCTGTGTGACGGCGTCTCCTCGTCTGACGGTTCTTAAATAATGGGGGTGGGGCCACCCGGTGATCCCGCCCCCCTCTGACGCACGGGACATGAAGGGACTTCCCTGTGGCATTCTCCCGTGACGTCACAGGGAAGTCCCATCAAGTCACCGTGCGTCGGAGGAGTGGGGTCACCGGGTGGCTCCGCCCCTGTTATTTAAGAACCGTCAGACGAGGAGACACCGTCACACAGCGGGAGCCTCCCTCCATGCCAGCATGGGTGCGGAGCGTCCCGGAGAAGAAAATGAAGAAGAGAAGAAGACAAGAAAAAAAGAAGAGAAGATGAAGAAGATGAAGAGAATAGCGGGAGCCTCCCCCCATGCCATGGGTGCGGATCGGCCCGAGGAGAAGAAGATAGAAGACGCCACAGAGGAGATGCTGGACGAGAACGCCGGAGGAAGAACCAGAAGAGCCAGAAGAACCAGAAGAAGAAGATGAAGGAAGATAGAAGAAAGAAGAAGCATTTAAATAAAGGAATTGTCAAAAACTGTCTCTTGTCATTTTTAACATTTTTGACAGTTTTTTTGTGAAATGGTAGGGGTAAGTACCCCCTTACCATTTCACACAGGGAGGGGTGGGATCTGGGGGTCCCCTTGTTAAAGGGGGCTTCCAGATTCCGATAAGCCCTCCGCCCGCAGACCCCACAACCAACGGCCAGGGTTGTGGGGATGAGGCCCTTGTCCTCATCAACATGGGGACAAGGTGTTTTGGGGGGCTACCCCAAAGCACCCTCCCAATGTTGAGGGCATGTGGCCTGGTACGGTTCAGGAGGGGGGGCGCACTCTCGCCCCCCCCCTCTTTTCCTGTGGCCTGCCAGGTTGCGTGGGTCTGGTATGGATTTTTGGGGGGACCCCAGGCCGTTTTCTTTTTTTTTTGGCGCGGGGTTCCCCTTAATATCCATACCAGACCTGAAGGGCCTGGTATGGAATTTAGGGGGACTTCCACGTCATTTTTTTTTTTAAATTTTGGTTCAGGGTTCCCCTGTGGGGAATTCCCATGCCATTTTTATCAATGAACTCGTGTATTGTCGGCAATGCAAAAGCCGCGAGTAGTTTTAAAATGGGTTTTTTCCTTCGTAATGTCATTTTGCTGTCATACTGTTTTAAACACGGGAAACATGCGCCCCTTTACAGGCATACTATAGACACCCCCCAGCTACGAAATTTAAAGGGATATTACACTTTTATTGTTTGACTTTAAGCATTAATAAAATCACTGCTCCAGAAAAAACGGCCGTTTTTAAAACTTTTTTTTGCATTGATCCATGTCCCCTTGGGCAGGACCCAGGTCCCCAAACACTTTTTATGACAATAACTTGCATATAAGCCTTTAAAATTAGCACTTTTGATTATTCATGTTTGTGTCCTATAGACTTTAACGGTGTTCGCGTGTTCGAACAAACTTTTTTCCTGTTCGCATGTTCTGGTGCGAACCGAACAGGGGGGTGTTCGGCTCATCCCTACTCAGTAGTATCCCCACTCATAAGATCCCTAGCTCATTAGTACTCCTGTTCAGCAGATCCCCAGCTCATTGGTATCCTCACTCAACAGATCCCCAGCTTATCAGTACCCTCCTTCAGCAGATCCTCTGCTCAGTAGTAATAGCAGCTATGCTGATGCCCACTCAGCAGCGTTCCCAGCTTTGGTGATCCCTCGCTCAGTAGTAACCCTTTGAAGCACCAAGAAAGCAACATGGGGTATAATTTTTGAAGCAAAGCAAACACAACGCATAAACCCATCTGTAAGCTTATCATTTTATTTAGTGATGGGTGCTTTGATTGGCATTCAGAGAGCTTAAAAAAAGATGCACATGTAAATGAGCCCTTAGCGCTACATTTGCCGAGACCACAAGTGGTTGAATGGTCTAAGCAAGTAAATTCACATTACATGAGATATATTCCATTGACTTAAAGGAAATTGACAGTATAATGAATGCAAATGCAATAACTTCAATCAGCATCTCATTGGCAAATAACTAAGAACCTCTTACAGCATCTGATAAAGTGTGATGTCAGATACCAGTGCTGCCTGTGAATACTCCGGATATCCTGCTCAGAAAGACGCGATTCAAAGTAGAGATATCTTGGCTGTATAAATGTTTCTATATCTGCCGCAAATATTTGAAGTAAATATTTAAAGATGTGAAATGAGACATATGGAGTCTCTATTAGATTTTTCACATAACTCTTAAGGTGGTGCAATCACATTCTGTTCCAAAGTATTTCTGGCTATGATGCCGGGTTGTGCAATGTTTGGAAGGAAAGGTCACATGGGATTACTTCTGATCTTACAATGTTCCACATCACCTCGAACTACTGAAGAGTGCTTAATCTCACAATCACGACTACTTCAAGGAAAGTAAACATCTCCTTAGCAGTAGCAGCAGCAGAGCTATCGATAATGCAAGCAATGCACCTGCAGGGATGCCCTGGGGAGATGTCCATGGGCCAGCTCAATTTTCATACCATTCAAACAATAAGGACGAAAGCTGGAAATAAATCTAGTGCTATTGCCTTAACTAAAAGCTATGGGGCACCGCAAAAATGTTTTACGTGGGGCCTCCCTATATTGCATTCCTTTAGGGTTTTCGACTGCTGCTTTTATTTAAAGTGGTTGTAAACCCCTGCAATAAAAAATTAAGAAACCATATCCTTCTATAGTATGTAGTTGCCACAACGCAACCCAAAGCAGCTTTCTGCATGAGCCACTTCTTACAGTTTATGCCGACACCAAGCAAAGCATTCCGGAAGACATGCTGCCAGCTATAGGCGTGGGCACAGGGTGTCCTGATCGACCCTAATCACTGCATGTGGAGCTGGTTTCTGCTACTGCCTGGCCTCCCCTGTTCCTACCCCCCACAGCACTACTGGCTTCCATCCTCTCCTCTCCCACTAGCTGCTGTGTTTACTATGCTTCGGTTTGTGAAGAACGAGAAGCTGCTCAGCACAGAGCACTTCCCATTCATTGACTGTCCAGTGCAGCTGAGGCTGCAGAGAAAGGGACTGAGGAATCTCTGTCCTCAGTCCCTTTTTTTGTCTCAAAATTTAGACATTAGGGGTCTGTTTGGACTTCTTTTTTTTTTTTTTTTTTTTTTTTTTTTTTTTTTTTTCAAATTCTTTATTTGTTATTTTATATAACTATAACAAAACAATCCCAGTGGGGTAAAGTCCTTATACAAAGACCGCTGTAGCATTTATAAGCAGAGAAACAAAACAAGAAAAAACAAAGAGAAAAAAAAACAAACAATATCCCCTCTTACCTCCCAACCCATCTAAACCCTACCGAAAACCCCCCCCCCCCCTTCCCCCCCCCCCCTCGGACTGTGCTAGTTCAACGGAGTATGAATCAATATTCCTTCACTTATGTTAGGTCTGCAATCTCCTTCAGATAATCCCAAGTCCCTTTGAACTTGGTCCAGGCGGCCCATCTCCCTGTTTGCTCCTCTTCTTTAGGTTCAGTTCCTCCCTTGTCTAGCTGTTCAATGTTGTAAATACCATTGAGACTAATCAACCATTCTCGAGTACAAGGCTTCGAGACATTCATCCAGTTCAAAGATATCTGTCTCTTGGCTTCATCCAACAGAATAGGGACTAGGGAAGATTTATAGTTTTTTACCGAGTCCGAAGTCCTGTGGAGAAGACAAACCCATGGGTCCTCATCTATTGTTATTCCAGTAATGACTTTTATTAACCTTAGAACTTTTCCCCAGAAGATTTTTATAACAGGACACTCCCACCAAATGTGGGCCATTGTTCCTAAAACTGGGCAGCCCCTCCAGCAGGTGTTTGGTTTAGTCCTATCCATCTTACTGACCCTATCTGGGGTTGCGTACCATCTCGCTAGGCATTTAAAGTGGCTTTCTATTCTTCTGGAGTCTGTTGCTACATAGTGGGCCATCTTCAGGATCTTTTCTATCCCCTCTTCGCTACATTGAGACCCCAATTCCAGTTCCCACTTTTTAATATAGGGGGGAGTCGCCAATTCCTCCTCAGTTCCCAAGATCTTATAAATTTGTGTTATTGCCCCTCCTGTCTGTTCCTTTATACAAAGCTGCTCAAAAGGTCTAAGATCTTCCGTACTCCTAAGGGGCTTGGGGAGTTTCTCTATAAAATGGGAGAGTTGAAGAAACCTCCATCTGTTCATTACCCAGCGATTAGATTCTGTACTTAGTTCTGAAAATGTGCGAATTTGTCCCTTGTGTAAAAAGTGTTTCAATTGGACCGTGTCATCCTTCAGCCAGTTTCCTCCTACCTCCCTCCTCCCTGGCTCAAAAAAATTATTATCTTTCATGTGTATCAGTGGTGAGTTATATGACCATTTATTTTTACAGTGTATCCTATCCCAATGTTTAAGTGTGTTTTGCGTTAATTGTGATGTGTGAGTGCTCAGTGTTCTGAATTTTGGGGGATTCCAAAGTGCCTGTCCTAAGTTTGTGTTACTCAAAAAGTGTTCAATGTGAACCCAACGTTTATCTGTGTCTTTTTTATTCCATTCCGTGATCCTAGATAGCACTACTGCGCTGTAATATCTGTTAAAATCCGGTAAAGCAATTCCCCCTTTTTTCTTCCCTCTACTGAGAACTGAGTAGGCAATACGTGGTTTTTTACCCCCCCAAGCTACCCCACTTATTAGCCTCCTAAGGGCCTTCAGAAAATATCCAGGTAGGGGAATGGGCAGCATTTGAAATTTAAACAGGATCTTGGGTGTTAAGCTCATTTTAATCGCATTGACTCGCCCAAACCACGAAAGGGGTCTAGTCTGGAGTCTTCTCGCTTCTCGTCTGGTATCATCAAGCATAGGTAAATAATTTTTTACAAATATTTTATTATAGGAATTGGCAAGTTTTATCCCCAGATAATCCATCTCCTCTTTCCATGGGAAAGGGAAAACTGCAGCCAAATGGCTTTCTTCTTGTTTGCTTATGTTTATGTTTAGACATTCGGATTTACTGGAATTGATTTTGAAATTCGAAACTTCTCCATATTTTTTAATAATGTGGAGTAAGTTAGGAAGCGTTATTCTAGGGTTGGTAACGAAGAACACAATATCATCAGCAAAAGCCGCTAATTTGTGCTCCTCCGCTCCAACCCTTACTCCTCCACAATCCACATTTTTGCGGATGGTAGACAGCAGCGGTTCTAGGGTCAGGACGAACAGGAGAGGAGACAGAGGGCAGCCCTGCCTTGTACCGTTAAACATCCTGAATGTCTTAGAAGTAGTCCCATTTACTCTCACCATCCCTGCCGGGTTACTATATAAAGCCCTGACCCAGGAGATGAACCTCCGGCCAAACCCTAGGGCCTCTAGAGTGTTTAACATGAACCCCCAGTCTACCCTGTCAAAAGCTTTTTCAGCATCGATTGACAGGAATAGAACTGGGGGTCCGCCTTGTTTACATACCTCTAAAAGAAGCACCGCCCTAACCCCATTGTCCCTACACTGTCTCCCTTTGACAAATCCTGCCTGGTCCGAGTGCACGAGGTCTATCATTTTTTCTTTAAGCCTATTTGCTAAAACTTTTGCATAGAGCTTGACATCTGCATTCAGAAGGGAGATTGGTCTATAACTGGAACACAGCTTGACGTCCTTCCCTTCCTTCTGAATAAGTGTAATTGTAGCTGTCAGGGCCTCTATAGTCAGTTCATCTCCTGTTCCAAGGCCATTCCAAAGGTGGCAAAGCCTCGGGACCAGGATATGCCCCATCTTCTTAAGGTAAAGAGAGGTGAAACCGTCCGGGCCCGGACTTTTCCCCTTCGGAGACTCCCTTAATGCTGCAAAGATTTCTTCCTCTACAATGGGTCTATCCAGCAGTTCACTATCTTCTGGTGACAGGCCCCCTATTCCCGCCTCTTTCAAGAACTCCTTTCTCCTGTCCGAACGAGATAAGTCTTCTACTCCCCGTTGCCCCAAAGAATATAGATCCCTGTAGTATTTTTGAAATTCATCTGCTATGGCTTTATTCGTCACTCTTACTTCCCCTTCTTTACTAAGTATTTTCTCCACAAAGTTCCTGCTTCTCTTTTTCCTAAGTATCCTAGCCAAGTGTTTACTGGACTTGTTGGCCCAGAAGTAGTTGTTCCTAGTTATAGCGTTTATAGCTCTCTTGGCTTCTAGGTCCATCGTGTCTCTTAACTCCTCCCTCTTGGCAACAAGTGCATGATAGCTATCTAGATCCCGGCCCTTCGCTTTTTTATGTGATTGCTCCAAGGTAAAGATTTCCTCTATCAATTTACCTCTGGCTTCTCTTTTCTTTTTTTTCAGACCTGCACCTATTGAGATTAGGATACCCCTTATGTAGGCTTTGTGTGAGTCCCAAAGTAAGGCCGGTGACACATCCCCAGTGTCATTTGCCTTAAAAAAGAAGTCCGCCTCTTCTTGAAGTCTCTCTATAATTTCGGGCTCTCTCAATAGATCCTCATTCAGTTTCCATGAATAAGGGCGCCCTTGCCCGTCTGGTATTCTAATCAGCATAGCGATCGGGGAGTGGTCTGAAAGGGTCGTTACTTCTATTTTTGTTTCCTTGATCCAATCTAACAGGCTATGATCAATAAGGAAATAGTCCAGCCTGGAGTAGGTCCCGTGCACAGGGGAGAAGAACGTGTAATCTCTCTCTTTAGGATGCTGAAGCCTCCAGACATCCATTAACTGACATTGGTGTAGCTTGTGCCTAATGGCCCTGAGTGACACCTTCCCTGTCCCCTGCGCACGGGACGTGCCGTCCAATTCCGGTTCCAAACAAAAGTTTAGGTCCCCTCCCAAGATCACCACGCCCTCTCCGAACTCAGTCAGTTTTTTCAAGATCTGACCCAGAAAGACCGTCGGTTTCTTATTGGGACAATAGACATTTACTAGGGTGACCAGTTTAGGGCCTAAACTGCCTTTTAGAAATATAAAGCGGCCATCCGGATCTACCAATCTTTCTTTTAGGGAGAAATTTGTAATCTTTGAGAGCCCAATGGCGACTCCCCTCGACCCCCTATCTGGGGAGTCCCCATAGAACCATTGGGGAAACCTAGTTGAAAAGAGCCTAACTCTAGTGTCGAGAGTCAGGTGGGTCTCTTGTAGAAAGACTATATCCCCCCTTAATCGATCTAGCTCTTTTAAAATTTTATGTCTTTTACAGGGCGAGTTTAGGCCTTTCACATTGTATGAGATAAATTTAAGTTCCAGCATAACTGGGGATTGGCTCGTCTATAAAGTCCTTCCGTAATCCTAGCACGTCCTGCAAAACCCTCCCCATTCCCCCCCCCATCCTCCCACCCACCCCATACCCTCCCCCCTCCCTCCCCCCCCATGGTGAAATTAACACCCTGAGTCCCCCAGGTTGGAACTTCTCTCGTTCCAACCTACAGAACTCCCTCCTCAGGGTGAAGCTCCAGCGAGAGCTCTAGCGTTTACACTCCCCCCTGATGTGGGGGAGAGTGTAAGAGGTATCGTGTCTCCTTAATATGGTAGAGCCACCCCTGAACCCCCCCCCGAACCCCCGACCCTCCCCCACACCCCCCGCACCCCCCTAGAACGACAAGCCACCCCACCACCCCAACAACCCCCGGACTTCAATCCATTTTAGCCTAAAGCACAAGGCGCTCCCCCCGCTGCAACCCAGGCAGGAGAGAGGAAGGGGCGGGAAAAGGGAGAGGGGGGGGGGGAGGGGAGGGCGACCAGGGGGAAGAAAAAAAAATAAAAAAAAATAAAAATAAAAAAAATAAAAAAAATAAAAAAAAAATAAAAAAAAAAAAAAAAAAAAGAGAAACTCCCCCCTCCGCCATCCCTCACCCCCACCCCCGCCCGAAGATCAAAACATTCTAGTAACTTAATCCTCTGAGTCTCTCAGTCTAGTTTAACCTGAGACATATCTGGGGTGGGGATACCCAGACTGTCACAGAAGTCCCGTGTTTCCTCCATATATCTCATCCTGCTTGTTCTCCCGTCTTTTAAAACAACCAGGGATGTTGGAAACCCCCAGCTGTATTTGAGATTTGCTTTCCTTAACTGTTCCAGGATAGGTCTCATCTGTCTTCTACGGGCAAGTGTTCCTGCAGAGAGGTCAGAAAATATCTGTAACTCCTTATCTTCATACACTATAGGGGGGGCTCCCTTTAGGATCTTCCATATTTTCTCCTTATTTTCATATTGGTGAAATTTAACTATCACATCTCTCGGGGTGTCCTGTTTTACATGTGTAGGCCTTCTTACCCTGTGAACCCGGTCTAACAAGAGGGGCTCTTCTATTCGCTTTCCCATTAAAGGGTTAAAGATTTTTTTCATCTTTTCTCCTAAATCCTCGCCTTGTTGCTCTGGGATTGACCTGATGCGTAGGTTTTGTCGCCGACTTTGATTCTCTTGTTCCTCCAGTCGAAATATCATGTTGCGGTTTTCGGTTCGCAATTTGTTAACTTGATCTTTTAATTCGGTAATTTCCTTAGTGTGGCGCTCAGCGACCTCCTCCACCTCCTCCACCCGATGCAGGAGATGACCCATATCTGCTCGGACGTTAGCTATTTCAGATTTTATCACACTCTCTAACCTAGTAAACATTTCCATAAGATCTGCCTTACTAGGTACGAGCGCCATTATCCTTTGTTCTTCCATCGAGCTCCAGGCAGCAGCCCCCTCCATATCCAATTCTTCGCGGACTTTGTCCCCCTGGCCCCCTTTTTGCTTCTGTTGCTCTTTCTTTTTTTCCTTTGACCCTGTTTGTTTTGTCTCCATACTAGGGCTTTTGGCGCTCGCTTCTTTTAGATATTTTTGGATGGAGCTGGTGTTGAGGCTGTCTCTGGTACTCTGCGATTCCGTTGTTCGCGTTGAGCGGCCTTTCATGCTTTTTCCTCCTGCTGCCGTTTATAGCTACTACTTAATCGGGTCTATTGGTCCTAGGCCAAATGTCCGTCCGAAGGGCTGAAATTATCCTGTATAAATCATCGCTATATGAGTGGGTGCTGGGGCGGTCCAGGAGTGGTATTCAGAAGAGGGGGAGGGGGGAGTAAGAGAGGGGGGGGGGGGGGAGATACACCCCACCGCCCCGTGTCGTTCACAAAGATCAGAGTTCCAAACCACTGACCACTCTACAGTCCAGGGAGAGGTGATACCACTCACAACTAAGTATGATACGATTCTCAGGGGAGGTTATTATATATAGAGAGTTTGGTTGCTCCTCTGCTTTGGCTGCTGTGCTTTTTACATTCCCCTTTTCTTTCCTGGCTGCCTCCCTCGTCTCCCCCTTGTCCCCGCCTCCTCCGGGCCTCCCCCTCCCCACAAGTAAAAAACAAAGAGGGTAGCTTGTGGGGGTTTTATTTGCACCCTAAAGTCAAATGAGGAAGAGTAGGATTGACAGGCAGGTTCTTGGCCCACTTTTTACCACCCCGGGAAGATAGTTATCTGTACCCAGCCTTGTTGAAGAAAAACCGACATCCTCTAATTTTCCTCTAATTCTTATTGGTACACTGTTTTCATATCAATGAGGGAAAAACATAGTTCATTTATCAGGCAGTAGTCAGATATCAAGCTGCTAAAGCTGGGTTTAATAAACCGGGGTTATATTGTTAGTTTTTCAACATTTCAGTCATTACTTCTTTAGTCCACAGTTTTCCATGTGGCTAGGGGTTCAATCAATGTTGTTTCCCTACCGTACCACTGGTAAATCACGGGGACCCGTTCTGAGTTAGGCTCCCAGCCTCTGAGTCTTTCCAAGGTGTTGGTCTCAAGGAAAATCCTCTGTCCGGGATGTTGCTTGGAATGCTGCATGTGTGTGTGCAGTCCAGGCTCTGCTCCTCAGCATGGACTGGATGATGGCCCGTGGATGGCGTCTTCCTCCGTCTCCTCAGCGGAGGGGGGGGAGGCAGGGGGGGGGGGGGTTGGACGGAAGGCGAGGCGGAATAGCCCAGGAAGCGGCCACTGTGCCTAGCCCGGACCGTGTCTCAGCCGTCTCTCACACGGCGAAACATCCGGGCGTCCTGTCAGTGCACCTTCGCCAGAGCTGACGCTGGACTCCTCCCTCGTGCGGACGTCACACGCCCATCCCCTCCCCTGTTTGGACTTCTGATACTTGGTCAAAGCCCCCCAACGGGGCTCCTATAAAAATTGTAAAAAAAAAATAATTAAAAAACAATTGTAAAAAATAAATAAAATTGTAAAAAATAATAAAATAATATCAAATAAAATCCACTAATATCCACTGCCCTACTGACAATACACACACACGTGTGTTTGAGCTCTGGGGTGCACACCCTAAGGCAATAGGCTGTGCACACCTATGCTGTCAGCACAGACAACTAAAGCTGCATTAAAGCCCACCCTCTTTGCCGTTGCTTATATGCATTACATGGGTGGTAGGAGGTTAATGACAGGTGGTGTGCACTGTAAAAACAAGATAGAACTAACACATGGGTTTACAAGTGCTTTAACCCTACAATGACACCACGGTCACGCACATGAATTGGACAAGGTCGATCAGGAAGAACTGATATTTTCAGTCCTATTTTTACTCCTGTTTTCATTGTTTTAAGCTGTGCTGTAACACTGGAAGTTTTTTGGCTGACATCACTGTGTTGCTTCAAAAGTTCAAAAGGATATGCAACAGTTTGTCTCAAACGTTTTGTAATTTATTGCTCCATTGAAGATAATATGTAATTTCCACTTCAATTTCTAACAGAATATTAATGAATACTTTTACACAAATGCTAATAACAAACTTTTTTTCTATATTCCCAGGACGCCAAATATGTTCTCCATAAAAGTTCAAAAAGGCAATATTTTAGCACTAGTTTGTAACTTATTAAAGGGTTTTGAAGAACAAGCCCAGGCTAATAGTTAAAGGAGAACTCACTGATTAGTGTTGGATGGAGTGGAGAAGCATCGGAGCCTGTTGTATTGGTGTCTCTCCACCTATTGCAGAGTTCCTTCTCATATCCTGTCCTGGCAGTCACACAGAATTTAAACTGATCTCTAGGCACAAAAACTTTTATACAAATACATTCCTAAATGACAACAACTTTATAATTGCACATTGTGTGCAACCAATGCTTTTGCAAACCCAGATATTACCATAGAGAAGTAGCTCTGACATAGAGCAGATATGTGGGAGGGGCCCATCAGGCCCCACCGACTGTTGGCCGCCTGCAGAAAACTACAGGAAGGGGCAGAGACAAGAACTGTTACAATTAGGGATGAGCCCGATGTTCGAGTCGAATGTAAGTTCGACTCGATCATCGGGTGTTCGCCGAACAGCGAACAATATGCGGTGTTCGCGGCAAATTCGAAAGCCGCCGGAATACCATTAAAGTCCATGGGACACTAGCATCAAAAATCAAAAGTGCTCATTTTAAAGGCTTGTATGCAAGTTGTTGTCATAAAAAGTGTCTGGGGACCCAGGTCCTGCCCCAGGGGACATGCATCAAAACAATTTTTTTTAAAAACGACAGTTTTTTCGGGAGCACTGATTTTTTTAATGCTTAAAGTGAAACAATAAAAATGAAATATTCCTTTAAATATCGTGCCTGGGGGGTGTCTATAGTGTGCCTGTAAAGTGGCGCATTTTTCCCTTGTTTAGAACAGTACCACAGCAAAATGACAATTCTAAAGGAAAAATGGTGATTTAAAACTGATCACAGCTGTAATGAAATGTCGGGTCTCGGCAATATAGATAAAACTCATTGAAAAAAAGAGCATGGGTTGCCTCCCAGTTCATTACCAGGCCCTTTGGGTCTGGTATGAATATTAAGGGGAACCCTGTGCCAAAATGAAAAAAAAAGGCGTACGGGTCTCCCCAAAACCAATAACAGACCCTTATCTGAGCACGCAACCTGGCAGGCTGCAGGAAAAGAGGGGGGACGAGAGAGCGCCCCCCCTCCTGAACCGTACCAGGCCACATGCCCTCAACAGACTTTGGGATCTGACCCCAAAGCACCTTGTCCCCATGTTGATGCGGACAAGGGCCTCATCACCAAAACCCTTGCATGGTGGTTGTGGGGGTATGCGGGCCAGGGGCTTATCGGAATCTGGAAGCCCCATTTAACAAGGGGACCCCCAGATCCGAGGCCTCCCCCTATGTGAATTGGTAATGGGGTACATTGTACCCCTACCATTTCACAAAAAAAGTGTCAAAAACTGTAAAAAAGACAAGAGACAGCTTGGGACAAGCCCCCGTGGCGTCAGAGAGGGCAGGGTCACCCGTTTACATCATCGGGTGGCCTTGCCCTCAGCTATATAAGAACTGTCACCGAGAAGAAGCGTCAGTCAGCGGGAGCCTCCCATAAAGGCGGAACGGTTGCGGCTTTTTTTTTTTTTTGGTCCATCGGGAGGCATGAATTTACATCACGGGACATTTTAGTTTTTTTCTTTTTTAATAAAGGACTTGTCCTAGGCTGTCTCTTGTCTTTTTTAGGATTTTTGACACTTTTTTTGTGAAATGATAGGGGTATAATGTACCCCATTACCAATTCACATAGGGGGGAGGCCGGGATCTGGGGGTCCCTTGTTAAATGGGGCTTCCAGATTCCGATAAGCCCCCTCCCACATACCCCCACAACCACCGGGCAAGGGTTGTGGGGATGAGGCCCTTTTCCCCATCAACATGGGGACAAGGTGCTTTGGGGTCAGACCCCAAAGCACCCTCCCCATGTTGAAGGCATGTGGCCTGGTACAGTTCAGGAGGGGGGCGCAGCTATCTCGTCCCCCCTCTTTTCCTGCAGCCTGCCAGGTTGCGTGCTCAGATAAGGGCCTGGTATGGATTTTGGGGGGGACCCTTACGCCATTTTCTTAAAAATTTTGGCGCAGGGTTGCCCTTAAAATCGGTATGGATTTTGGGGGGACCCCTATGACAATTTTTTTAAAAATTTGGCGCAGAGTTCCTCTTAATTTCCATATCAGACCTGAAGGGCCTGGTATGGATTTTAGGGGAACTGCCACGCAATTTTTTTTTTTAAATTTTGGTTCGGGGTTCCCCTTAACCACTTCAATACCAGGCACTTATACACCTTCCTGCCCAGACGAATTTTCAGCTTTCAGCACTGTCACACTTTGAATGACAATTGCGCGATCATGCTACACTGTACCCAAACAATTTTTTTATCATTTTGTTCCCACAAATAGAGCTTTCTTTTGGTGGTATTTGATCACCTCTGCGTTTTTATTTTTTGCGCAACAATTAAAAAAAGGCCAAAATTTTTTTTAAAAATCAAGTTTTTCTTTGTTTCTGTTAAAAATTTTTGTAAATAAGTACGTTTTCTTCTTCAATGACGGGTACTGATATGGCTGCTCTGACAGGCACTGATATGGCGGCACTGATGGGCACTGATGAGGTGACACCAATGAGGTGGCACTGATGAGGTGGCACTGACGGGCACTGATGATGGGCATTGATAGGTGGCACTGATGGGCACTGATAGGTGGCACTGATGGGCACTGATAGGTGGCACTGGTATGCGGCACTGATGGGCACTCATAGGTGGCACCGATGGGCACTCATAGGCGGCACTGATGGGCACTCGTAGGTGGCATTGATGGGTACTTATGGGTGGCACTGATGGGTAGTTATGGGTGGCACTGATAGGTGGCACAGATGGGCACTGATGGGCACTGATAGGTGGGCACTGATGGGCATGGATGGGCACTGACAGGTGGCATCGATGGACACTGATGGGTGGCACTGATGACACTGATTGGTGGCACTGATGCCCCTAAGGGTGGCATTGCTGGGCATCACTGTAATATACTGGTGCCAATCAGTGCCCATTTGTGGGCACTGATTGGCACATATTGGGCACTGACTGGGCACATTGGGCACATGTGGATGGCCATGGGGTACATACCTGGACATCCACATGTTGCTCCTTTCCCTGGTGGTCCTAGTGGCGATCCCTGGTGGTCCAGTGTGGTCATCTGAGGGGGGGCTGCGCTGATAAATAATCAGCGCAGACCCCCCCATCAGGAGAGCCTCCGATCGGCTCTCCTCCACTCATGTCTGTCAGAAGCGAGTGAGGAAAAGCCGATCAATGGCTCTTCCTATTGACATCGTGATCAGCCGTGATTGGACACGGCTGATCACGTGGTAAAGAGCCTCCACCGGGGGCGTGGCCTGGACCGGCATGGTGTGAGGAGTGTTGAACGGGAGCTCCGCTTGCCCTATATCCGTCTCCGCAAATCCTGGGGTCTAAATCGCCCTTAAAAACTATCTACAACATCCACTAAAGAGGAGAACATACGGGGAGAATGTCTCCGCCGAAGAAAGCCACGGACGCGGCTTCTAAACTTGCCAAGTATCGTCTACAGGACAAGGCGGCCGCAGAGGAAAATGGCGCCGATCAGCCTACCCCGCTCGATCCAAGTACAGACGACACTGCACGTGTACTTGAGGCTATCTCGGATTGTAAAAGTACCCTCACATGCAAGATAGAGGAGGTAAAGGTGGATGTCTCCCTGATCCGTCAGGACCTTCAGAAGCTGAGGGAGCGGGTCACTGAGACGGAGACCCGTATCAGCCAGGTGGAGGACAGCGTACCGCCGTTACAAGTCTCAACCGAAAGAATGCAACATCAACTGAATGCGGTGCTCGCGAAACAGGATGATTTGGAAAATAGATTACGGAGGTGCAACCTAAGATTTGTGGGACTGCCTGAGGGTGCGGAGGGTTCTGACCCCCCTACGTTTCTGGAAAATCTACTTACCACTACTTTTGGGCGAGCTGAATTCTCCTCTTCATTCGTGGTGGAGAGAGCACACAGATTGGCATCCAGACCTCCCCCTCAAGGTGCACCTCCCAGAACCTTCATTGCCAAAATGCTCAACTTTCGGGACCGGGATGCCGTCCTCCGCCTTACCAGGATTAAAGGCAATATCCCATACAAAAATGGAGAAATCAAAGTCTTCCCGGACTTCTCTGCGGAGGTCCAGAAAAAGAGGGCGCACTTCGCAGAAGCCAAGCGGCAGCTAAGAATCCGCCACTACGCATATGCAATGCTCTTCCCCGCCAGGCTTCGTGTGGTTGGCGGGGACAGAGCTCACTTTTTCGATACGCCCGAGGCTGTTTTCGCGTGGCTGGAGGATCAGGCGGCGCCGGACGGAGCGCCCACTTGAGACACCAGACGGCTTCGGAACTGCTATGTGACACCTCCGAGTTCAACACGGAGCACCTCCGACTACACTCACTCCGAACTCTACTAAGGTACTGTACCCCTCAAACCCCAGTAGACATCCCTTTCGCCTCTCGGGACACTACAAGAATAGACAATATAATATCGGCGGATTGCCGCGTCCTCCCTTTTCTTCTCATCCTCCCCCCGATGTTCCTCATCTGATGCCTAACCCTTCCCCCATCACTCAACAGACCCCACATAACCAGCTTGTGACAGTGGCGGGCTGAGACCCGCTGGGACTCCCGGAAACCAACCCCAAATCATCCCCCTTTTATTTTTTATACAAATATGCTATCCTGAAGGTTACAATCTGGGAACCACACTACTCATGCTAATGTTCGCTCTTCAGCGAGTTATTGCCCCCATAGATGCAGGTTCCACAACGAACCCTGTCTTTACAAGTTATAACTGTAACGTTCGCCATTTGGCGCAAGTTTTGTTTCCCTGGAATATCCGGCAGCCATGCCCTTCCCCTGTGCTAGGGGGGGGGGGCTGTGTGTCTGGATGGCCCAGAGTGTTGAAGTTCAAGGTGCATAGGTTATCACGTTGTTGTAGAAATGTACATGCTACTAATGATGGAAAGAGTTTTATTCACAGGCGTATATTTGATTTACTACCACATTTGTATTGTCTCATGCCACATGTTCGAAATCCATGGCTGCAAAGTAAAGGGCTTGAAGGTATACACGTTGGCCTCGCTGTTCCGAGTGCACCATGCGGAACCACGCATCACCCCGTTGGGTGGGGCGGGGCACCTGATGGGCCGCCAGGCCAACGGATTAATATTGGGCTGACTTTATTAATATGTCTAAGTTGAAGTGTGTTACATGGAACGTGCGGGGTATTAGAGCCAGGCCAAAAAGGAGTGCAGTCCTATCTGTTCTTAAAAGCATGCGTGCAGACATGATGGTTTTGGTGGAGACCCATCTCACAGGGCAACTAATGCTTTCACTTAAAAAGCCCTGGGTGGGTTGGCTGTACCAAGCCCCTTATACTGCCAACTCCAGGGGAATAGCGATCATTGTAGCCAAAACGGTACAATTCACCTTACTGACCCTCCAATCTGACCCTCTGGGCAGATTCTTATTTCTGCACGCCAGAGTAAATGGACTGGAACTCCTGATACTGGCAATTTATATACCCCCCCCGTTCCACTTCGATGTGTTGAATGAGGGTTTGGTATTTATGTCTCAATATCCCAGTACCCCGGCGATTTGGTTGGGAGACTTTAATAATGTCATAGATAGGGAGCTCGACAGACTGACAATGCACTCTTCTAACACGACTCCCCCACAACACACAAGATTTGGCAGATTCTTTGAAGAATTAGCACTGATAGACACATGGCGGCACCACCACCCTCAAGATAAGGTATTCTCTTGTTTCTCAGCGGCGCACAACTCCATGTCCCGAATAGACATGATCTTTATATCTCGCCCCCTTCTCCCTATGTTAGAGGAGGAGGGATTCCACCCTCGTACACTTTCAGACCACGCCCCATATTGGGTTGTAATTAAATTCGACTCCCCACCCAGTACATACACATGGAAACTAAATCCCTTTTGGCTGTCGGTAGTTCCAGGAATGGATGAATTGGGGATTGAATGGGACATATTTTTTCAGAACAATAAGAACTCAGCACCCTTTGATGTCGTATGGGACTCATTTAAGTTGCATGCCCGCATGACACTTGCTCGTTGTATTACCAAATACAGGAGGACTTCCTCTCAAGTGGTCAGACGGGCGGAACAGGCCCTGTCGGACCTGGAGAGGGAGTTCTCTTCGAATCCAAATCCTACCACAGCAGATCAGCTAAAACAACAAAACCGGCTAGTCTCGGGTCTGCACTTTGAAAGAGCAGAGCGAAAAATATTCTACGCTAAACAAAGGACATACGAGTGCGGGGAGCGGGCGGGTCGCCTCCTGGCATACCTAGCTCATATGGATACGAGACCACCCACAGTTGTGTCCCTTAGAGGTACCAATGGGGAGCTGCTATCTGAGCCCGACAAAGTGGCAAGCGAGTTTCGTTCCTTTTTCCTTTCCCTCTATACCTCTACAGCCAATACTACCAACGAGGAAACAAAAACCTTACTAAGTGACATAGATTTGCCCACACTTTCTCAAACCCACTTTGATATGCTAGAGGCCCCCATTTCCACCGACGATATTTTAGAGGCGCTGGCCACACTCAAAACTTCCAAAGCACCTGGATCAGACGGGCTCCCCCTTGAATTTTATAAAACATACACGGAACACATTGTCCCTAGACTTCATGAGCTCTTCTCCCACATATTTAAATCCGGTACACTACCTCAATCTATGGCTGAAGCTTATATAGTACTCATACCCAAACCCGGTAAAAATTAAGAACTCCCCGAATCCTATCGCCCAATATCCCTTCTTCAGCTTGATATAAAAATTTTGGCCAAGGTCCTGGCGCTGCGCTTGAACAAGGTTATCCTCACCCTGATACACCCGGATCAAACCGGATTCATGCCCGCAAAAAACACGGCCTATAACCTTCATAGACTACATATGAACCTGCAAGCCGAACATGATCAGATGGGCTCCAGAGTCATAGTATCCCTCGACGCCGCAAAGGCGTTCGACTCTGTAGAGTGGAACTACCTTTGGCAGTGTTTGGCAAAATTTGGCTTCGGCCCAAAATTTATCAGATGGCTCCAACTGATGTACCGGGGCCCCAGCGCCAGGATCTTGGTCAACGGGAGGGTCTCCGACTCCTTCCCTTTATCTAGGGGTACACGTCAAGGCTGCCCGTTATCCCCCATACTCTATGCCCTTGCGGTGGAACCCTTGGCAGCGCTGCTGAGGTCACACCCGGGAATCATAGGCTTGAGGAGAGGTGGCCTGACAGAAAAACTCAGCCTGTACGCTGACGACATGTTGTTGTATTTATCTGACTCCGGCTCCTCTCTGACAACAGCGCTAGAAACAATACAAACTTTCGGAACACACTCAGGCTTAAAAATAAATTGGGATAAATCCCAAATTCTCCCTATAGACGTAGGCGCGCCCCCTCAGAACCAGGCCTCCTCTCCTCTCACAACCGTTAGCTCCATAAAATATCACTCGTACCCCTGAGGAATACACCAAATTGAACATAGAACCCCTGATTGCAAACCTAAAACATAAGACCCAAGTATGGGCTAAGCTTCCCCTGGGAGTCATGGGTCGGGTTAACCTTATAAAAATGATTCTACTCCCCAAGTTCCTATATGTCTTTTGGCATGCCCCACTTTATTTACCGCTCAGAATCTTTAAATCAATCGAAAAAATTCTCAACTCATTTGTATGGGGGAAGGCCCGACATAAATTACCATGGCAAGTACTAAAAAATCCCACAGATCTGGGCGGCGCCGCGCTCCCGGATTTTAATTACTACTATCTGGCGGCGCAGCTGTCACACTTTTATTATCTGGATAAATGCGATAAGGAAAGATATATGGCCCTGCTATGCTCCCAACAAACTCATTTGTACACTCACCCCTTTCAAATCATCTTCAGAGACCCCCCAACCCCTGGGGCATTGGGTAACCTCAGGGGCCTAGTATATGCTCACTGCAAAATATGGGCAGTGGTGAGACGTAGATTGGCCTTGCCAGCCACGCACTCACACACACCGCTATGGGACAACCCGGGTCTAAAGGAACTATTACTTCTACCAGGACGCCATATGTGGCTCGCTCGAGGAGTGAGGATACTTTCGGATGTGTACCAAGACAACAATCTGAAATCCTTCCAACAGCTTAAGGAGGACTTTGCCCTTCCCAATTCCATGCATTTTAGATACCTCCAGCTCCGCCATGCCCTGCAGACCCAGTTTCAAGATGGCTGTCCCAATCTAGAACAACTAGATATCCTCCATATTATTGTAGGGCAAGACTCCTCCAAACTTATTTCAGTTTTTTACAACTCTTTGATCCGCCCTGCAGCAGTGATCCTTGCCTACGGGGGGTTGAGGAGTCGGTGGGCTGGTGACGTGGGGGAGCTGGAGGATGACGAGTGGGAGGACGCGCTTGACAACTGTAAAGCGGTGTCTACTAGACTGGCAGACAGACTTACCCAACTGTATATACTGCATAGATCATACCTAACTCCCATAAGATTAGCTAGATTTAAACCTCAACACAGCCCTCTCTGCCCCAGATGTGACAGCCCGTCCAGTTCCTTCTATCACCTAATATGGACGTGCCCAGCTATACAAGATTACTGGTCTCACGTGGTACAATTCATACATGATGAAATGGGATCTCCCCTCAGGCTATGCCCCAAGCAGTGCCTGCTGGGAATCTTCCCAGATCCTGACTCTGATAAATTCCATACCATCTTCCTTAGAGAGTCACTGTTCATAGCTAGGCTACTCATAGCCAGAAAGTGGTTGAGGGTGGAAACACCTACATTACAGGAATGGATCGCTGCTATCAACAATGTACTGCCCTATAAAAAAGAAATATACGCCCACAGAGGATGCCCATCCAAATATGAAAAAATATGGAGCTCCTGGTTAGGTAACTCAGCTACCTGCAATTCCATGAGCGATAGCAATCTATGAGTCTAATAAATGTGCCTCAAAGTATAATCCACCGATGCATTGTGTATAACGAAGCCCTGAATGCATGACAAAGCCTGATAGAGGATACTAATTTATAATACCTGTAACTGGAATGTATAATCTGTACAAAATGCACTGTTTACCCTGTCATTCATTACATTCTTGTAGATATGTCAATGCAATGTTTGCCAATCACCTGTGTACTCTTTGCAACAATAAACAACGTTTCATTTGTAAAAAAAAAAAGAGCCTCCACCGGAGGCTCTTTACCAAGATCGGTGGAGCGGTGTGTCAGTCTGACACACCGCTCCACCGATCGCCGCGAAGAGCGCCTCCGCGGGCGCGCTGCTGCATGTTATCCTGCTGCACGTCATATGACGCCCAGTCAGGATAACTGAACCACCGCTCGGCCGTCATCTGCTATGAGTCGGGCGGGAAGTGGTTAATATTCATACCAGACCCAAATGGCCTGGTAATGGACTGGGGGGGGGGGGGTAACCCATGCTCTTTTTTTCAATGAGTTTTATCTATATTACCGAGACCCGACAATTCATTACAGCTGCGATCAGTTTTAAATGACAATTTTTCCTCTAGAAATGTCATTTTGCTGTGGTACTGTTCTAAACACGGGAAAATTGTGCCACTTTACAGGCATACTATAGACACCCCCCAGGCACGATATGTAAAGGAATATTTCACCTTTATTGTTTCACTTTAGGCATTAAAAAAATCACTGCTCCCGAAAAAACGGTCATTTTTAAAAAAAATGTTTGCATTGATTCATGTCCCCTGGGGCAGGACCCAGGTCCCCAAACACTTTTTTTGACAATAACTTGCATATAAGCCTTTCAAATTAGCACTTTTGACAATTCATGTTCGTGTCCCATAGACTTTAATGGAGTTTGTGTGTTCTTCTGAATTTTTTGCCTGTTTGGTATGTTCCGATGAGAACCAAACCGGCGGGGGGTGTTTGGCTCATCCCTAGTTACAACCCAGTTAGCAAGCAATTGTGCTGTAAGTTTGAAAACGACTTGCTACGCTCTTGCAAGACTTGTCAGGCTTCACAAGTTTGTTGCACAATAGCAGCAAATCAGCATTGCATGACTCCAGATCAACTTTCTTTGCAAACATTCTGCAAGTCTGCTGCAAGTTCTTGTACAGTTATGTTGTGCAATAGTCATCCCACCACAGGGGGCACTGTGGCTGAATTTTCATGCTGTAGACTTGCAGAGCTCTTGCTGTAGACTCACCACTGCAACTTTGCTCTTGCTAGAGACTTGGCACGCAAATTTGCTACAAATTGGAAAAGTGTCAACTAGAACTTGTGCCTCAAGTGCTCTGCAAGCATACAACTTGCCAGTGAAAATGTGCAGCAAGGTAACAGACTTACAATTTAACACTGCTACAAATTTGTGGCACCTTGTCCTTGCTATCTGGAAAGGAGAGAGAGCATCAGTGACCAGTCTTCATTACAGATAGCTCCTGAACAGAGATAAAGTTTCATGTTGTAAAACTGCACAGATCTGGTGTCTTTACTGCCCATCAAAAGCCTAACCATGTAGCCCGAGGGGGTTTGTGGCTTTGATGCTTTGTGGCTTGCCAGTTACAACAGCTGGCACTGACTGTTTAATTGGCCCATTGAAGTCATTTGGAATAAACTGCAACTACCAGCTATGCTAAACTCTTGGCTCACAGTTGTGGTGTGTTAGCTTCAGGCAAAATTGCAATTCAGCAAAAAAAAATATATAAAATGCTGCAGTATCGCCTCCTGAATACCTGGAAGCCACTGCTCTACCAACCTTTGAAAAGTGATCCAGCTCTGTGTGCCCCTAGCCTTCTGAATGCAATAAATACTGTATAATGATAAATATTTCCCAATTGTAGGTAGAAGATTCTATGCTGGAGCAAGGACACACTCCCCTCTGTGTCGTAATCAATGAGTTTACACTTGCTGACAACAAGCATCCAAGCAGTTCAGAGCTTTTCTTTTTGGCTACACATCCAGGGCCAAATTGAGGCAGGTGCTAGGGAGGGCTGGGGAGTTTCATTCATGCCCCCCAAGACCATGTTGGTATCAGGAAATTTGAGAGGCCAGGGGCAGCACAATACTGAGATGACAAGGCTGCACGATGTCCTGCCGCTATTAAGTGCACAGCATCATTCTTTGCTTGGTGCTGAAGGCCAGCCCGCCTGTACCATAGATACAGAAGACGATTCAAGGCAGGGATTTAGAAGAGGATGGAAGTCCTGCTTCTGTCCAGGCCTGCTCCACCTCCCACCCCATGCTATGATGCTGTAGCCATGGTGAACATTTCAAGGTAGGACTCCATTTGTGAAGGGAGGACTGAGAACTCTGTTTTGAAGGGGGCTGACTTCAGCATGATGGTGCCAGTGTTGTGATGGGGGCTCTGATGTGATGGAGGCTGACTCTTATATGATGGGGTCTAGGGTTGCCACCTCATCCCTTTAAACCTGAACACATTATTACACAGGTTCTGAGCCTAAATTAATGCAGATAAGGCACTAAGGGAGTTTAATTACCACCTTAATCAGCTACAGAACCCGTGTAATTAATATATGTTCAGTTTTAAAGGGATGAGGTGGCAACCCTAGTCCCCTATCATATAAGAGTCAGCCTCCATTCTCCAGGTGGCAACCCTATAGGGGACTCTAATATGAAAGTTTGGCTCTAAAGTAAAGGGGGCGACTCAGATGTGAAAAGGGGGATTGTGATGTGATGGGGGGTGGATTTTGACAAGAAGCGGACTCTGATATAATGTGGTGGAGCAACTCTGATGTGATGGAGGTATTAGACATGTGCAATTCGTTTCAGTCTGAATATAAATTTGCACAAATTTTTGGTTATTCAGAGATTCGAAAGCATCTGAATCTTCGAATGAAATAGAAACTAATTTAGTTGAAATTCATTAATTTTTTTTTTGTATATACGTTTTCTAACAAATTCCAGATTTTCTGAACAATTTGAATTTTGTGTGAAGAATAGCTGGTTGTTAAGCAGTGCGCCGGAATGTCGGCCACAGCGTCTTTAACAACCAATGACCCATCAGCTATCGGTGGGCTTCCCTGTTGACAAATGAATGTAAACATAAGAATACCAGCAATTAAAAATGCAGGACAAAAAACAGTGTGGGCCCCCCCAATCCATACCAGTTCCTTTGGGTCTGGTATCGATTTTAAGGGGAACCCCACGCAAAAAATTTTTTACAAATCGCCCTTGTGATATCATCGCCTGGGGCATGCTGGGATTGATGGAATCACGAGGCGATGGGGCCACCCGGTGACATCGCTGGATGGCCTCATCCAATACCTATTTAAAAACTGTTAGATGGCAGAGCTGCCAGACGGCGAGAGATTTCTTCTGGACTGAAGGGTTTTTTTTTTTTTTTTGGGTCGGCAGTGGCAGATTGGACATTTTGTTTTTGAACAAAGGACTTGTCAAAAACTTGTGTTGTGATTTTATTTACTTTTTATACTTTTTTGGTGAATGAGTAGTACTCATTCATATGGGCTGTGGGGGCCCCCTTGTTAAAGCAGGCTTCCAGATTCTGATCAGTTCCCTGCCCACAGACTCCCCACAATCACCGGCCAGGGTTGTGGGGAAGAGGCCCTTGTCCCCATCTACATGAGAGAGTAAAGCACCTCCTCACGTTGGGGGCATTTCACCTGGTATTGTTCAGAGGGGGAGGAGTCCGCTTGCTCGTTCCACCCCTTTCCTGGCCTGCCTTATCCTGGCTGCATGCTTGGATAAGGGTCTGAAATGGATTTTAGGGGGCCCATGCTGATTTTTTTTTTGGTTGGGGCTTTACCTTAAATCCATACCAGACCTGAAGGGCCTGGTATGGTTTGGGGGGGACCACATGCATTTTTTTCTGCATTGTTCATTGTCAGTGTTCTGTCAGATTAGACGACCCATCAGAATGTGTAACAGATATGACGTACATGCCATTTGCTTCAGTGAGTGTGCTGTTACCAGCAGCTCCCACGAGCATGCGTGGGAGTGACGATACCCGGAAGTAATTTCAGGGAGAAATGTCGCTGGCCGGTGCTGTGTACAGGCATCACAGCGGGGGCTTCAATCTCAGGTGAGTATTTCATAATGAGCTAGTATGCTATGCTCATTATGCCTTTGTCTTGCAGGTCTTTTTTTTTTTCATGTGGGTTGACAACCACTTTAAGTGGTTAAAGCGGGGTTCCACCCACATTTGGCACCTTTTAGCGGGGAGGGGAAAGCAGATACCTGTCTAACACAGGTATTTTGCTCCCACTTCTGGGCATAGATAGCCGAGCCACCTGGGGGTATCTACGCCACTTCTGGCGCCTTCTCTGCCCCTCCCCCGCTGTCTTCTGGGAGACACAGAGATCCCAGAAGACAGCAGGGATCAGTGGGATCGCGCAGCGCGAGTCGCGCATGCACAGTAGGGAACCAGGAAGTGAAGTCGCAAGGCTTCATTTCCTGATTCCATTACCGAAGATGGCGGTGCCTCCACCCGAAAGCCGAGAGACGGGTCGGCTTCCGGTCCCGACATCGCGGGCGCCCTGGACAGGTAAGTGTCCTTATTTTAAAAGTCAGCAGCTGCTGTATTTTTAGCTGCTGACTTAAAAAAAAATTAGGCGGAACTCCGCTTTAAGGACGCGGCGGCCGGCTTCCTGGTCCGCTGCTAACAACCAGCTATTATTTACACAGAATTCGAATCGGCCGATCAATTTAATAATCAAATAATAAACTAAACTAAATTAAACGAAACAAGACCAAATGAATTCCAAAATGAATTAACTAAATGAAAATAGTAACATGACAAATCTATCAAAGATGAAACAAGACACATTTTTCCATTCTGCACATGTTTAGGAAGTAAAAAAATGTGATAAAAAATTCCCACTGTTTGAAAAATCAATCATTTTAAAAGATTCTATCAAAGCGGCGCTCCTGTCAAATAAATCGTATTGACTAGCAAGCATATGTATATACACTTATACGGTAAAATGAATGCACAATAATAAGTATCAAAAATGGCAGAAAGGCGATAAATAAGTGAAAGAAAATAGAGTCCGTGATGAATCTACTAAGTGGACTTAAGGGAATCTGCCGGCAAGTGCGCCTATCACCGCAATCCTCCACACTGTGCTCCACACACCCCTTTGGGGTTTAAACTCACCGAAATGATGATAAAATCAGACCTCAAAAACATCCACGATATCCTGCCACCATGCATGGACTTGATCACCCAGGAAAATCTCAGAGGATCAGGAAATCCAGGGACATAAGGAGAAATAAACTCCACATAGAGCAGTTCCGTTTTCACTATTTATTGTGTGTCTCCAATTTAATATGTAAAAATCTTCAAAATAATACAAGTGCTGGGTTCCAAAGTTGATCGGATAGCTTGATGTCAGTATACCAGTCTATCTGATAATCCTTCCTGGGAGGTTGGAGGTGTTTAAAGTGCTGCGGGAACAAGCTCAATCCACTCACCGCTTAGCACTAACTACCTCCGGTTTCTCAGCATTGGTTGCTGGAACGCAGCATAGGATACATCTCTTCTGGTCGCCGTAAGATCAAACCCTATGTTTAGGAAGTACTAAATAAAATGAAGAGACTCTGATGTGAAGTAGACTGACTCTTATGTGATGGGGGATTCTGATGCAAATGGGGGGGGGGGCCTCATGCATTTGCGTATTTTTAAATGGTTCTGTGAATGAAAAAGTATTGAGGAACGTTGACCTAATACATGCATTCTTCATTGCAGCCATATTGAAAGACAAGGAACCAGTCTTCCCTGTTCAGTCTTGCATTCCCTTTGCACCATTCAGAAGTATTGACAGACGTTACTTCCAGGTGGTGACGCAATGCTCAATTACCAATGGGCCCCATGTTGATTAAGGGCCCCACAGCAACGGATCAACATAATATTGCTTTAATCTTGAAAGAAAAATTACAATGAAGCTTTCCTAAACTGTTGGCAAAAAAAAATTGAAAAAATTAATCAACTCAAAGAAACTAAAACTTTACATTAAAGGAGAAATCCAGCCTGAGCTTTTTAGGCTGGGCTTCTCTGGGTCACAAGAGTGCAATTGGTTTTGCACTCCTGTGACCCATTTTCAGCGGAGAGCGGTCTGAAGTCCACTCTCCGCTGACGTCACTGCCATCAGTCAAGGCAGCACGTCATCCAACTTTCAAGTCTGGAATCGCCAGCTGCCTTGATTGATGGCAGTCTCAGCGTCTCAGCGAGCTGCTGACACGGCCGCTCTCCGCCCCTCCACAGCTCATCGATCCAGTGAGCGTGGAGGATCAGAGAGGAGAGACGCTGACTGACAGTCAGCAGCTTTCCTCTTAGGGATCTGTGAAAACCAAGCCATCGGCGGTGTTCAGTGGTTTGGTTCTCAGTGCAGAGAGGGCGGGGGACAGCTGCAGCATCTGTCTGATGCTCCATCCACATAGGTAAGTATGAATCCAAAATAAAAATAAAAAATACTTCTCTTTTAACCACTTGACCTCGGGAAGATTTTACCCCCTTTATGACCAGGGCTATTAGGCACTACGCTACTTTAAATTGTAATTGTGCGGTCATGCAATGCTGTACTCAAATGAAATTGATGTAATTTTTTTCACACAAATAGAGGTTACTTATGAGGGTATTTAAT
The DNA here is from genome assembly GCA_037952925.1 of Lithobates clamitans. Classification (NCBI taxonomy): domain Eukaryota; kingdom Metazoa; phylum Chordata; class Amphibia; order Anura; family Ranidae; genus Lithobates; species Lithobates clamitans. Next base: position 2,175,952 of record JBBGZY010000292.1, read on the forward strand.
CACTTTTGATCATTTTTTTATTATATAGATGAAAAAAGACTAAAAATTTTGAAAAGAAAAAACTAACAATTTTTTACTTTCTACTATAAAATATATCCAATAAAAAAATCAAATTTCTTCATAAATTGTGGTCACATTGTATACTACTACATGTCTTTGGTAAAAAATAAAAAAAAAAGAAGAAAGGGGGATATTGATGGGTTTGCGTGAAAGTTTTAGCAAATGATGGTAAATATATATATATATATATATATATATATACTGTATGTTTATATATATATATATATATATATATATATATATATATATATATATATACTGGATTTTTTTTTTTTTATACTAGTAATGACGGTGATCAACGACTTATAGTGGGACTGTGATAGCACTAGCTGAGGCTGGTGGAAACTAACTGACACTGACATCACCAATGACACTAATACAGTGATAAGTGCTAATATTATACAATGTTGCTGTGCTAATGACACTGGCTGGGAAGGGATTAACATCAGGGGAAATCAAGGGGTTAACTGTGTGCCTAACAATGTGTGATTATGTGCATTATGTGCTGCTTTTACTAATCAGTGTGGCTGATACTTCTCTCTGCTTTGCAGGGGGAAACAAACAGCCACATCATTGCATTGTGTATAAAGCACTGTGTTGTTAATAAACACAGGGCTCTGTACTGTGATTTGTTAAGTGGATCAGCAGGTCCGGTCATTGGCTGGGACCTGCTGACTGAGTTGTGCTATACTGAATCACAGCACATATTGGGCGACGGGCGGACAGGCGCCCCCTACCTGGAAATGCTGGATCACGTACATGTACGTGATCTGGCGCAAGGCGGCCATCCCGTATATCTGCATAGGGCAGTCCACAAGTGGTTAAAGACTCTACAGAGAAAATACTGTATTCATGCAATGTACCCAATAACAACTTGGGTCATCTCTATGTAGTGGTTGACATGCACACTACTTCCCACTAGAGCGCAAGCACAAAAAACATTCCGAAAGTTGCGATGGGGGCCCCTAGGTTTCAACTGTCTTGGGGCCTCCACAGAGTTTAATCTGGCACCGACTGACAGTATGTCACCCTGATTTTTTTTCTACTGCACCCCCAGATCACCCCCAGATTAACCAAGCTAGATCTGGCCCTGTGTTTATCCCTATTCTGCATGCTGCCGGGTAAAATTCTTAGTACATGTCTGGATGCTGCAGAGTAGCACTTCCCTTGTTCTGTATACTGGATTTAATTCTCAATATCTTTTCTCATTCTGTATATTTGATTACTGCACGGTAGTGTGAGTAGAGGGTCTGACAGACACTTGCTTGCCATTAATTGCCCAGTCGTTTTAATTAAGCCATACCTTCTAACTGGACAAAATCAGGGAGATTTACTGAAACTGGTGCACATAGAATCTGGTGCAGCTGTACATAGTAACCAATTAGCTTCCAGGTTTTAGGCTACGATCATATTGGAGGTGGGTTTGAAATCGTGCGAGTTCAGCTTTCCTTGTTATTTCATTGGGAGTTAAGGGGCAATTTGAAAGACATCTGGGCGGGTTCATGCAGAGATGTCTATTGAAATCCCCCCGTAGTCGCCAAAAGTAGTGCAGGAACTACTTTGGGAAATCAGTGCGGCGCTGCAAAGTCAGTGTTGCACGGATTCGGACAATGCCGTTGCTGGCATTAGGCTTCGATTTTACATGTCAAATCGCATGTAAAATTGCCCGATGTGAAGGGGGGTTTATTGTCAATGCTTGGTTGAACATGTTGAAGTTAGAAGCTGATTGGTTACTGTGCATAGCTACACCAGGTTCTGTGCACACCATTTTACTAAATCTCCCTCAATCTGTACATGTTTTGTCATGATGCTCAAAAAAAAAAAACAAAAAAACAAAAAAAACAATGGAGACAGATCATAAAGACATTTGCAACAACTTTTTTCAGGGTGTATGAAGTCTTGCAGTAAATTCATAAAAAACACTACAACATTTTTATTGTCAGTATCAAGGCATGCAAGGCTGGAAATCTTATTTAGTGTCATATCAGTGATATTTACTTAAATACTGCCATATCGGTGATAGGGAAATTGGAGGTAAATACGACCAAACACAGGTTAGGTATTAGCAGATTGGCATTGTCACCCTAGTGTGCATTCCCATATTATAGTTCCTTTCTCATCACGCCCCCTGCTGGATGGTCCAGGAAACATTGAATCTCTGTTCACTACAATAAATGAGCCAAAGTTTTATTTTGTACATCAAGACGTAGCTATGTTCTGTGATTAATCTGATAAATGCACACAGCAGGAGATAAAGAAGAAATATTAGGTAGATTTATTCTGGCTATACTTTGCAAAACACTAAAATAGTTTTTTTACAATCTCTTCATGACCGAGGCATTTATGTGACTGTAACTGCAGTGTTAGCGCTGAGCCTCCTAGTCACCCCTTCATTCCAGAATTCTCTTTCTGGATTGGGACCAGCGGAGGGGGAGAAGCCTGCCAGCCGCCATGCTGGGAGTCTTATGAGCATTGCTCGGTTGTGTTTGCCTTCCGTGACCTGTACAAATCCTTATCGTTCATATCTGGCGTGTCACGCCAAACAGTGTCCACACAGCACACAAATAAATGTTAGATACGGTCTCAAAAACTTCTAAACTTTTTTTTTTGTGAACACTTGCCAATGCATTGTCCAATAACTTTTCTTATTTGTTTTTATGATGTTCATTCTAAGCTTTTATTGAATAAAGTGTTTCCACTTATACAAGTTAAAGGGAATTTCCAAGTAAAACAGAAATCAAGTATATTATTGGGGTCTTCTGTGTGTAGTAATATAGCTACACTTCTTACGATCCCAATATAAAATGGTGCCAACTGCCAGAGTTCATCTACCCCTCTCCAATACACAAACAATACCCCAACCTCCCTCTGAAAAGCCCCATAGATGCCTTGAATTTAGGCCAATTCCTGATGAATTTCGTCCCTGCAAGGACCACTTTTATGTATTTTTGTTGTTGTATTGAACTGTATCAGGGTACACTTGTTCTGACATGCTGGCATTTTGCAGTGGTTTAAGGCCACTACAACATATTTACTTATGCAATTTGGTATCTCCCTCTGTCCTTCCCTCCTTCAGTTTTAGTTAGTTTTATTCTGGCTTAACCCTCCTGGTTTCTTCCATGTTCCCCTCAGTCTGTGTTATTTTTTTTGCAGAGAAAGGGCTTAAGCCCTATACACACTATCAGATGTTCTGCTGATTTTTGTCTTCAGATTTACCAAAACCATGTAGTGAAAGGGCCTCCCTTATTGCATACAAATTGAAACTCCTAAGGTTTGACCTCATATTATATAGTTTTGGTAAACCTGAAGGAAAAAATTAGCAGAAAATCTGATAGTGTGTATGGGGCTTTAGAAATGTCTTTGTCTTCTTATACTTCAAAAAAAACTGAAAAACATAACCTGCACTGCATTTATCTGAAGTACAATTGCATTGGATTTAACTTCTGCGTCTTATTGAAGAGTTAAGTTGCCTGTGGATGGTGCTAAGTCAGCAGGTGACCATACTGTCCAGACAGATTGGGTCTAAGGAGGGATGTCTATGTTTAACCGGTTTCTGACCCGTGCGCGCCGATGTACGTCGGCAGAACGGCACGGCTGGGCAAGTGGGCGTACCTGTACATCCATTTGAATTCCCCGCCGTGCCATTGCGTGCGCGCCGGCCGGGAGCTCCGTGAGTCGGTCACGCGGACTCGATCGCCGCAGGATACCCGCGATCGCCTCACGGAGAGGACGAATGGGGAGATGCTGATGTAAACAGCATCTCCCCGTTCTGCCTAGTGACAAGTGTCACTGATCACAGCTCCCTGTCATCGGGAGCTGTGATCAGAGTAATGACACTGCTAGCCCATCCCCCTACAGTTAGTAATCACTCCCCTAGGACACACTTAACCCCTCCCCACCCCCTACTGGTTAACCCCTTCACTGCCAGTGTCATTTACACAGGAATCAGTGCATTTTTAATCGCACTGATCGCTGTATAAATGACAATGGTCCCAAAAATGTGTCAAAAATGTCCGACATGTCCGCCATAACGTCGCAGTCACAATAAAAATCGCTGATCGCCGCCATTACTAGTAAAAAAAAAATTATTAATAAAAATGCCATAAAACTATCCCCTATTTAGTAAACGCTATAACTTTTGCGCAAACCAATCAATAAACGCTTATTGCAATTTTTTTTACCAAAAATATGTAGAAGAATACGATCGGCCTAAACTGAGGAAAGAAAAATGTTTTTTTATATATTTTTGGGGGATATTTATTATAGCAAAATCTAAAAAATAATGCTTTTTTTCAAAACTGTCGCTCTTATTTTGTTTATAGCACAAAAAATAAAAATCGCAGAGGCGATCAAATACCACCAAAAGAAAGCTCTATTTGTGGTAAAAAAAGGACATCAATTTTGTTTGGGAGCCATGTCGCATGACCGCACAATTGTCAGTTAAAGCGACTCGGTGCCGAAACGCAAAAAACGCTCTGGTCAGGAAGTGGGTAAAATCTTCCGGGGATGAAGCGGTTAAAGTGACATTAGAAATAGAACAACCTATACAATAAATATAATAGCCAGTAGTGAAGATTACTCCATCTTCCATAAATTACATTTAATTTATTTTTATTTTTTATTGTATTTTAGTGTAAATATGAGATCTGAGGTCTTTTTGACCCCAGATCCCATATTTAAGAGGTCCTGTCACGCTTTTTTTCTATTACGAGGAATATTCCTTGTAATAGGAATAAAAGTGACACATATTTTTTTTTTAAAGAACAGTGAAAAATAAAAAATAAAAGGTAAAATAAATAAGAAAAAAAAAAATGTAAACACGCCCTGTCCCGCCGAGCTCGCTTGCAGAAGCGAACGCATATGTGAGTAGCGCCCGCATATGAAAACGGTGTTCAAACCACACATGTGAGATATCGCCGTGATCGGTAGAGCGAAAGCAATAATTTTGCCCTAGACCTCCTCTACAACTCAAAACATGCAACCTGTAAAATTTTTTAAACATTGCCTATGGAGATTTTTAAGTCTAAAAGTTTGTCGCCATTCCACGAGCGGGTGCAAGTTTGAAGTGTGACATGTTGGGTATCAAATTACTTGGCGTAAAATCATCTTTCACAATATAAAGAAAAATGGGCTAACTTTACTGTTGTCTGTTTTTTTGATTCAAAAAAGTGTATTTTTTCCAAAAAAAGTGCGCTTGTTAGACTGCTGCACAAATACGAAGTGACAGAAAGTATTGCAATGTCCGCTATTTTATTCTCTAGGGTGTTAGAAAAATAAAATATATAATGTTTTGGGGTTCTAAGTAATTTTCTAGCCAAAAATTTTTTTAACTTACTAACTTGTAAACACCAAATCTCGGAAAGAGGCTCGGTCCTTAGGTGGTTAAACATTCCCAACCTTAACATTCAACTGTGTAGGGGAGCGCTGGATCTATCTTCTGATGGTCATAGCCTGGACACACCTAACCATCTCTAAATAATGTAATATGTGTGAAATTAGTATCATAAATATAATTGCAAAAGTGAGAAGCGTAAGACAGCTAAGTGCACACAGCTTAAGATAAGTCCTTCATGTAGATAAATGAAAGTGTTTACACATAGGGATGAGCTCCGAGTTTGAGTCGAACTCATGTTCTAATCAAACATCGGCTGTTCGCCAGTTCGCCAGTTCGCCGAACAGTGAACAATTTGGGGTGTTCGCAGCAAATTCGAATGCCGCGGAAAACCCTTTAAATGTCTATGGGAGAAATCAAAAGTGCTCATTTTAAAGGCTTATATGCATGGTATTGTCCTAAAATGTGTTTGAGGACCCGGGTCCTGCCCCAGGGGACATGGATCAATGCAAAAAAAAGTTTTAAAAACTGCCGTTTTTTCAGGAGCAGTGATTTTATTAATGCTTAAAGTCAAACAATAAAAGTGCAATATTCCTTTAAATTTCGTACCTGGGGGGTGTCTATAGTATGCCTGTAAAGGGGCGCATGTTTTCAATGCTTAGAACAGTCTGACAGCAAAATGACATTTCAAAGGAAAAAAAGTGATTTAAAACTACTCGCGGCTATTAATGAATTGCCGGTCCCGAGTCTCCCGACAATACACATAAAAGTTAATTGATAAAAACGGCATGGGAATTCCCCACAGGGGAACCCCGAACCAAAATTTTAAAAAAAATGATGTGGGGGTCCCCCTAAATTCAATACCAGGCCCTTCAGGTCTGGTATGGAGATTAAGGGGAACCCTGTGCCAAAATTTAAAAAAAAAATGACATAGGGGTCCCCCTCAAAATTCATACCAGACCCTTCAACCCCAATGTTGAGGGCATGTGGCCTGGTACAGTTAAGGAGGGGGGGCGCTCTCTCGTCCCCCCCTCTTTTCCTGTGGCCTGCCAGGTTGCGTGCTCGGATAAGGGTCTGGTATGGATTTTTGGGGGACCCCACGCCAATTTTTTTTTTAATTTTGGCGCGGGGTTCCCCTGAAGGGCCTGGTATTGACTTTAGGGGGACCCCCACGTCATTTTTTTTTAAAATTTTGGTTCAGGGTTCCTCTGTGGGGAATTCCCATGCCGTTTTTATCAATGAACTTTTATGTGTATTGTCGGGAGACTCGGGACCGGCAATTCATAAATAGCCGCGAGTAGTTTTAAATGACTTTTTTTCCTTTGAAATGTCATTTTGCTGTCAGACTGTTCTAAGCATGGGAAACATGCGCCCCTTTACAGGCATATTATAGACACCCCCCAGGTACGAAATTTAAAGGAATATTACACTTTTATTGTTTGACTTTAAGCATTATTAAAATCACTGCTCCCGAAAAAATGGCAGTTTTTAAAAAAATTTTTTGCATTGATCCATGTCCCCTGGGGCAGGACCCGGGTCCCCAAACACTTTTTAGGACAATACCATGCATATAAGCCTTTAAAATTAGCACTTTTGATTTCTCCCATAAACTTTTAAAGGGTGTTCCGCGGCATTCAAATTTGCTGCGAACACCCCAAATTGTTCACTGTTCGGCGAACTGGCGAACTGCCGATGTTCGAGCCGAACATGAGTTCGACTCGAACTCGAAGCTCATCCCTACCCCCAAGGTACGAAATTTAAAGGAATATTACACTTTTATTGTTTGACTTTAAGCATTATTAAAATCACTGCTCCCGAAAAAACGGCCGTTTTTAAAACTTTTTTTTTTGCATTGATCAATGTCCCCTGGGGCAGGACCCAGGTCCCCAAACACTTTTTAGGACAATACCATGCATATTAGCCTTTAAAATGAGCACTTTTGATTTCGAACGTTCGAGTCACATAGACTTCAATGGGGTTCTAAAGTTCTTGCAAAGTTTTGGTCGGTTCGCAAGTTCTGCTGCGAACCGAATCGGGGGTTTTTTGGCTCATCCTTATTTACACACTATATTGCCAAAAGTATTGGGACGCCTGACACGTACTTTTAAACTTTAATAGCATCCCGGTCTTAGTCCGTAGGGTTCAATATTGAGTTGGCCCACCCTTTGCAGTTATAACAGGTTCAATTCTTCTGGGAAGCCTGTCCACAAGGTTTAGGAGTGTGTCTATTGGGAATGTTTGACCATTCTTCCAGAAGCACATTTGTGAGGTCAGGCACTGATGTTTGACGAGAAGGCCTGGCTCACAGTCTCTGCTCCAATTCATCCCAAAGGTTTTCTATCAGGTTGAGATCAGGACGTTCTTATACACTATATTGTCAAAAGTATTGGGACACCTGCAAATACACGTACATGAACTTTAATAGCATCCCAGTCTTAGTCCATAAGGTTCAATAGTGAGTTGTCCCACCCTTTGCAGCTATAACAGCTTCAACTCTTCTGCTAAGGCTGTCCACAAGGTTTAAGAGTGTGTCTATGGGAATGTTTGACCATTCTTCCAGAAGCACATTTATGAGGTCAGGCACTGATGTTGGACGAGAAGTCCTGGCTCGCAGTCTCCACTTTAATTCATCTCAAAGGTATTCTATCGGGTTGGGGTCAGGACTCTGTGCAGGCCAGTCAAGTTCTTCCACCAAACTCGCTCATCTATGTCTTTATGGACCTTACTTTGTGCACTGGTTTGTGGTCATGTTGGAACTTGAACGGACCATCCCCAAACTGTTCCCACAAAGTTCAGAGCATGAAATTGTCCAAAATGTTTGTCATGCTGACAGCTTAAGAGTTCCCTTCACTAAGGCGTATGTTGCGGTACCGGGTCCAACTAAGGTGATGTTGCTGGTCTGGACGGCGGCCAGGCTTTGTTTCATGCAGGAGGCGCTTTGGTCTCCTATTCAACCTCTATGGGGGAGTCCCAACTTAGCTCTTTTTCGGCTCATCCCTGATCCTAAAGTGTGGGCTATGGCATAAAAATGCTTTGAGACATTATTGTTGCCCTTTCCCGAGCTTTCTCGATTGTTTCAACTGCTGTGATGGATGTTTTTTCACTACGATCAACTCCGCCATACTACCAGGACTCAGTTTCTCCTCTCCTCCAGTTGGATCCTGTTTAGAAACTGCTGTCTCAGAAGGATTTTGAGAAACCTTTATCTGGGACCGTGCTTATTACTGACTCCCCCAAAATTGAGAAACTGTGGGATGCATGGAAACGGGATATTCCCTCCTTAGATCGAGAGGACTGGAAGGATTGTCTTAAGCATTGCCCTAAATTGGTCATTTCATCTAGAGACAAGTTAGTACAAATTAAGTTTTTATATTGGGTGTACTATACTCCAGTGAGACTGCAAAGTATTTACCCAGATAGAGACCTTCGCTGTCGCCGCTGCCAGACACTACTGGGTACTTACGTTCACATGTTTTGGGAGTGCCCTAGAATCCTTACCTTCTGGTCTGAAATATTTGAGCTCATTAACATTAGGCTTGAGTTAATGATCCCTATTACCCTGCAGCAAGCCCTGTTGGGGATCCATGATGACGATCAAAGGTCTCATCATAGTAAACCATTGATTTCCTATCTGTTGTTTTATGCCAACAAAGAAATTCTCCTAAATGGTCCTCCCCTACTCCTCCAACTCTGTCGTCCTGGGAAGCCATGATTGACCTGGAACTGCCTCTTTACAAGTTGACTTATCTTAGTCGTGGCTGCCTTTGGAAGTTCGACAATATAAACGTAAAGAGTGAACACCCAGCTAACCTAAATTAAGTTGCCAACATCCCTGATACACTAGATAGAAAAGAGGAAATACCCCCAAAATAATGGGACTTTAGCGGCAACAGAGTAACAATAAAAATAGGTTAAAAATAGTTTATTCAATAGTATACATCAATAACAAATTTCGAACCAATAAAATAACGGTGTTGGTGGTGATAATTCCCATGAAGTATCCAGACGGTCCAACGCATTTCGGGACGAGTTGCGTCCCTTCTTCAGGGGCAAATGTCCGGAGGAAATCACACTATACAATGAAATCACATTAATAATATATATATATATATATATATATATATATATATATATATATATATATATATATATAAGAAGGCCTTCAAGAGGGCCAATGGTTATGAGAGATGTGAGTTATTAGAGAAAGAGAAAGACTGATGACCCTCAGATTACCAGAATGATTACTACATACAACAATCAACATCAGGCAGTTAAGAAGATCCTTAACAAGTTCTGGCATCTTCTACGTAGAGACCCAGTATTAAGTCCCTATGAATCACCTAGTCCGGCGATTACATACCGACGGGCAACCTCGCTGAAGGACCAATTGGTCCAGAGTGAGTACATGGGTGAATTTTGTAAGGACCAATGCAGGAGAATGGGCACATTCACGTGCGGTGGATGTCAAATATGCCAGTATATGAACACCAGGCAGGATACAGTACTCCCTAATGGACGGCTGTATAAACCCCATCATTTCTTAAATTGCAAGAGCGAGGGGGTGGTGTATCTTTTGACATGCCAGTGCCGATAATTTTACGTTGGTAAAACCAAACAAAAATTTTATAAGCAAGCTTCTAGACATGTAACCTCTATGAAAATGGCGGATCCGAAGCTCCCTCTCGGGAGACAAGTTATTGAGAAACATCAGGGCAGTTTCCCCAGGATCCAATTCTTGATTTTGGACAGAGTCCATCCAAGTCCGAGGGGTGGAAATTGGATCAAGGTACTCTTACAGCGAGAAACTCGTTGGATTGCAGACCTTGGGGCCACCTCACCCCCTGGATTTAATGTACATCTAAGTTTTAGACCCTTCCTTGAGGGTTTCTCCTCAAGTGGATGTGAGAAGGAATAAAGCACATCTCCTGTTCTCACCTTGACCCTGTGGAATCCTTTTTTTTCCCCTTTTCCCCTCATCATATGAACCCCCCCTTCCCCCTAACCTTCCCCTATCTCTCCCCTTCTCCTCTCTTGTTCCCCCCCCCCCACTTTTTCCCTCCTTTTTTCCTTTACTTTTCTTTAGAGATACCAGTTTTATTTAGTCAGGTACTCAATTAATGGTTGTGACCTTATAGAGTAATCAGTGGGTTATTCAATATGGCTTGCCGGTGTTAACCATTCATGTATTTTTCATTTGATTGTTATATTGTCATTTGAGATAATGGGTTTCTCTATCCCCCTTAGATGTTCAACCGTGATGGTTTCTGCATGGATCAGCGGCACCTGCCGTGAAATAATATTGCCACCATGTGGATCTCTTCTTATCCAGCCTGACGTAGGGGGGCCTCCCTATTTTTCGGGCGGCCTTCTTTTGCGGCTTGGGTGCAGGTATACTTTCCTCCAGACATGAGGTTTATGGTGCCTTTGCCCGCCCCTTTGACCGCCTATATGCGTTGGTGGGTGTTCTTTGCAAGACGCCTCTCCGCAATGCCTCTCCGTGTTGGACCGGCCTTGTGGGGGGCGCCCTTGCAGTCAAGACCCAGGGTTCTCCTTATGGCTGCTGGCGGATGCTTTGCATTTTGTGACTGTCTCCTAACATTATGTCTCCAACAAAGGGTCTCCATCCATGGATCGGGTCTACTTGCCTTCTATGCCTTGCCTCTGGCTGTAAGGGCTTTGTGTGTTTACCATTAGGTTGTTGCTATACAACTATGGACTATAGGTCTTCTGATACGTGTTCTCACACATGCGCCATTGACATGCGGATGCCCCTAGGTGTTGGGCTTCCGTGTTTTGGTGGCGCGTGTGCAAGGTGTCGGGCTGACGCTGTACGAAATGACGTCATTACATCTGGTGCAGTGACGGTATTGCGTCACACGCCAATTCCGTCTGTATACATATAGCAGCGTCTGGCGCCACGGCTTTGTCACTGCATCGGATGGCGGTGACAGGCTTTGCTGAAGTTTTCTATCTGGAGGAGAGTGGCTCTGCCGCACATCCCGCCTTTTGGATACTAGATCGAATCAAGGTATGCACTGATTTTTTGAACCTTGCAATAAGGGACCCCTCCTCCCTGTCTTCCTGTATATTTCAGTCCGTGTCTGCTAAAAGAACATATTCCTACTGACACGAACAACATTATTTATTTTGGTTACTATGGAATGTTGTTCTTGTTCTGATACAGACCACATTCCAAGTGACCCAAGAGGAGGAGTTAAGGCAACTCTGGCAATCACTTCTCTTGCTGTCATCGTATCGTTTTTCACCTAAAGTGGATCCTTTGAAGGTAGGATGTGCTTGTACAGACAGATCATGAACTGTGCCATATCTGCCTTAGAGAAGTTCATCTCAGGTTTGATACAGTTCTGTTACACTATAGAGTTATACACCCCTTATATATATATATTTTTTTTTAACAGATCATACATCTAGATAGAGACCTTTGGAGGCACGGAAGGGTGACACATACATCTGTGGTATCGGTCGGTGCCAATGTGGTGGATCAGTGTGAATGAGTAGGGACCCACTGCTTATATCCTTGTCCTCTGGACACTGGTGGTGCCTAATCGCGACACAGTTGCCGCCATTGTTCCGACAGTGAACTTTCATTGTGACTACTGGGCATGCTCTTTATTATGCAATTATTATGCTGTATGTTTTATGTCTTAAGCAACTGTTTACAATTATCACTTATATTATTATTAATTTATATATGTGATTTCATTGTATAGTGTGATTTCCTCCGGACATTTTTCCCTGACGAAGGGACGCAACTCGTCCTGAAACACGTTACTTCTTGGAAGTTTGACAAGGTCTGGCTGTCATGGACCTCCCAATAGAGTGAATTTGATGTGCCCCCTCCCTTTCTGTTCTGTGGTCCTCCTTCCTCCCTTTCCCCTATGTCTTTCCCCCCTCAGTCTCTTCCATTTTCTTGGGATGTTATTAGTTAATACATTTTATGGATGCTAAAATTGGTCCTATAACAATGCAGTAAATTGTTAAACATATCTGTCCTGTTGGGCTGTTGATGAATGATTGTTTGGATTATGTCTACCTTTTTCCTTGTACTGACTATGCTATGTCACACCATGTCAAACCGTTTTTATGTTTTCTGTTTTCTCATATATGCTCTATTATTAATCCTTTAATAAAGCAATCCTGATTGTTAAAAAAAAAGAGTTCCCTTCACTGGAACTATGGGGCCAACCCAAAAAACAACCCCACACCATAATCCCCCTCCACCAAATGATTTGGACCCGTGCACAAAGCAAGGTCCATAAAAACATGGATGAGCATGCCAAGACATTTTCGACAATTTCATGCTCTGAACTTTGTGGGAACAGTTTGGGGATGGCCCTTTCCAGTTCCAGCATGACTGCAAACCAGTACACAAAGCAAGATCCATAAAGAAATGGATGAGCTTGAACTTGACTAGCCTGCACAGAATCCTAACCTCAACCCGATAGGAGACCTTTTGGATGAATTATAGCGGAGACTGCAAGCCAGGCCTTCTCGTCCAACATCAGTGCCTGACCTCCCAAATGCGCTTCTGGAAGAATGGTCAAACATTCCCATAGACACACTCCTAAACCTTGTGGACAGCCTTCCCAGAAGAGTTGAAGCTGTTATAGCTGCAAAGCGTTAGCCAACTCAATATTGAGCCCTATGCACTAAGACTGGGATGCCATGACATATGAAGGACCTAACCCACAGTCACTTAACCCACCCTTATACATAAACTCTAACCCCTCCAAATCCCCCCACAAATGACATGACAAGATTGTGGAGTAAATGGCCTTGACGGCCTTTTATTAACAATTACCATACAATTAAATAGATAACATTTTAAATAACCATTAAAAAAACTTTCTATGTACTTTTTTGGGGTCTTCGAGGGAAACAACACAACACTGGTCACTGCGACCAACTTCTTTAAACTTTAGGCCTCCAGTCGCTAGCCCCCTGACTCAGAGACGGTATTCAACCTTCGCAGTGACCTACCTTTTACCCCTTCCTGGTTAACACCTCGTTAACCGAAAGGTACCTGAGAACCCCATACCATAGATGGGTACCAACCATGTTATATACATACAACATCCATCTTCTCCTCCTCCAAAGACCCACCACTGCCACAGCATGAAAGTGATAACACCTTACCCTTGCGTGCACCTCCACACCCTCAGTCCTCGCTGTATGCCTTCCTGTAAACCTAGCGCCCAAAGATTGGTTCCCACGTCATTAAGGTGCACCCCATCACTCCTAAGATACCCCCATGTATCCACCTCCAGCTCTCTATGACGTATGGCCAAACTCCTGTTCCTGTGAAATTGTATATAAGCTGCGCTTAGGATAAGTCTATACGGCAAGAAACTACAGGTTGCTGCCCCCCTTACCCAGAGTGCCCGATGGGGTACCCTGTCAAACATGTATAAAAATAAAAGATGGGTTTGTTTGGCGCTACCTGAAGAATGGGACATTCTAACATACTACAGGCGTATTACCCCTGCAGGGGTTCCGGGAGCTGGTGAGTAGACAACCATCAGGGGGAGCACCAAAGTCATCTGGCAACTGTCTCTGCACCAAAGTCACCTGTTGAAAACTACTAACCTAATTCATGGGACTAATATATCTTGTTTGAGATGTACTGGCTGCAACTTCTAACAATACAAAATGCTATGCGTTTATGCGATTTATGCTCCATAAGCTGATATATACATGATTTATGTCTAAAGTTATTGAATCGAGGTGCATTATATATGGTATCCTTATTGATTTATGAGTAATTTCCACTCCATAATGCACACTATACTTATGGATATATAATTGGTTTTTATCTGGAGAATATAAGGAACATCCATTAAGCTGGTGCACATGCAGAGGTGCAGCTCTTAGTCCTATTAGTGACCGTTATATTGCAAACCTCTCACTGTTGGGCAGATAGCTGGATATAATTATGTTGGCTTTCTAACTGTACACCTTTAATCACATACCTGTGTGAATACACTGATATACAGCACTCCATCCCCAAATCTAACATTTAGGAGGCATGGACTCCATGCTAATGTATACCATATAGATATATTAAGTGTAATGGTTTAAGCACTTCACCAGGCTATCCCGATACAGACCTAATCATTTAGGTCTTCAGGTAGCGCCAAACAAACCCATCTTTTATATATTATATAAACTCCTGTTCCTGATCACGGACCTGCTCACTTCCTTATTTACCTTTACTCTGGCCCTATCCACCTTTTTAGTTGACCAAGCCCACCGCCAAGACGTCCTGCCCACCATATCTGAGCAAACAATGACCATCCCAGGAAAAGCTGAACGTAAACGTAAAAAAATCGCATTTTATGTCCCGTATAAGATCCCGCATAGACCTGGCTCCCATGACGTTACCCCCCACATGTAGCACCAAAACGTATAGTGCCCTGTCCAAACGGGAGAACCTGTGTACTTCGGCAAGCACCCTCTTGCACAGCATACCCGGTACCCCGAACCATCTGACCTGAGCTTCCTGTCTGAGGATGTCCAACTGCCTACCGTTCGGCCGAAAATAAGCTCGTCTGGCCCCCACCCCCAGTAAACGTAGGATTGACCCAGGATCCAAAACAGTAAGCTCCCCCATAAATACTACAATACAGTAAAAGCCCGAAAACCATGTGAGACCTAATTCTGTAACAAATGTGGGCGAATATACAGTCCTAAATCTGTCCGAGTCCCATCTACCAATACGCTTAATTGCTTCATGACTAAGAGCAGCCCTGGAAGCCTCTGCGGCTGCCCCTATTCGGAATGAATGGGAAGCGTAACGTTTTGGGTCGTTGCCGGCCGCTGTCAAACATTTTCGAAATATGGCTATAAACTGGAACCTTGACAAAACGACCCGTCACTATGTATCAGAAAAGAACCTGCGAACCCAGGATGTATGTCCCAGAAAGATTCCACCGCCCTTACTGGGCAAATGTGTGACTCCTTAATCCGGAACACTTCAAGTTGCATGCCCTTGCCAGTCTGATCAGTTTTTGACCATCTTACCAACATTCTGACCGAATCCTGCAAATAATGTACATCCCCTATCAACAGCCCCCCTTGAACCCGTTTGGAAGGGCTGATTAGCTCACTTATCCGTAACGCCCCAAAGAAAGCCAGTGCGAAGGCTGCGTGGAATAGAGCACATTCATACTCTGAGCTGCAAACGTTACTCAAACACGAAAACAAAACTCGTAGCATGGCAAACAAAACTGGGCACCGCCCATCCCTCTTCTTATGCGCTCTCCTGTACCCCTTTACTGCTTGTTTCACCAGAAATCCTTCGTATAGTCCGGTTGCCCTTGTAATTTGAAAAAAAAGACCAAACCTGCCAACTTACGATCAATGGCAGCTGCCAAGATACCCCTTTATAATCCCATATTAATAAAATAGACTGCATGGGCCACCTCTTGATACTTGGGGGCGATATCAAGCCTGTGCAAGCATGCTACTCATTCTTGCCAAACCTTAGAGTAGGCATTCCAAGTATCCGTATTCATGAAGCGTTAAATCCACTGTGCTGCGTTCCCAAGGCAATGTTCCACATCCAGTCGGGACAGGTGACCCCGTGCTGCTCAGCATCTGGTGAACAATTCCAAATTGCAATTGCTGATGGGACCCAACATCCATAAAGCGTGCCCATTGAACGACTCCAGGAAGTCCTGCCACACCCGCAAATTCTCTCTGTGTTCCCTGTTGCGACTCACGAAATGCGTAGGCACTGGCGGCAAAAAACCCTATCCATGGGAATTATTCAGCAAGCAAAATTAGCTTTCCCAACAAGGATTGTAACTGACGCAACTGTAACTTGCGTCTTCCAATGGTCCCACGCACCTCGGCCTTGAGATTTTCCAGTTTGTCAGTCAGCAATCGAATTCCATTCCAATCTAATCCACTTCAGTTCCCAAAAAAACAATGGTTGATGTGGGGCCCTCTGTTTTTTACGAAGCTAACTGGAACCCGAAACATTCCAAAAAAGATCTGTACTTTTCGAAGAAAGCACATGAGATGGAGCATCCCATCGGGAGACAATGATCCACATGGTATGCCCCATTCCATGTACAGCCCAGCAGCCGAAAACTGTCTGGATGAACCGGCAAGAGCCAGAAAGCTGATTCAATATCCGCTTTCACCATCAGTGACCCCTGCCCATAACGACGAACCCATGCTACCGCTGCATCAAAAGAAGTGTATGTTACCGCACACTCCTCAGGAGCAATCGAATTATTGACCGACCCTCCCTTTGGAAAGGAAAGGTGGTGGATCAATCTGAACTTGTTTGGCTCTTTTTTGGGAATACAATAGCAGCAGATTATTATGAAAAAGTTAAGTTGAACTGTAGCTTGCTTCACTATTGTTCTGCTGCTATGCTTATGCTTAATTGCTAAATAATTCAGGTTCTCTGACAAACGGACCAGTTAAGATTGACTGTCTTCTGAAATGATTCAGTGTATGTGTCTCTCCCTGCTAGCAAATCGTAAGTGAAAGTAAGTTGGCTGTACGTGTGTACTTAGTTCTAGCTATTTTACTGCCCCTCCTCTTTGGTTACAATCGGCCAATAACATTCATCATCATTATTATTTTTATTTTACTTCCCCCACCCAATTCCAGCAGCGATCTTTTCTCTCTATGTTGAATCTTTTCTCTCTATGTCGAATTTTTTCTCTCTATGTAGAAAAATCTTGGACTAATAGAGTTAAGGTTAGGCACATTCGACCAAAGGTTCGATAGACACAGATTGTTATTGTCAGCGTCATTTGTCATTTGTTTATGTCTTTCGGTTTTCGTATTCTGCGCTTTCGTTATTGTTTGTTAAGACGATAATGAAAATACCTAAAATTCGGACCAAAATGCATTCGGACGAAAACGAATGCACATGTCTATTGGGAACTACTCCCAATGGAGAGACCACCAGGTCCGGAAGAGGAACCATACTAAAAGGGCATTCGCCCCAGATTAACCTCCTTCCCGAGTTTTTTCGGAAACCACTGCCAGCTGCAGCAGTGCCGAACGTAAGTTCTGTGCTATGGGTGGGACGCTTGCCAATGAGCATGGTATTTTGAAACTGCTAGAGAAACCCGATTCTAACAACTGAGCCGCTTTCCGGTCGGGGTACCTACTGAGGAAAGGAAGCATCCTTTCCACCCACACCGGCGTCGTCCCTCTTACTTGCAGACTCTCCGGCACGCCCCTTCCCTCTCCTAAAGAGCTTTGCCAGTGCATGGGATCCCCCACAGCCAGAACACGTGTGTTTGAAGCGACAGTTTGCCCCAAACTTACACGTGCCCTCGATGAATTTCCAACAGAAGCCCCATCTTTTTTCAGTCGGTTGTCCTGAGGCTGCGGTACCTCTGACCCCTGCCTGAAAAAACTGATTAGGAGCCTGCGCCGCTGTCATAAGCTTCATCCACAGGCTAATATCCTTGTGGTCCCAGCGCAGAGATGGTCGGACCGCCATCCGTTGTCGAAACTGTTCATCGTACCGTAGCCATGCCACATCGTCATACGTTCGGTGTACCTCGCTAATGGCCTCTAGATAGACGAACAACTCCGTGTTCGTCTATCTAGAAAGCAGTGTTGGGGGGCTTTTCCCCCGACCACACTTGCCAATATGCCAAAAGCCTGTAACCAGTTAGAAAAAGTATGAGGAATCAACCGATATCTGCGTTTCTCCTCGTCCTCCTTCTTGCTTTCTTCTGGCTTCAATCTGTCCAGATTGAATTTCTCTAGCGGCAATAATGTGAAGATCTCCACATATTCCCGTTTCCAAATTTTTTCTTTCACCTCCTTAAGATGGGCACCCAGGGGGCCCTCAAAACAGAACTTTGCTTTTTGCGGAGTCCGCCAACCTGACCGAATCCGCTTTTTTCTCCCCCGCCTTTGCCTGGCTGTCCGGAGCCGAAAACTGGACGGTACATCAGGAGAAGCGACTACTGCCGTCACTGTTTCTGCTGCCATCACAGGCAGATCGCCTACAACCCTGGTAGCGACTGCTGACAGTGGTAGGGCTGTCACAGCACAATCCTTACCTTGTGGCGGCGCCCACACCTGCGCCGGCGATGGACTGTCCCCCGTGCTCGGCTCAAAGCGCTGTACCAAGTCCCTCAAACCAGACAATAAATCCTGCAGGCCCGCCCTACCCGTAATAAGTCCTGCATCCCTAGGCTGTTCCGTGTGGGGTCTGTCACCACCTGCCCCTGATGAACTATCCTCCCCAGGGGACCCTCGCTTTCTACCCTGATGCAACAAATTTTTTAGTAAAGACGAGACAGATAAGGAAGAAATACACTCACTGGGCTGCCCAGGACTGGGCCCAGCAGCCGCCACTCCGGAATCCACCGCTGGCAGATGTCCCTGGTCCTCGTCCACTTCCGACCCAAACAGTTCTCCCTCTGATCTGTCGCTGTTCTCCACCGGCTGAACAACCACTGGTTGCACCCCAGAGGGTCCTGCTCTGGTTGCCAGGGGTTTGTGTTGCTGTTCCCATCCTTCTCTCTGACCTGTCCCAGCAGACCCACTCGCTGCCTGCCTTGATGGACTCCTGTTCCTTCTCATAGTCTGGGCATCCGTTGCTCGCCCTCTGCCCTCGCTCACCACTGATACGGTGCTCTTCACAGTCCTACCTCTGGTCAACCCCGCCCTGGCCGCCTGGCCAGCATCCCGAGGCATGGCTCTCCCTTGCTGGGCCGACTGGCTGCTCTGACCTTCTCCCTCAGCCCTGGCCGCATGCTTCTGGCATCTGCGGAGAGCCATGTGATGTGCTGGGCTCCACCACTGCTGCGCTCCTGCCTCTGCGCTGGGTCCTTCTTAGGTCACCACTCCCAGGTCCCTGGGGCTGCTGGATACAGGGGGGTGGAGGTTCTCTGTCGCTCCTTTGCAGCTGCTGTTGCCTCTGACCACCAGAGGAGGTGTCAGGGCTGAAGCGCTCCGGCGGCCGTCACCGCCGAGCACGTGGAGTCACTGGTCCCCCCCCGTTCGGTGCTGCTCTCCCTTCATTGATAATGACTGTGCCTGTAGCCAGTCTGTACCTTGTGCAGCTGCAGCCGCTCATAGCTGTGTCACCATTTCGTCCATTGCCGCCATTACAGAGTGTACAGTGTTAAGACAGAGAGCGGTGAGTGGTGAGCGTGTGTAATCTTCTCTTCCGCCGCTCACGAGTGACGTCACTCCCCTTCCTCCTCTTCTTACTGAACCCGAGAGCCTCCCTGCTGCCGGCCCCTCCCCTTTTCTTAAAGGGGACAACTTTTCCTTTTCTAGCAGCATGACTGTGATGTCCCCATTTGTCATGCCATCCCTGCGCTCATCCTCTCCTTTCCTTCTCTTCCGGGACTCCCTTTAAAGTTCATGTGCATGTAAAGGCAGTTGTCCCAATACTTTTGGCAATATAGTGTATCTTTGGAGTGATATATAGTGTTAAAAATTGTGTTACATTATACGATCAATAATGGCTATTTAATACTTGCTAATGATTAATGTATATTGCACATACTGTATACCTTGTAAAAAATGTTATATTTGGAAAGGGACTTGTCTGCACATGCCTAGATGGAAGAGGCCTGTTTACACCAAAAAGTAGACTTATCACTCTCTCTGGAATATTGCTCGATGCCATCTGTAGGTACTTGGGTCATCAAGATCTTATCTAACCTAGTACATCTGTCCATCCCGACTGGCATCAGGGATGGGTCATGATTAATTAGCCCTAATATGTAATTGGATGGTATGGGGGGACATTACATGTTACTGGACATATTTATATCTTTACTGTAAATGGATGAATTTGGGTCTGTGAGATGACTCATCAGTAATTAATGAGCCAATGGGAATTAGAGTTAATGTTTTATCTCGATGTACCAAAGCATATACTGTATATACCGCTGTAATCTTTGATATCGATGTAGACGCTTTTTGATCTACCTGCACATTCCATTCTGTGTGCACATAAAAACCTTATCTGATTGAAGAAGATCTACATCCTGAAACCCTTTTGTCGTTGCTGTGGATCAGACCTTATTCCTATTTACAAACAGAAGTCGATCTAACGATCAACTTCTGTTGAGCAAAAACACCATGGATGCATTGAAATTCAACCAGTCCCTGTGGAGCCGGCTGAATTTTGATTCATCTGTGGCCAGCTTAAAATAGCAATGGAGGCTCCCATAACTCTATCCAGGTTTTGCGCTTTAGCATTCCCGACACAGTCATATAGAACACATGCACTTTCAGAGACAGAGAGGAACATTGGTTAAGTGATCTCTATACTTTAGCTTTCTGTAGAATTTCCTGCAGTTCTATAAGTGGGCAAAACAAAGAAAAATGCCATGCCAGAGTTGAGTTTATAATTGTATACCTGTAAATTGTACTTTGGCAAGGAGGCAATGTTTGGCCTAATAATTAGTCAAGCTATTAAAAAGCGACTTCCTATTTGCTGTCAACTTAAAGTCTTCAATGCCTTCCTGTACTTTGCATGCTAATGGTTGTTACTTTGCATGTCCGTATTGCTGTTTGGTATGTTTGTGGTTTCAAAGAGCAGTTATAAGTATAAAACAGTACCAGTTTACAGCGGAAGTCCAGGCAAACAGATAAATACACTGATGAAATACTAATGTGGGAGATGGTTTACCTGCCAAAAAATTTGGATTTCTATATATCCTGTCCTGAGATTTCCAATGCACTGCTACACCAGCATACCCACCCTGGCAGGGCAGGATAACTGATTTTTCTCTTCAGCAAAAGCATTTCTAGACTCAAAAAAGCAGACGACCCAATTGAGATTGCACACAGTGGGAGCCAATCAGTGGGTCTGGCTGACGTGATGTCTGTTGGGACCCACTGATCATTCGGGACACAGGCAGAAAGGTGGTCTGCCTATGTAAACAAGGCAGATGGCCGTTCTGTGAAAAGGGAAGGTAATGATCCTGTGTTCCTACAAAGCAGGAACACTGATCTCTGCCTTCCCACAGTACAAGCACCTCTCCCACAGTTAGCAAGCATTCCCTAGGCACACATTTAACCCTTTGATCACCCCTGATGTTAACCCCTTCCCTGCCAGTGTCACATCTGCAGTGTGTGTGGATCGTTAGTACTTGTGTATTGTGTACCTGTGTATTGTCTTGTCGTGTACCTGTGTATTGTCTTGAGTATTAGTGCCAGGAAGCTAGTTGTTAGGTAATTTGGACAGGGTAAAATCCCCAAATCCTCACTAAATTTAATAGGTACGATGCCCGGCGGGTGTGGAGAGGCGACTCTTTGTACATCTTGCCGCATGTATGCGTTCCTTGATCATCCGATCGAGGGCGAATACTGCTGTGCAAAATGTAAGCACATTGTTTCCCTGGAAGCCCAGGTTCTGAATCTAGGGAAGCAACTGTCAGCACTGAGAAGTCCCTCCATACTAAAGGTGAGCCAGGAACGTACACGGCAGGTGCCGGCAGGGGCCAGCACAGAGGCAGGTGGAGACAAAGAGGTGCAGGCGCTAGCAAAGAGTAGATGGGTGACAGTCAGGAGGGGTAGAGGGGGAAGTGCCAGGGAGGCCGATCCAGGACTGGAGCATCCCAATAAGTACGCTCCATTGAGTGACATTGGTGTAACCAGTCAGGGACCAGCACTGCTGGAGATGAGGGACTCTCCTAGCTGCCGGGGGAAGAACTCCTCCAGTGAGAGTGGGGGGGCAGCAAAGGGAAAGGAAAGACAGATTCTGGTGGTAGGGGACTCAATTCTTAAAAGGACAGAGAGGGCAATCTGTAACCAAGACCTGAAGCGCCGAACAGTATGTTGTCTACCGGGCGCTCGGGTTCGGCACATCACGGATCTTGTGGACAGATTACTGGGAGGGGCTGGGGAAGACCCGGCTGTCATGGTGCACGTTGGCACCAATGACAAAGTCAGAGGCAGATGGAGTGTCCTAAAGAACGATTTTAGGGACTTAGGAGCTAAATTGAGGAAAAGGACCTCCAAGGTAGTGTTCTCAGGAATACTACCGGTACATCGAGCCACACCAGAGAGGCAGAGGGAGATTAGGGAAGTAAACAAGTGGCTGAAGAGCTGGTGTAGTAAGGAGGGGTTTGGGTTCCTGGAGGACTGGGCCGACTTCTCAGTCGGTAACCGGTACTATAGAAGGGACGGACTGCACCTAAATGAGGAGGGTGCAGATCTGCTGGGAATGAAGATGGCCAAAAAGTTAGAGGGGTTTTTAAACTAGGCGAAGGGGGGGAGGGTCCAGAGACAGTGATAGCCAGCGCGGAAGATATTCCAGAGGGTAGTATTGGGGGCATTAGTGGTAGGTTAACCAAAGCACAAAAACACAAGGTGAGTATAGTAGCAAGTCCAAGTTGCAATCTTGAAACACCCAATACGAGGACAATATGCGACCGGTCTAAACTATGTGGCATGTTCGCCAATGGCAGGAGCCTGGCGGACAAGATGGGTGAACTAGAGATACTGTTGTACGTGGAGGATTTGGATTTTGTGGGAATTTCAGAGACCTGGTTCAACAGCTCTCATGATTGGCTGGCAAACATTCAAGGGTATACCCTATACCGCAAGGATAGAGAGGGTAAAAAAGGGGGAGGGGTATGCCTATATATCAAGAATAATGTACAAGTGAATGTGAGAGATGACATCACTGAGGGGGCTAGGGAGGAGGTGGAATCTTTATGGGTAGAGCTCCAAAGGGATGAAGCTAAGGGGAAAATAATACTTGGAGTATGCTATAGGCCCCCTAACCTGAGGGAGGAAGTGGAGACGGATCTCCTATCACAAATTGGATTAGCAGCAAGGATGGGAAGTGTTATCATAATGGGGGATTTTAATTATCCAGACATAGACTGGGCGGAGGGAACCGCGCATTCATTTAAGGCTCGCCAGTTCCTTAATGTCTTGCAGGACAATTTTATGGGTCAGATGGTAGACGCACCAACTAGAAATAAAACATTACTAGATCTACTGATTACCAACAATACAGACCTGATAACAGATGTGGAAATACGGGGCAATTTAGGTAACAGCGATCACAGGTCAATTAGTTTCAGTATAAATCACACAAATAGGAGACATGAAGGGAAAACAAAGACACTGAATTTCAAAAGAGCCAACTTCCCTAAACTACAAACCTTGCTAAAAGGCAAAAATTGGGACAAAATATTAGGAACAAAGAATACAGAGGAGAGATGGGTTTGCTTTAAGAGCATATTAAATAAGGGCATTAGCCAATGTATCCCATTGGGTAATAAATTTAAAAGAGCGAACAAACATCCTGGATGGCTTAACTCCAATGTAAAAATGCATATAAAAGCAAAGGAGAAGGCCTTCAAAAAATACAAGGTTGAGGGATCATCCACAGCATTCAGAATTTATAAAGAATGCAATAAGAAATGTAAGGGTGCAATTAGGATGGCTAAGATAGAACATGAAAGACACATAGCGGAGGAGAGCAAAAAAAATCCCAAGAAATTCTTTAAGTATGTAAACAGTAAAAAAGGGAGGACAGACCATATTGGCCCCATAAAGAATGAGGAAGGACATCTGGTTACAAAGGATGGGGAGATGGCAGAGGTATTGAATTTATTCTTCTCCTCAGTCTTCACGAGTGAATCGGGGGGCTTCAGTAACCAAAACTGCAGTCTTTATCCTCATGACACAACACAGGAAGCACCTCCATGGTTAACAGAGGACGGAATTAAAATTAGACTTGAGAAACTTAACATTAATAAATCACCGGGACCAGATGGCTTGCATCCGAGGGTACTTAGGGAACTCAGTCAGGTGATTGCCAGACCGTTGTTCCTAATTTTTACAGACAGTCTATTGACTGGAATGGTACCAGCTGATTGGAGAAAAGCCAATGTAGCACCAATATTTAAAAAGGGCCCAAAAAACATCCCTGGGAATTACAGACCAGTTAGCCTAACATCAATAGTATGTAAACTCTTGGAGGGGATGATAAGGGACTATATACAAGATTTTAGTAATAAGAATGATATCATTAGCAGTAATCAGCATGGATTCATGAAGAATCGTTCTTGCCAAACCAATCTATTAACCTTCTATGAGGAGGTGAGTTGCCATCTAGATAAAGGAAGGCCCGTAGACGTGGTGTATCTGGATTTTGCAAAAGCATTTGACACAGTTCCCCATAAACGTTTACTGTACAAAATAAGGTCTGTTGGCATGGACCATAGGGTGAGTACATGGATTGAAAACTGGCTACAAGGGCGTGTTCAGAGGGTGGTGATAAATGGGGAGTACTCAGAATGGTCAGGGGTGGGTAGTGGGGTCCCCCAGGGTTCTGTGCTGGGACCAATCCTATTTAATTTGTTCATAAATGACCTGGAGGATGGGATAAACAGTTCCATCTCTGTATTTGCAGACGATACTAAGCTAAGCAGGGCAATAACTTCTCCGCAGGATGTGGAAATCTTGCAAAAAGACCTGAACAAATTAATGGGGTGGGCGACTACATGGCAAATGAGGTTCAATGTAGAAAAATGTAAAATAATGCATTTGGGTGCCAAAAATATAAATGCAATCTATACACTGGGGGGAGAACCTCTGGGGGAATCTAGGATGGAAAAAGACTTGGGGGTCCTAGTGGATGATAGGCTCAGCAACGGCATGCAATGCCAAGCTGCTGCTAATAAAGCAAACAGAATATTGGCATGCATTAAAAGGGGGATCAACTGCAGAGATAAAACGATAATTCTCCCGCTCTACAAGACTCTGGTCCGGCCGCACCTGGAGTATGCTGTCCAGTTCTGGGCACCAGTCCTCAGGAGGGACGTACTGGAAATGGAGCGAGTACAAAGAAGGGCAACAAAGCTAATAAAGGGTCTGGAGGATCTTAGTTATGAGGAAAGGTTGCGAGCACTGAACTTATTCTCTCTGGAGAAGAGACGCTTGAGAGGGGATATGATTTCAATTTACAAATACTGTACTGGTGACCCCACAATAGGGATAAAACTTTTTTGCAGAAGAGAGTTTAATAAGACTCGTGGCCACTCATTACAATTAGAAGAAAAGAGGTTTAACCTTAAACTACGTAGAAGGTTCTTTACTGTAAGAGCGGCAAGGATGTGGAATTCCCTTCCACAGGCGGTGGTCTCAGCGGGGAGCATTGATAGCTTCAAGAAACTATTAGATAATCACCTGAATGACCGCAATATACAGGAATATGTAATGTAATACTGACACATAATCACACACATAGGTTGGACTTGATGGACTTGTGTCTTTTTTCAACCTCACCTACTATGTAACTATGTAATTAGTACAGTAATGCCCTGTACACACAATCAGATTTTCCAACAACAAATGTTGGACATGAGCTTGTTGGCGGAAAGTCCGACTGTGTGTATGCTCCATCGGACTTGTCGGACTTTCCGCCAACAAATGTTGGCTAGCAGGTTCTCAAATTTTCCGCCAACAAATGTTTGTTGTCGGACTTTACTATCGTGTGTACACAAGTCCGTCGGACAAAGGTCCACACATGCTCGGAATCAAGTACCAGCCGGAAGCACTCGGTCTTGTAAAACTAGCATTCGTAATGGAGATATCACGTACGTCTTGTACGTCACTACGTTCGTAATTGTTGGCCAACATTTGTGTGACCGTGTGTATGCAAGACAAGGTGGAGCCAACATCCTTCGAACAAAAATCCATGGTTTTGTTGTCGGAAAGTCCGATCATGTATGGGGCATAACAGTGTATATTTATAGCTCTGATCACTGTATTGGTGGCACTGGTCCCTAAAAAGTGTCACTTAGTGTCCAATTCGTCTGCAGCAATGTCACAGTCCTGGCATAAGTCGCTGATCGATGCCATTACTAGTAAAAACATAAAAAAATAAATAAAAATTCTGTAAATCTATCTCATAGTTGGTAGACGCTCTAACTTTTGCGCAAACCAATCCATATAGGCGTATTGGGATTTTTTTTACCAAAAACATGTAGCAGAATACATATTGGCCAAAATATATAAAAAAAATTGGTTTTTTTTACGTTTCGTTTTATTAGATTTGTTTTATAGAAGAAATAAGAAATATGTTTGTTTTTTTTCAAAATTGTCGGCCTTTTTTTGTTTGTAGCGCAATAAATAAAAACCGCAGAGGTGATCAATTATCACCAAAAGAAAGCTCTATTTGTGGGAAAAAAGGCATACATTTTATTTGCATGACTGCGCAATTGTCAGTTAAAGTAACGCAGTGCTGTATTGCAAAAAATGGCCTGGTCAGAAAGGGGGGGAAACCTTCCGGAGGGCAAGTGGTTAAAATCCATCTAAATCTGTTAGTCCATGTGAAACTGGCCATAGATGGGTGGAATTTTGAATGAAAATTCCTAGGAAAAGAATGTTCTAAGAAAGTTTGTTTTTCTTTTTTTAATTCAGATTTTATTTTAAAGTTTTCATCACAAGTACATAGAAAGAAAACAAAACATAAATTTAGACAAAAATAAATTTGACAAATAAGGCAGTAATGTCAACACTACACTTAGTTTATTATCACTTAGCTTTCCAAAAATATTCAAAGGGTATTCACAAACATAAAAAAATAAAAAAATAAAAAATAAATAAACATTCCAGACCAACTGATATACTGTATTATTAACAGTATATATAATATAAATATTTTTTCTAAGGTAAGCCAACCCAGTCTGAAAAAGATGAAAGAATGGACTAGGAAGGCTTAAAGTTGTTGTAAACCCTCGTGTTTTTTCACCTTAATGCAATTTATGCATTAAGGTGAAAAAATTTCTGTCACTGACCAGCCCCCTGGGATATTCCCACCAGTGTCAGTCAGTCAATATCAGTCAGTCAGTGTCAGCGCAACAAGTACCCCACCCTACCTCCCTAGTCGCTAGGCACATTATGTGGTTCTGTTACCCTTCATATTTGAAGGGGGGGCTTTGGTTATAGATATTCTGTAATGCTCGAGTCCTTTAAGAATGAGTTGTTTTAAGCTTATTGTTTGAAAAGTGAAGAATGTTATGAATTAATAAAATTATCAAGATGATGTTATTATTATTTATTTAATTGAATACACCAATAAACGTGCCACGGCCAATTTTTTGCCATCAATTTTTTGTGTGTGTCATTATTTAAGTAGGTATTAGCTTTATGGAATTTGGGGAAGCTAAGGTGCGGTCTGCATTCCCAAAAGAAGAACAAAGAAGCGTTCAAACTTTTTATTGTAAGCTTAGTTTGGAACATGGTGCATCTATCCTTTTTTTCCATATACTTTCAAACTTCCGAGAAGCATTATAGTGAGCATAAGTTTGTCTTTCTAATCATTAATGGGGTCAAATTAACATTTATTTTTGACTGCAGTGACAAGAAAATTTGAAGGAGCAGGATGAACAATTTTTTTCATACAAACTAATTTCCAACAGTGTATGTGGTTTTCATGCTGTAAACTTCATTTATTCCAAAATCAAAAGAAAGCAAACAAAAGAACAACATTCTTCTAATACAATCTACTGTTATGAGAATTTCTGTATGAGGCTCCTAAGACTTTTCCTAAGAATTTTCATTCGAAACTCTATCTATGGGCAGCTTAACTCCACCCTCTTCACAGGTGGACAATGCTGTTGTCCAAGGGTGGCAATGTTGCTCCTCCATAATTGGAGTGGAGGACTGAGGTTACTGGCAGAATCACCAGGTGAAAATACAAGGGAAAAAACATAAAAATAGAAAACTAGTGCAGCCACCACATCTAAGGATTGGTAAGCTACAACATATTAAATGTTTGTTTTGGGTTTAGATATATTTTAAGTAATACTAACAGGGCTTGTCTTCGCCCCCCACACACACCTTCCTCTGCAGACTGTGACTGGATACTATAAGTAGAAGTTGCAGACTCGTGAGTAATATGAGCCACTAATCCTGTCACTGCCACTTCAAAAATGTTGACTATGCCCATCCTTTCCACTCCCCTGCTCCATTCATAAAGGCTGCACAATCTCTTCCTGTAATGAAAAGAGATCTATGAATAAAGGATGTGCAGATAAATGAAAGGCCTGCCTCCTTCATTTAATTGCTGGAAGCAATAGTACAGCTTTTATGAATGGAGCAGAGGGTGTAAGGGGAGTGCGTACTCAGCATTTTTTGACGAGTGCCTTGTACAATCCCTTGCTGATAAAAGCTGTACGATCGATTCCTACAATGAAAAGAAATCTATGAAAAAAGGATGTGCAGATGAATGAAAGATCTGCCTCCTTCATTTAAATGCAGGAAGCAATAGTATGAATGGAGCTGGGGTAGAAAAGGTATGCATAATCAGCATTTCTGATGAGTGCCTTGTACCATCCCTTGTGCTGATGAAAAAAAAAACCTTAAGTTTGAACCCTTTTAGTGCAGATGGGGAAGCTACACTACACGGATAACTTTAATTTTTTCCTGGCGTTCGGCTTTAAATTTACCTTAAGCTATTGAGCTCCGTAAACAGTGTAGCTAAGAACAGAAAGGTAATTATTATTGGCTTCAATGGGAAAGGAATCTGATAGAGGTTCCTACTTTGTCCAAAACTATATAAAAAAATGTTTAGTTTGAAGTTGTGCTACAACAGCCATGTGCAACCTATGTCTATTACCAGCAATGTATGAACTTGCATCAGACCTTATTGTTGGATTGGCGAAAAGGTTATTACCTGGCTTTATGTATGTATCTGCAGAAATATTCGTTGGTTTGTTAAAATGAATATTGTGCACTGGTTTCACAAACTTAATTTAAAAATAATAATAAACCTTTTTATAACAAAACTCTGGAAAAAACGCACATAACTCTGGCAATAAAACACCGCTGAAAATCTCTATAAAACATAACCAACTCTCGTCAACATTTACTGCAGGAAAGACAATAGTGGTAACAGATACCGCTTAGCTGTTTTAGCTTTAAATTGAGTGGACCACAAAAACATTTAACCTGTCTCCACGGCATATTACCAGCTCTGCTAAAACAAGAACCCAGCCAAAAATTCAAGTTCAGCTTCTCTCTCTGTTATTTATCCCCATTAAGTAATAGACACACTCATTCCAAAGCACTACCAGCGTGTAAAGCATTAGCCGTATGACTGGAAATGTGCCGGTTCCCAGAATGTACGTTCCAGCTTTGCTCTGCTGTCTTTATGTTACAATCTCTTTAAAAGACCGCCTAAGGCTCTTCATGCAAGGAACATGGCTCTTTTACTAAGTTGGGAATCTTCACTGAAAAAACTGTGTGAATATTCACCTCAGTCCTCCAATGTGAAAAGCATCTGCATGATTGGGTATTCAAAGTTACAGAGTTACATAGTTACATAGTAGGTGAGGTTGAAAAAAAGACACAAGTCCATCAAGTTCAACCTATGTGTGTGATTATATGTCAGTATTACATTGTATATCCCTGTATGTTGCGGTTGATCAGGTGCTTATCTAATAGTTTTTTGAAACTGCCAAAGTGAACGGGAATTTGCTTTATGCGTGATTGGATAAATGAAGCAAATATTTACATTGATGGAATTTTTTTAGAGAAGACTCTTGAACTTTTTTAGTAAATACGACTCACTGTTTGCATCACATCATACTATCTCATGCTGAAATGATCTGAAGCAGGCATCAATGAATGGCCCACCACAGCCAGGCTGAGTGACAGTTTCTTAGGGACCACCAGCCAGCCAGCTGGTCCCCAGTGCAGATTCCACCCCTCTTCTGCAGTGATTGGGTGTTACGACAACCAGCAATTTAACACCCAATGACATCCCACCCCGAACTTCACAGGAGAACATAAGCAGAACATTCTCTGTCCAGACCTGCAGCCTGCTGCATCCCCTGGCTCCTTCCCTTTTGACTGCCTGGTTCTAAAAGGTATGTAGACACCTGATGTAAGGGGGCACTCTGATGGAGACACCTGATGTAAAGGGGCACTCTGATGGAGACTCCTGATGTAAGGGGGCACTCTGATGGGGACACCTGATATAGCGGTGCACTTTGATGGGGACACCTGGTGTAAGTGAGCACTCTGATGGGAAGACTTGATGGTAGAAGACGCTCTGATGGGGATACCTGATGTCAAGTGGCACTCTGATGGGGACACCTAATGTGAGGGGGCACACTGAAAAAAAGACATTAAATATTATTGAAAGGCCAGAAAATTAATTGCTCAGAAAAGGATGTCTCTCTTGCCACCTATTCATGCAGATTGGTTGAGATTGGTAATAATATGATAATAAGAGAAAAAACAGCCTATGTAAGGAAGGTATGTGTGGGTACATTTGAAAAGATATGAAAATCATGGAACGAGACCTCTAGTTTAATACCAGGATATTAGATAAGGTATTTGAAAATGTATTTTGAGAGTAGTGTCTATGGTTGGGTTTGTGTTTTTTTTTTTCTTGTCAATATTTATTGTAATATGGTATGGAATTATTGTGATGCCATTGTATGGTTTGGTAATGTTGAAAAAAGATACTTCTCAAATAAAAATGATTTCAATTAAAAAAATATTATTGAAATGTTTTGGAAATTGTACAATTAATATTTTTTGATAGACATACCATAAATACGTATTGTATATACTAGGATATGCGTCATGGCACTGCTGGATTAAGAATTTACTCACTGGACCTCCTTGAATTTTTATTCACTACCCCAATCTAAAGACTCTGTAAGTGCTGATACCACTGTACAGTCTCTGCTCTTCAATTGCTTCCAAGAGTAGTCATGGGCTCGGGCGTGTTCGGATCGAGCCCGCTAGGAGGCTGGCACTGCACACTGTCAATCATAGGCAGCGTGTGAATGTGCAGCTGCCGGTCGGGAAATGCCTCACTGCCTATGATTGGCGATGTGCAGTGACGGCTTCCTGGTGGGTTTGATCCAATCACGAGCCCATCATTATCCATAAGCAGGTTGCTGCTGGCTTGTCAGGTGTCACAATAGCGATTAAAATAAAGTGGTTATAAAGCCACCTTGTGTACTTTATAGATTCCCTTCTGTTCAATGACGTTATGTGCCCGTGTATGTTCTATATAAAAAATATGTAGCTGTATACCTTATTTCAGTGCAGCGCTCACGCTCTCCTCTCCTGATCTGAGAAGTACAGCGGGAGGTGCTGAGAATCCCTCGCTGACGTCAGCCGGGAGGAGGGAAGGAGAAGAGGAGAGCGGCGGGCAGTCACGTGAGCACTGAACGGCTCTCTGAAATAAGATATACAGCTACATATTTTTTATATAGAACATATGCTGGGGCACATAAAATCATTGAACATAAGGGAATCTATAAAGTACACAAAGTTATTTTAGCAGCAGGAGGGGAGGGGCGGGCACTGACACAGAGCTGACAGGCAGGGAGGGGGAGAGAGGAGAAATAGCAGATGAAGGAGGCACATAAACTGACCATGGTGTCAGGGCTCAGCAGCCATGATAAACGTGGTCAGATTACAAAGCAGGATCAGCCAGGTATTTTAGATGATAGAAATGGCCAAATGACATAGCACAAGCACTGTATTGTTATTCATGCTTCAAAGGAACAGGATCTTTTTTTTTTTTTTTTTTTAGGGTTACAACCACTTTAAGTTCTTTCATATAGTTCTCCCAAGAAAGTTGCTTTCCCATCCCACTTACAGACACCCACATACATGAGATTGTTAGTTGTCAGATGTCAGTTTAGCAGTATCTATAAATACTTTGTGGCAAAGCAGGATATTGCAGCGTCAAGACTTCAGTTATGGTATCTTCTAGCACAGTTAGACTTTGTTGTAGAGGATGCCAGAGTAGAGTTGATCCAAATCTCTAGCTGCTGGAAAGTCATCCCTTCAATGGCAGTATTACTACCGCCACTAAATGTGACAGTCCCCCCTGCTCTGGGATCATTGGTTGGTAGGGTGTTGGTAACCGCATCATCAACCCTATTTAGCTGCCAGCAAAGAGTTTTCCTAGACAAGTTCAAAATGCAAAAAAAAAACAATGGCTGACATAATTGACCAAATATGGCCAATGGCATCAGCAAGCATCTTCACCTCTTTGTTACTTTCAGCTGTAAGCCTGGGAATATCTTGGCTGGCTGCTGAATTTGGCCAGGGATGCAACATTAGTTGCTAGGAGACCTGCAAATACCAGCACCCTAGCAACCAAGAACCCTGACACTGTGACATTTGGTTGGGAGGTTTGGTTTGGTTTGCTCAAACAAAGGTTTGTTGTACAATAAAGTCTCACTACTCCAACAGATACCAGAGGTCTTGACATTGTAATAGACTACTTTGCCATGAGCAAAGGGCTCAGTTGGTTGCATTGACTCCAGTTCAATTTGCATTAACGTTTGCTATTTGTGACCTTTCTGCAAACTTTCGAGTGCATTTGCTGAATGCCCTTGCCAATCGAACACACACACACATGTTCGCCTATCACTACAAACAAGAAGTTAAGTTTACTGAGGGTTAGTGTTGAGGTTATGGGGAGTGTTAGTGTGACGGTTAGGGCTACAGCATGTGATAGTGTGAAGGTTAGAGTTACAGTGACATTTAGTAGGAGGGTTACAATTACAGAGAAAGTTAAAAGAGCAGTATGGCCAAAGCTTTTTTGGTCATTCTTCTCTTCTGGGTCACAAGAGTGCTTTTACTTTTGCTCTCTCGTGACCCAGAGTCAGCCGACAGTGGGCCAAGGCCCACTGCAGGCTCTGGAGGAATCCCAGAAATAAGGTTGGGATCGACCCAGATGCCTCATCGGCAGCTGGCTCAGCCTCTCAGTGCACCGCAGTGACTGACTCTCTCTCTCTGCTCAGAGCTGACCAAGAACTGAGTGATTACAACAGTTTTATAATCGCTCAGTTTTTTTGGGCTTAGAGTTGGCAGGAACAGCTGCAGCATTGGACCAATTCTGCAGCATTAAGGAGAGTATGTATGTTTGTTTTTTATATCCCCACACTGCTCCTTTAATGTAGCATTTGGGTTGCAATGAGAGTTATGCCCTGTTCACACGGTCGGACATTGATCGGACATTCCTACAACAAAATCCATGGATTTTTTCCGATGGATGTTGGCTCGAACTTGTCTTGCATACACACGGTCACACAAAGTTGTCGGAAAATCCGATCATTCTGAACGTGGTGACGTAAAACACGTACATCGGGACTATAAACGGGGCAGTAGCCAATAGCTTTCGTCTCTTAATTTATTCTGAGCATGCGTGGCACTTTGTGCGTCAGATTTGTGTACACACGATCGGAATTTCCAACAACAAAATCGGATTTTGTTGTCGGAAAATTTTATAGCAAGCTCTCAAACTTTGTGTGTTGGAAATTCCTATGGAAAATGTGTGATGGAGCCTACACACGGTCGGAATTTCCGACAACAAGGTCCTATCACACATTTTCCATCGGAAAATCCTATCGTGTGTACAGGGCATTACTGTTATAATTAGAGGAAAGGTTTGTGTTAAGGTTAGGGTTAAAGTGAGATTTGGTGTAAGGTTTAGAGTAATAGGAGGGTGCGTGTTAAAATTAGAGGGAAGGTTAGTGTTAAGGCTCTAAATACAGTGAGGTTTAGTGTTAGGGTTATACAGAAAGTTATTGTGAAGGTTAGGATCATAGGCAGGGTAAGTGTGAGAATTAGGGTTACAGAGAGTAATAGTAGTTTCAGTAGAAGGAGTGTTGTTGTTAAGGTTGAGATTACTGGAAGGATTTCTGTGAGTGTTAGGAGTATAGAAAGGGTTAGTATTATAATTACAGAGAGGGTTAACATAAGGTTTAAACTTTTTTTACAATCCTTCATTGGCTTCCTGGTTTCTGTCCTAGGCCAAAATGATGTCATACATCCCAAGAGTCTTCATGGGCATTTTTTTTTTATTTGGAGGAGAGGCGAGGAGGAGGGGCTTTCTCTGCTAAGCACACTCTCCTTCCTACTTCCAGGAAGTAAATGCTACACAAATCATCTGCCTTTACTCCAGATGGGCCATGCCTAGAAATGCTAGCGGGGTGTCTTTAAAGTGATTTCTCAACAAAATAAATCATGGAGACATAGATAGATGAATGAATTTGCTCTGAGTATTAAAAATAAATTAAATGTTTTTTTTTTCAGGTTTTGGTGTCAGATACAGTATAGTTCTGCTTTAAAAGAAAGCTCTAAATGGTTTTAGGTTAATTTTGTTTTACTTTTGTTAAGTTGATATGTTTTTAAACCGTGTTTTTTTGTCATGTCTTTATTTTACAAGTTAAAATTTATTACTGGGTGCATCAAAAGCAATGAACCACTTGCCGACTGTCCCATAGCAGATTTACTGTTACAGACCAGCCGCGCTGCGCAGAATCACATATACAGTATATACGTGATTCTGCACTACTGGGTAGGGGGTGTGTGCACGTGCCACTGGCGCACCGCTTCTGCTGTGATTTGTCACAGCAGAAGCCAATAGTTGGGAAAACACACAGAATGGAGTTCTGTCTATGTAAACAAGGCAGAGCTCTGTTCTGACAGGGGGGAAGGGATGGATTTTGGGTCCCTGCAAAGCAGGGAATAAAATCCATCACTTCCCTTGGTAAAAGCACCACACATAGTACACACAAACACTGGTTAGGCACACATTTAACCCTTTGATCACCCTAGATGTTTAACCCGTTCCCAGCCCCTGTCATTAGTACAGTGACAATGCATATTTTTAGCACTGATCGCTGTATATTAGTGTCACTGGTTCCCAACAAGTGTCAAAAGTGTCAGTGCCAGAATGTCCACCGCGATATCGCAGTCCCACTAAGTCCCACTAAGTCGCTGATCGCCACCATTACTATTACAAAAATAATTAAAAATTCCAGTATGTATCCCATTGTTTGTAGACGCTATAACTTTTGCGCAAACCAATCAATATACGCTTATTGGGATTTTTTTTTACCAAAAATATGTAGCAGAATACATATTGCCCTAAATTTATGAAGAGATAAAAAAAAAATTACAATGTTTTGGATATGTTTTATAGCAGAAAGTAAAAAATGTTTTTTTTTTTTCCAAAATTGTCAGTCTTTTTTTGTTTTTTGTTTATAATGCAAAAAATTAAAAACCGCAGTGGCGATAAAATACCACCAAAAGAAAGCTCTATTTGTAGGGAAAAAATGACATAAATTTTATTTGGGTACAGCAACGTACAACCGCGCAATTGTCAACTAAAGTAACGCACTGCAGTATCGCAAAAAAATGCTCTAGACATGAAGGGAGGTAAATCTACAGGAAGCGGTTAATTCACTAAGCATTTGGGGTTTTCTTAAAAAAAAAAAAAAGGTGACTAGCACAAGCAGTGCCGTGGACATATCCCAGGTGACGGCATCAATACATCAGTCTGGGCTCAGAATACTACTGCATGACACTCACACACTGCATGGTGCTGGGAGGTCCTGAGGGGTCCTGGGGGGGGGGGGGGGATTCTTAAAACTGGAGTTTTATTTTAAATAACTGAACCTTTTACCATCAATACATTTTATGACAATTCACAGAGATTTTTGTATATAAATAACACATTTTTCTGATAGATCACGTTTCTCAACTTTTCTGAGCCTAGTGGATTTAAAATTATCTCTGACCTCTGTGTTTTAACACCTTGAGGAAAAAAATATATAAATGTCGTTTTTTTAACACTTCAGTTCAGCTTCAGGATAGGAAACCTGTCTATTTTTAAACTCTTGTTTCATGTGGAAACAAATACATAATAGAAAGGTGATGATTTCCTGGAGACTCTGGGCTGCAGCTGTACCTCCATTCCATGAGTGAAGGGCCTGAAAAGAGCACTAAATTATATTATCAAGAGCTCATTATGTTCCAGTGTGCACTGTCTGAGGATTAACAATTGCCGTTATTTGCCCTTTTTATTGACATTTTATGGACAGAATGTGTAGAGGGTATGTGCTCAATAAATTTCTAATAGTAACCTCCCAGGAGCAATAAAAAAACGAAAAGTGGAGGTTTACAGGTCACCGGTGGGGTAAAGGGATCTGCTACAAGTCAAACAAAGTTTACAAATGTTTCTGCTGAACGAAAAGTGAATTAGAATTTTCCTAACTCTTGAAACTTACTGCAAGACATGAAATGACAGATGTAGGATCCTCTGTAGTCAAGGGTCAGCTCAGGAGATGAGTGTGTCTCTACGACGGCCCAAAGCCAATCAATATTGGCTGAAGAATTGTTTAGCCAAATTGGACTTTCTCTGCTCATCACTTTCGAGGCAGTCAGTTCTTAAGGT
The DNA here is from genome assembly GCA_037952925.1 of Lithobates clamitans. Taxonomy (NCBI): domain Eukaryota; kingdom Metazoa; phylum Chordata; class Amphibia; order Anura; family Ranidae; genus Lithobates; species Lithobates clamitans. The sequence goes on from JBBGZY010000292.1 coordinate 2,212,560, forward strand.
CTCTGTAGAACAGTGTTTCTCAACCTTTTTTCAGTAAAGTTACCCCTTAAAATGATGCACAAACTCGAGGCATCCCATTCTAAAAAGGAGAAAAAAAAATAGTTTTACATAACACAGCAACATCACACATAGGTCACCCGTGATTTATTCTTCCAATACACCTTTGCACGCTGGTACTGACTAGTATTGCAATGTTTCTCTCCCTCGCTCAGCTAATGTGACCCCAGTGCTGATGGAGCCCGGAGAGGGGCAAACAAGCATGGTGTGTGGGGGTCCAACGTCCTCCTTGATGATGTCATTGGATGTTAGGACACCGGCAGCTGGAAAGTTGTAATGGTGCACAATAAGAACCTGCGAGTTTTTGCAACTAAAAAGTAGGCTTGATCCACCAGCTGACTTGTATACAATTTTTGGATAATTTTAAAGCATTTTGCCAAGGCACCCCTGAAGAAATCTGAAGGCCTGTGCACCCTGGTTAAAAAAGGCTGCTGTAGAGGACAAAAACATGTCCCCACTGCCAGTGTGAACATGCAGAATTTTTTTTTTTGTTGGATGCTACATAAAATAAATTGTGATCTTTATGACATTGCATATACACAAAAATTTAAAATTGATGACTTAATAGTTAAAAAGGAGCTTCAGTCCCCCCCCCCCAAAAAAAAGAAAAATTAAAAATCAGCAGCTACAAATACTGTAGATCGGGGGTCGGCACCTGTCTACTTGTCGATTGCCACCATCTGACATGTAGATCACATCCTGACATGGAGCCAACCCCTGCCCGAGTCTTCCACCGCAAAGATCGGAGCGGCCATAAGCGATCACAGCAGCAAAAAGCCGAGCTAAGTACTAAGAAAGGGGCGGGGCAGAAGTGGGTGTCACCCCTGTCCCGCCTCGCCCCCACCCCGGGGCTGTATGGGAATGAGAGAAGCTGTGTCTGTGCTAGGGAAGCCACAGGATGGTCTGGTGGGGCACATCATGCAAAGCAGGTAACTGAAGGCTGGAGGTGGAAAAGCTGCAGGGGGTTGGTGCCAGGAGGCTGTAATCACTGGAATTATTATGCAAGACTGCTGCTGCTGCCTATAATGTACATGTGTGTACCTGCTAGACATCAGCGTTTATTTTGCATTGTAGTAGCAGCTGCCTAAGAATAGGAAACAAGCATCTTCTTGTTAAAAACCACTGAGAAGCTCTTGGAGGGGATGATAAGTGACTATATACAACATTTTAGCAACTGTATCAATAACAGTAATCAGCATGGATTCATGAAGAATCGTTCTTGCCAAACCAATCTATTAACCTTCTACGAGGAGGTGACCTGCCATCTGGGTAAAGGAAGGCCCGTAGACGTGGTGTATCTGGATTTTGCAAAAGCATTTGATACAGTTCCCCATAATTGTTTACTGTACAAAGTAAGGTCCGTTGGCATGGATCATAGGGGGAGTACATGGATTGAAAACTGGCTACAGGGGCGAGTTCAGAGGGTAGTCATAAATGGGGAATACTTTGAATGGTCCGGGGTGGAAAGTGGGGTCCCCCAGGGTTCTGTCCTAATTAATTTATTCATAAACGACCTGGAGGATGGGATAAACAGTTCAATTTCAGTATTTGCGGACGATACTAAGCTAAGTAGGGCAATAACTTTTCCGCAGGATGTGGAAACCTTGCAAGAAGATCTGAACAAATTAATGGGGTGGGCAACTACATGGCAAATGAGGTTTAATGAGGAAAAATGTAAAAAAAAAAATAATTTGGGTGGCAAAAATATGAATGCAATCTACTCCCTGGGGGGGAGAACCTCTGGGGGAATCTAGGATGGAGAAGGACCTGGGGGTCCTAGTAGATGAAAAAAAATCAAGGAAAAAAACTGTGCTATACCTTAAATTAAACAAAATGCATAAAAATCAATTATTGCAAAATAAGTAAGAAATATGTGAAAAAACGTCAAAAAAACGTAAAATATATCAAAACATGAGTGTATAAAAATGATAGCAAGGTCTATGAACTCAAAAATCCAGAGAATCTTCTATAGAGATGGGAAGAATCCCCCGATAAGTCTCCTTGAAAGCCAGTGTGCAAAGGTAGGAAATAAAAAAAACCCTCACAGTGATCCTCCACCTCCTAGAATTTGCGCTTATCAGATTGCAAGCACAACAGACACGTATGTGGGCCCAGATCCGGGTGTGCGGCTAGCAATGAAGCATCCCTTTAAGCAGCATAGCAGATGATAAACAAGTAGACTTATATCCGGGTATCCAGCTAGCAATAGAGCATCCCTCTGTGCAGCGTGACTTCAGGCATATAAATGGATGATACAGCCACCCGAATCAAGGACATAAGGACAAAGCAAAGGTGGCCATAGCGTGAATCCGATAAACAAATTTATTATAAATAAAGTAGAAAACTTACATGAATGTAGTGTAAAAAGAGCAGTTTGCCGGCCGGCAAGCGAGCGCCCGTTCTTAGCAAGATGCGATGACGTCAGAGCATCAACCTCCCGCCGTACATTTCGTCTATAACTGACATTGTCTGGGGAACGGGCGACGCTCTGACTCATCGCAATAAATGGACAGGTAAAACCACGCCTCATTGTGACCTCTCAGGGGCGTCAAATGTAAACAGCCAATCAATTGAAAGGATTGGAACAGGAAATACCTGAACAGCAGGAAGTTTCCCTAAAAATTGTAAACCATAATCAAATCAAATTAAAATAAAATAGTAAAATGATGACAAGAACTAGAGCTTATATCAGTATATTAAACCCCTGGGATACTGGATAAAAATGAAAATAAAAGTAAAAATAGAATTGACCACATGGATAATCGGTCATTAGGTGAACGCGCACATTGACATATACCCATATCAGCCTGAAATATATTAATATATATTATATATAATATATTAAATGAAAAATAACACTCAAAAAAGATAAAAAATGCCATTTAAAAAAGGTAACCAAAGGGGATAAATAGACGCATCAAAAATGGCCATGTCTATACTCAATAATTGGGTTAAACCCTCAAAAGCACACATGTGTGCGTGAAACGTATGGAAGACATCACCACGCCATTATATGAGCCCATAAGGGACTACCACTTCTGAAGGGTGGTCCTATGATAGTTGATAGATAAATATATAAATAATATAAATAATTAAATATATAAATACATTTCCGGTCCTAGTAGATGACTCAGCAATGCAATGCCAAGCTGCTGCTAACAAAGCAAACAGAACATTGGCATGTATTAAAAAGGGGATCAACTCCAGAGATAAAACGATATTTCTCCCGCTCTACAAGACTACGCTCCTAGTGTATGCAGTCCAGTTCTGGGCACCAGTTCTCAGGAAGGATGTACTGGAAATGGAGCGAGTACCATGAAGGGCAACAAAGCTAATAAAGGGTCTGGAGGATATTAGTTATGAGGAAAGGTTGCGAGCACTGAACTTATTCACTCTGGAGAAGAGACGCTTGAGAGGGGATATGATTTCAAATACCGTACTGGTGACACCACAATAGGAATAAAACTTTTTTGCAGAAGGGAGTTTAACAAGACTTGTGGCCACTCATTAAAATTAGAAGAAAAGAGGTTTGACCTTAAACTATGTAGAGGGTTCTTTACTGTAAGAGCGGCAAGGAAGGGGAATTCCCTTCCACAGGCGGTGGTATCAGTGAGGGGAATCGGTAGTTTCAATAAACTATTAGATAAGCACCTGAACGACCACAACATACAGGGATATACAATGTAATACTGACATATAATCACACACATAGGTTGGACTTGATGGACTTGTGTCTTTTTTCTATCCCTCTTCTACTATGTAACTATGTATGTAACAGCAAAAGTCCATATAAAGAAAGAATTCTTCCAGTGTACAGTTGTCAGTAGTACTATCAGCTCACCAGAAATAGAAGACATTAAAGCATAATATGACATCCATTAGATATCACCGGGTGCATAAGGAAATCTCCACACGTGAGCCTTCACCCAAACAATGCACTCACCAGATAAGATATTAACTTTATAAGTACCTGTAATAAATGAATAAATAAATGTATTTTATGCCACAATTTGTGTGGCATTTCTTTTTTGGCTTCAAAAAAATCCCTCATCCAACTATAAGATGTTTCATAGTATGCAATTTATGTAGCGAATGCGGTGCCCAATGGTCATCACCTTTACAAATATATTTGAATGTACTTTTCTTTAGTAGAATAGGGGACGGCTAGAACCCCTGTCAGATTTTTTTTCTGTCTGTTTCCCTGTTGCAGATTATCCTATTGTAAGCAGGAATGTGTGGGTAAATAGGGGCCCAAATAGCAAATCCTTCCCCACTCTTTTCACGACTAGAAGAAAAAAAGTTTATGCAAGAAAAGCTTATTGTGCTGTATTGGAAGAAATCTCAGTCCCCTACGCTTCTATATTGGAAACAATTGGTAAATAATAATCTTCAACTGTATAGAGATACTTATATGAATAGGGGCTGTCCTAGCATGTTTGATAAAGTGTGGGCAAAGTGGCTGGACAAACCGTATACAGCATCAAATTCCCATTCGGGGCATTGTTTATAATAGGTGTGCTCCCATATGAGAAATGTTTGGGGTCATTTAGAAAAGAAGGAACTAATGTTTACTTAATTTTTTTTCTTTTTTCTTTTGGATTAATAATTGATATACTGGATTTTGAAATTGTATTATCACATTTTTGGTTCAGCGTGTATGATGTCTTGTCATGTTTTGTTTTGTTTGTCTGTTAATAAATTTAATAAAAAGATTTAATTAAAAAAAAGAAGAAAAAAAAAATCTTTGGTTGGACATAACTGAATACTTAAAAAAAAAAACATAAATGAGAACATGTTGGTCTTCCAATAAATTTGTTAATCTGCTCTGTCAGTCCTGTGTTTCAGGCACCCCTGCCAGACAGCACAATCAGCTCCTAGACCTCTCTGCATCCAGGGCCGGATTACCATAGGGGGCTATTGGAGCTGAAGCTCCAGGCCCCTTACCTTAAGATAGGCCCATTTAAAGAAAAAAAAAATCACAAAAAAAACGATCGACTTCAAGGGTCTTGGCTCGGCGACCAGGGGTCACTTGGGGGATAGGTAGTTGAAGACCTGCTCAACCACTGGTCAAAATTTGGGGCTTCTATCATCTATGGTTCCGGAGATATGTGGCTCCTTGGGCAGCCTGTCAGAAGCTACATACGGAGCGGCCAATTTAAATACAAGCTGGCACACTCTGCAGCAGACTGAGAGGATGAGCTCACAGTGCCTCTCCTCACTTCTTGTCAGAGCCACTGAACTCAATGGACAGCTTGGAGCCAGCAGAGTTTGACAGGCAACACTGCCTATCAAACACGTCTATTGATTTCCATGGGGCCACTCTGCAACTGCAAGCCAAACTCTCTTGCAGTAGAAGCATAGTCCAACAATGTAAAACTACCATTCAGCAATGTAAAAAAAAAAAAAACGAGGAGGCGGCAGTAGCACCTCATGAACGCCTGTTGGCTGCTGCTATACCACTCGTTGAAAAGCAATCCACCACAGATCACTTTTAAGAGGGCAGTAAGCATTACCGCAAATATGAAAGAAACTTGAAAAACATCATTCATTTCACACTCCCCACCAACCAGGTCACTCCCCAGCCACTTCCCATGTTAGCCACCTCCCTTCAGCTTATATCACAGGTGACCATTTCCCAACCTGCAGATGACAGACCCTACTCCAAAAGATATCACTCCCAGTTACTCCCCCTCACCCGCTGATTGATATCCCTCCATGACCACCTCACACCCCCCTGCTGACAGACCTCTCTCCCCAGCCTGTCCCCACACACCCTCTCACCTGCTGACCTGTGGATGGGGGAATCACTCCCGCAGTGTTATTGTGTTCTGCCGGTAGGGAGCCTTCCCTACACACAGAATACAATGATCAGTGTTGCTAACTAAAGCTGGCAGCACTGATTGTTTTGGGAAAAACCTGACAGGCTGGTTGTACTCAAGTCGATTAATAGATTGACTTGTGTACAACCAGCTAGCCCATACATAGATCAACTATGGCTGGTCTCTGCTTAATTGGCTTAAGTTCAATTCATGTATGGCCCGCTTAAGGACCACGCAGTCCCTAAACATCCTTCCACAAACCTTTGCATTTTCCTTCCCAGATTCCTTCATCCTCCTCAACTGTACATTAGGGATGAGCCGATCAGCCCCCCCCCCCCCGGTTCGGTTCGCACCAGAACCTGCGAACGGACCGAAAACTTGCGCGAACTTTAGAACCCCATTAAAGTCTATGGGACTCGAACGTTTGAAATCAAAAGTGCTAATTTTAAAGGCTAACATGCTTGGTATTGTCCTAAAAAGGGTTTGGGGACCCGGGTCCTGCCCCAGGGGACATGTATCAATGCAAAAAAAAGTTTTAAAAACGTCCGTTTTTTAGGGAGCAGTGATTTTAATGATGCTTAAAGTAAAAAAAAAAAAGCGAAATATTCCTTTAAATATCGTACCTGGGGGGGGGGGGGGGGTGTGTGTGTCTATAGTATACCTGTAAAGTGGCACGTTTCCCGTGCTTAGAACAGTCCCTGCACAAAATGACATTTTTAAAGGAATAAAAGTCATTTATAACTGCTTGCGGCTTTAATGCATTGTTGTCCTGGCAATATGGCAATATGGCAAAATCAGTGAGACAAACGGCATGGGTACCCCCCCTCCCCAGTCCATTACCAGGCCCTTTGGGTCTTGTATGGGTACTAAGGGGAACCCCGCACCCAAATTAAAAAAAGGAAAGGCGTGGGGCCCCCAGGCCCTATTTAATCTAAACAGCAGTATACAGGCGGTGTAAACAAGACAGGGACTGTAGGTCTGTTGTTAAGTAGAATCTGTTTGTAATTTTGAACTGGTACATTTTTAAAGTGTAGCTCGAGCCAAAAAATATTTTTAAGCTTTTTGGAAAACATAGGGAAGGGTTATCACCCCTGTGACATTTGTTTTGCTGTCTGTGCACCTTTTCAGAAGATTTCACCTAACTTTCTGTCCCAATGACAAATGTTTTTTGAAAATTTGGGGTTTTTAGTGAAAGAAGGATTGGTGATAAAGCATCAGTGGAGAGGAGACACGTTTTTCCCATATTAACTCTTACAGGAGAGAATTTCCCTTCCTAGGGGTAGATTTCATCTGACTTCCTTTTGTCTCCTTCCATTTGCAAGTAGGAGTCGTTTGTAAGTTGGATGTTTGAAAGTAGAGGCCTGCCCTATATACTCTGCAGAAATTGGGGCCTTAGGTGTTGGTGTTGCCACAACACTGTAAGCCCTCACAGTTACTCTTGGTGGGCGCAGGAACGGGCCCTGCTGTGAAATATTAGATCAAGAATTGTAATTACATGCCCCTGTTGAACAGGGGCAGAAAAATTGGGCCTTTGGTGGTGGTGGTGGTGCTGGTGCCACAACACTGTAAGCTCTCACAGTTACTCTTGGTGGGCGCAGGAATGGGCCCTGCTGTGAAATATTAGATCAAGAATTGTAATTACATGTCCCTGTTGAACAGGGGCAGAAAAATTGGGCCTTAGGCACTGGTGCCACAACACTGCAACCCCTCACAGATGCTATAGTTGAAGAGCAGGAATGAGCCCTGCTGCAAAGTATTGCATCAAAAATTGTAATTACACGCCCCTGTTAAATAGGGGCTGAAAAATTGGGCCTTAGGCACTGGTGCTGGTGTCACAACACTGCAACCCCTCACAGATACTCTAGTTGAACGCAGCAACGAACCCTCCTGCAAACAGGGGCTGAAAAATTGGGCCTTAGCCACTGGTGGCAGCGCCCATAACCAAAAATGTTCTTACAAGCTATCAACATGATCATTGAGGAGGAAGAGGATAATCACTCAGCATAACAGGATAGTCACTCAGCATCAGCATAGACAGTCTTGACGGGATCTGACATTTCAAAAAAAATTATTCGGTTACATCATCATCAGGTGCTTGGTAGCTGGTGGTGATCCAAGAGTGACTCATTTTTATGAAGGTCAGTCAATCGACCGTGTCGGTGGACAGGCGCACCCTGTCCACAAAGCTTTTAGCAGCACTGAATGTGCGTTCCGAAAGAACGCTGGATGCAGGACAGGCTGTGCAACCTCTGGCCAGTGATCCATCCTCAAGACCCAGTAACCCAGAGCATTTTCGGTGGGAAATGTGTCCAAGTCAGATCTTGCCCCTAGGTATACAAGGTATGCACCATGTATAACAGACACTGGCGATGATTGCTGGAACTGATCATACCTTGAGGCTGCGGACTAAAAAATTGTCTGAACGCATCAGTCAGAAGGCCACCTTCTCCACCGCTCCTTCTTTGACTGACCGAAGCCTCAGCAACACGTTGTCCAGGGACAGGAGTTTGTAACCTCCCAGTTTCTGGGAACGTGTTGCACAGACCTTTCTGCAAGGCCTCCTGAAGATGCTTCATCCTCTGCTCCCTCTGCGATGGCAAGATAAGGTCCACAACCTTACCCTTGTAACGTGGATCAAGGAGGGTTGCCAGCCAGTATTGATCCCTCTCTTTGATACCACGAATACGAGGATCCTTCCGCAGGCTTTGCAGGATCAGGGAGGCCATGCAGCGCAGGTTTGCTGAGGCATTCGTTCCGGAGTCCTCTGGGTCACTAAGGACGACATGATCCGCAGCCACCTTCTCCCAGCCAAGTCCATGGGTTTCTTGGGACTGTAAATGATCCCTTGAAGACTGCTGCTGATGCTGAGTGCCAGGCTCCACCTCCATGCTGACACAATCCTCCTCCTCCTCCTCTTCCTGTGTGATCGGCAGGCACGCAGGAACACTGTCTGGATAAAGGGGGCCTTGAGAGCTAAGGAAGTCCTCCTCTTCCTGCCTCTGTTCTGCCTCAAGTGCCCTGTCCATTAATCCACGCAGCGTGTGCTCCAGCAGGTGGACAAGAGGGACAGTGTCACTGATGCATGCACTGTCACTGCTCACCATCCTCGTGGCCTCCTCAAATGGTGACAGGACAGTGCATGCATCCCTGATCATGGCCCACTGGCGTGGGGAAAAAACAAGCTCCCCTGACCCTGTCCTGGTGCCATAATCGCACAGGTACTCATTGATGGCCCTCTGCTGCGTGTGCAGCCGCTGCAGCATGGCCAATGTTGAGTTCCACCTGGTGGGCATGTCACAGATTAGGCGGTTCTTGGGCAGGTTAAATTCCTTTTGGAGGTCAGCCAGCCGAGCACTGGCATTATATGACTGTTGGAAATGCACACAGACTTTCCTGGCCTGCCTCAGGACATTCTGTAAGCTCAGGTACCTGCCCAAGAACCGCTGCACCACCAAGTTAAGGACATGAGCCAAACAGGGCACATGGGTCAGTTGTCCCTATCGGAGGGCGAAGAGGAGGTTGGTGCCATTGTTGCAAACCACCATTTCTGCCTTAAGCTGGCGTGGCGTCAACCACCTCTGAGCCTGCCCCTGCAGAGCTGACAGAATCTCTGCCCTAGTGTGGCTCCTGTCCCCCAAGCACACCAGCTCAAGCACCGCATGGCATCTTTTGGCCTGCGTACTTGCGTAGCCCCTTGAACGCCTACGGCGCACCGCTGGTTCCGAGGACAAAGCACAGGGAGAGGCCATGGAGGAAGAAGAAGAGGAGGGGGTGGAGGAGAGAGGTGTGTCAGAATCACCAGTAGTAGGATTTTGGGGGCGTGGTGGCGGAACAACCTCCAACACTACTGAACCTTGTCCTGCATCCTTCCCAGCTGCCAGCAGAGTCACCCAATGCGCCGTGAAAGATAGGTAACGTCCCTGTCCATGCCTGCTGGACCATGATTCAGCGGTAATATGCACCTTACCGCTGACCACCCTGTCCAGCGAGGCCAAGACATTGCCTTCCACATGCCGGTAGAGAGCCGGAATCACCTTCCGTGAGAAAAAGTGGCGTTTGAGAACCTGTCACTGAGGAACCGCACATTCCACAAACACACGGAAGGGGGCAGAGTCTACCAATTGAAAAGGCAGCTGTTGAAGTGCTAGCAATTTAGCCAAGCTAGCATTCAACCGCTGGGCATGTGGATGGATGGGAGAAAACTTCTTTCGGCGGTGCAGCAGCTGGGGCAGGGAATTTTGTCTGGTACAATCTGACGTCGGTGTACCAATAGCAGATTGCCCGCAACTACTTGGCTGTGACACACCTAATTCTACACCTTCATTCCTCTCAGTGCAGGTCTCAGAGAGGACTGAAGGTATAGTGGGGTTGGATATCCCAGCTGATGAGGAGCAAGGAGAGGTCCTCCTTGTTCTTTGGTGTGGGTCTTTTAAGTACAATTGCCAACGAACTGCATGGCAGGTCGACATATGTCTGGTCAAGCATGTGGTGCCCAAACGGGTGATGTTTTGGCCACGCGAGATACGCTTGAGACATATGTTGCAAATAGCAGCGGAACAATCTGATGTACTCGTCTCAAAAAAGGCCCACACCAAAAAACTTTTGGAATAACGCACAGAGACAGCAGCGCCCTGCACATGCGGAGCTCTGCGGTGTGATGCAGTCGGTGTGCTGCCCTTAAGCTGGCCCCTGGAGAACATCCTGCCTCGTTGGTGATATACCTCTTCCTCCTCCTCTCTCCTATCAGGCACCCACGTGGAGTCAGTGACCTCATCATCCCCTCCCTCCTCATCACTGGAGCCATTCTGGCAGTATGCTGCAGCTGGGGGAACATGACTGCCAGATTGCTGTCCTTCTTGGGCACCCCCTCTCTCTGGGCTCACGTTACTGCCTTCCTCTAGCTGGGTACAATCATCGAAGCCTTCAAAACACTGGGCATCCTCCTGGAGCATGTACCCAACATTGTCGTCACACAGTTTGGGGGACTCCTCAGGAGGACATGGTGGGGCTAGGGAAGGAGTGACTGATGCCATTGAGCCAAGGGAAGAGGCCGTGTTGGCAGCTGCTTTGCCAGACAAAGTACCCTGAGCCTGGGTGAGGATGAGGATGGCTTGGTCATCCACTCTACCAAGTCTTCCGTATGTTGCGGCTCAACGCGGCCAGCTGCCGAAAAAAAGGACAAGCGTGTCCCACAGCCACATGCTGATGAGGATGCACCGTCTCCACGACTAGCACTGTTGCCTCTAGACACAGAGCCTGCTTGCCCTCTTTTATTGGCTTGTGACTGTCTGCCTCTCCTTGTTGGCCTTCCAAACATACTAATGGCCTGCAGTGAGATGTAGCTGCACAAAGCTGGGATGTATATATATACTGATACTGCAGCTAGCAGAATCAACTGCCTGCCTGTAGTATTATTAGTATGAGAACACCAGCAATTTTCTTCAGGTAGCTTTAGGTGCACACTGTGCAGAGGACACAGTACACTAACTGTAAATACTGCAGCTGCCTGCCTGTGGTACTAATAGGATCAGAAGAACACCATCAATTTTCTTCAGGTAGCTTTAGGTTCACACTGTGCAGAGGACACAGTACACTAATTGTAAATACTGTAGCTGCCTGCCTGTGGTATTAATAGGATCAGAACAACAGCAATTGTCTTCAGATAGCTTTAGGTGCACACTGTGCAGAGGATGCACTATACTAACTGTAAATACTGCAGCTGCCTGCCTGTGGTACTAATAGGATCAGAAGAACACCACCAATTTTCTTCAGGTAGCTTTAGGTACACACTGTGCAGAGGACACAGTACACTAACTGTCAATACTGTAGCTGCCTGCCGGTGGTATTAATAGGATCAGAACAACAGCAATTGTCTTCAGGTAGCTTTAGGTGCACACTGTGCAGAGAACGCACTACACTAACTGTAAATACTGCAGCTGCCTGCCTGTGGTACTAATACGATCAGAAAAACACCATCCATTTTCTTCAGGTAGCTTTAGGTGCACACTGTGCAGAGGACACAGTACACTAACTGTAAATACTGTAGCTGCCTGCCTGTGGTATTAATAGAATCAGAACAACAGCAATTGTCTTCAGGTAGCTTTAGGTGCACACTGTGCAGAGGACGCAGTACACTAACAGTAAATACTGCAGCTGCCTGCCTGTGGTACTAATAGAATCAGAAAAACACCATCCATTTTCTTCAGGTAGCTTTAGGTGCACACTGTGCATAACTGTAAATACTGCAGCTACCTGCGGTAATAATAGGATCATAAGAACACCACCAATTTTCTTCAGGTAGCTTTAGGTGCACACTGTGCAGAGGACGCACTACACTAACTGTAAATACTGCAGCTGCCTGCGGTACTAATAGGATCAGAAGAACACCACCAATTTTCTTCAGGTAGCTTTAGGTGCACGCTGTGCAGAGGATGCACTACACTAACTGTAAATACTGTAGCTGCCTGCCTGTGGTACTAATAGGATCAGAAGAACACTGGCAATGTTCTTCAGGTAGCTGTAAATACTGTAAAAACACTTGCCTGCCTGTCAGTAGGAAGAGAATAACAGGAACGGATCTAGCTAGACTTAATACAGTATATATATATATATATATATATATATATATATATATATACAACACCTAGGATGCATATATATACACAATACACTGTAAGTGCAGCTAACTGACTCGTCTGCCTACTCTATCTAACTTAAATCAAACGACACTGTTTCTCTCTCTCTCTATCTCTCTCTCTCAACGCCGGAACACACTACACAGGGCCAACGTGCAGGCGGCCTTATATAGTGTGGGGCGTGTACTAAACCCCCTGATTGGCCAAAGCCACCATGGCTTTGGCCAGTTACGGCTCTCTGTACAGACAGCGCTGTGATTGGCCAAGCATGCGGGTCATAGTGCATGCTTGGCCAATCATCAGCCAGCAATGCACTGTGATGCTGCAGTGAAGTATGGGCCGTGACGCGCCACTCGGCCCATATTGTTCGCAATTCAACAAACAGTCGAACATACGATGTTCGAGTCGAACGTGGGTTCGACTCGAACTCGAAGCTCACCCCTACTGTACACAGTGCCCACTGTCATACCCTCCACACTTCTCTCCTATACATAGTGCCCACTGTCATACCCTCCACACTTCTCTCCTAAACATAGTGCCCCCTGTCATACCCCCACAATCCTCTCCTGTACATACTGCCCACTGTCATACACTTCTCTCCTTTACATAGTGCCTGCTGTCATACCCTCCACACTCCTCTCCTGTACTTACTGCTCACTGTCATACCCTCCACATTCCTCTCCTATACATAGTGCCCACTGTCATACCCTCCACACTTTTCACCTGTACATACTGCTCACTGTCATGCCCTCCACACTCCTCTCCTGTACATACTGCCCACTGTCATACCCTCCACACTACTCTCCTGTACATACTGCCCACTGTGATACCCTCCACACTCCTCTCCTGTAAATACTGCCAACTATCTTTCTCTTCACACTCCTCTCCTGTACATACTGCCCCCATCATACCCTCCATACTCCTCTCCTGTACATACTGTCCCCATCATACCCTCCACACTCCTCTCCTGTACATACTGCCCACTGGCATACCCTCCACACTCCTCTCCTGTACATAGTGCCCGCTGTCAACCCTCCACACTCCTCTGCTGTGCATAGTGCCCACTGTTATACCCTCCACATTCCTCTCCCTCACCTGCACATACTTCCCACTTTTATACCATCCATACTCCTCCCCTATGCCTCTTACCTACAAAAACAGTTCTTTAAAATTATGTTGAATATCCTCAATGTTACCAGCTCTAGAATGGTTACACTTTTGTTAGTTCAACTAAAGAAAATCTTCTCTTCTCAGTCCTCATATTTGTTCTGCCCATTATTAGTACTCATTTAATTTTGTGATTACTACTGTGATGTATAGAGGAACATAGGGGATGTCAGCTACTCTAAATATACCACTGGAAAAAAAAAGTGTCCCTGAAAATATTTTTGAAATGTTGCCAACTATGCACTTCGTCACTGCTCAAAGGCCACCCGGTCAGTAGGCGGCCCCATGATATTAAAGCTTAGTAAATTTTGCTAACATTACAAATTTTTAGAGGCCCTGAGGTAGGTTATGCCATAATGTACTAGTATGCACAGCATACTAGCACATTAGGGTACACTTACCTGTCAGACTGAGCCATCCAGTGCTGCACTGTGATCAGTCCGCTGGGTTCCGGGCGCTTCCATCTTCACCCAGTCTTCCTTCTGGGTTCTGTGCCTTCATTCACTTGTCTTGGCCGAGCTGTGTTGCTGTCACTTCCACGCATGCTCATGCGCGTCCTCTCTATCTCTCTCATCCTCCCTCCCTTACCAGGCCCGGAATGGCCATATGGCAGACCGGGCATGTGCCTGGCGGGCCGGGGCCACCCGCTCCGTGGCCTGTTGATGATCAGGCCGCACAGTGGGAGGTAAGCGGTGACTGCGGCTTGGACAGAGTTAACATAGGCCACAGCCACCGCTTGCCTACCGCTATGTGGCCGTGCCTATGTCTTCTCCGGCGGAACTAGCGGCTGCATGGGCTGAGCTGTGTGTCTCTCACACACAGCTCAGTGCCGCACTGACAGTTCCGCTCTAGGCCCCTATGGACTGCTCCTCCTCCTCCAGCCATAGGTGTCCGCACAGTGGGGTAAGGAGGGGGGAGAGCTGCGGACCGCTGTCAGGATGTTGCCTCCCCCTTTCTCATGTTGGCAATACGGGAGAGAAGAAAGCTTCCTGCTTGTTCTTTTTCCCTCCCAATTGGCGACAGCGGAGGGCCAATCAGAAAAAACTAGTGGGGCATCATGAGAAATGTAGTCCCAGAGATAGGAGGCCCAATTAATCTCAGCAGGAAGCACTGTATTGCACTGTGCACTGTGCTGGGGGAAAAGAGAAAACCCAGAAACAAGCAGAGTAGTGCTACACTGTAGCAGGTACTACAGGAGACATGAAAAAAGAAAGAGCACTGTGCTGGGAGAACTAATAGCCCCAGCACCACCAGATAGAACCACGCTGTACCCACACCACCAGAGCGCCACGTTGTACCCGCACCACCAGAGAGAGCCATGAGAGCCATGCTGTACCCGCACCACCAGAGAGCCACGCTGTACCCGCACCACCAGTGAGAGCCACGCAGTTCCCGCACCACCAGAGCGCCATGCTGTACCCGCACCATCAGAAAGAGCCATGAGATCCACGCTGTACCCACACCACCAGAGTGCCATGCTGTACCAGCACCACCAGAGAGAGCAACACTATACCAGCACCACCAGAGAGAGCCACGCTGTACCCACACCACCATAGAAAGCTACACTGTACCCGCAACACCAGAGAGAGCCACGCTGTACCCACACCACCAGAGAGAGCCATGAGAGCCACGCTGTACCCACACCACCAGAGTGCCACGCTGTACCCACACCACCAGAGAGAGCCACGCTGTACCGCACCACCAGAGAGAGAGCCACGCTCTATCGCACCACCAAAGACAGAGCCACGCTGTATCCGCACCACTAGAGAGAGAGAGACATGCTGTACCGCACCACCAGAGAGAGCCATGCTGTACCGCAGCACCAGATAGAGAGAGAGAGCCACACTGTACTGCACCACCAGAGAGAGAGCCATGCTGTACTGCACCACCAGAGAGAGAGCCATGCTGTACCGCACCACCAGATAGAGAGGGAGCCACACTGTACTGCACCACCAGAGAGAGAGCCATGCTGTACTGCACCACCAGAGAGAGAGAGCGCCACGCTGTACCCGCACCACTAGAGAGAGAGAGCCACGCTGTACCCACACCACCAGAGAGCCACGCTGTACTCGCACCACCAGAGAGCCACACTGTATCCACACCACCAGAGAGAGCAATGCTGTACCCACACCACCGTAGAGCCACGAGAGCCATGCTGTACCATACCACCAGAGAAAGCAACGCTGTACCACACCACCAGAGAGAGCCACGCTGTACTGCACCACTAGAAAGAGAGTGCCATGCTGTCCAGGACCACTGGACACTGGGCAGTGTAGGCACAATAGGAGACAGACAGTACTAGCAATATATGGCCACAAATGGACTGGGACACTGTAATATAAAGGGGACTGCAATTACAGTGCCCCTTTGCAGTGCAGTCTCCTTTATATCACAGTGTCCCTGCATGTTACAGTGTGGATGACCGACACCAGCCACCCCCGCGAATGTCTACCGACAACCCCCCCCCGGTCCCTGGAAAAGTTGGCTGCTCAGTCTAAAATGCCCGGGCCTATTTTTTGTACCAGTCCGGACCTGCCCCTCACCCCTCTCTCATCTCTCTCATCCTCCCTCTCTCTATTTAATTTCATTTGCTATAACAAAAAATTGTTTGCATTTTTAATTATTTTTTATTTTATTTTATTTTTTTATAAAAAGCCCTACCATAATCCTCAACACCAGGCCCATGATGTTCTTAATTCGACCCTGGCCCTGCTTGGGGTTGATTTACTAAAGCCAAACTGTTCATTTTGCAAGGGAAGTTGCAACTTACATGGGAACTTTCCCCAGAGCTTGGTGAATAAGATGAAGCTCTGTTGACTTCTGCCAATCAATTATATGCAATCAAAAACATGTGAATATGTATTTGCAAAATGAACTGCCACCACATTCAGTAAACTCTAGGGAAAACTCCCCTGCAAATTGCAACTTAAAGGGGGGTTCCGGCCGTTTTTTTTTTTTTTTAAAGTCAGCAGCTACAAACACTGTAGCTGCTGACTCTTAATAAGGACACTTACCTGTCCAGCAAGCCCGCAATGTCGGCCCCCCGAGGCTGATCCGTCCATCAGATCGGCCGGCGGCTCCTCCATCCTAACTAAGGGAAACAGGCAGTGGAGCCTTGCTGCTTCACTGCCAGTTTCCTACTGCGCATGCGCGAGCGGCGCGGCGCTCTGTGAATGGCCCCGTTGTTTCCTGGGACACACACATGTCCCAGAAGGCAATGGGGCAGCTCCCCTTAGGAGGAGGAAGCGCCGCGGAATAGGAAGAGGCAGATTAGGAAGACTGCCTAGCAACAGGGGTTTCAGGTAAGTTTTAAAAAAAAAATTTTCAAATGTTTTTTTTTTTTAATTTTTTAATGAATTTTAATGCCATTTCCTTTTTAGGGTGGACCTCCACTTTCACTTATAAAGTGACCAGTCTATTTGCCATTAGGAAATCAACCTCATAGTGTAATAATAATTGTTAGAATTGTTATATAAAATGAATTGTTTTATTTGGTATGCATGGCATTACAAAAGGTAAAAAAAGTTATTGTTTAACCACTTGCTGACCGCCGCACAACGATATACGTCAGTAGAATGGCATGGGCAGGCATAAGGGCTTATCTGTACGTCCCTGCCTGCCCGTAGGCGGGGGGTCCGATTGGACCCCCCCGGTGCCTGCGGCGGTCAGCTTTGTTACAGGAGTGGTCCGTGCTGAGGGGGAAGCCATCTATTTATGGCCACCCCTTCGCGATCGCTCCTGACGAATTAAAACCTTCCTCTGCCTCTGTAATGTAAACAGAGGCAGAGGAAGTGATGTCATCTCTCCTCGTGAAGCCTTTTCGTTCCGGCTTCCGAGGAGAGAAGACATCAAGTAAGTTTGCACCAACACTACACATACAGTAGAACACGCAGGCACACTTTTCAACCCCCAGTCACCCCCCAATCACCCCCCGATCACCCCCATGCACCCCCTGTCACAGTGACACCAATAGCAGTTTTTTTTTCAGTGACACCAGGGCAGTTAGTGGTAGACCCCTTTAGGTCTAGAGTACACCCCTAACCCCCCTAATAAAGGTTTAACCCCGTGATCACCCCCCATCGCCAGTGTCACTAAGCGATCGTTTTTCTGATCGCTGTATTAGTGTCACAGGTGACGCTAGTTAGGGAGGTAAGTATTTAGGTTTGCCGTCAGCTTTTTATAGCGTCAAGGACCCCCATATACTACCTAATAAAGGTTTTAACCCCCTGATTGCCCCCTAGGCCTGCATTGCTTGCTTTTATTGGGCTACATCCTACTAACCCATCCTGAGGCAGTCAGAACTGAACTCACTGAGCCCATGTAAAGATACTCAAAGGCAAAAATGGTGGTTGAAAGACCCAACGATTTTTAGGATAATCATGGCATAAAAACAAATTCTTTTATTAGCCAAGGATGAAAGAGACCACTTGAGAAAAAAACGTCCCAGGTGAAATTTTCATGGTAGCCAAGGGATGGTGACAAAGAAGATGGGAAAGTGCCTAAATATGAATAAACATTTGCTGGTCCGATGGTAATCAAGTGGACGAAGGAACGTAATCTAATGTCTTAAGATGCCTACATACAACGTATTTACACTATACATCAGTGGTTTTGCATGTGCATCTGGCCAGAAGGGTAAACATCAATGGTTTGCATGGCTTGTACCACTGTTCTGAAATAAGGAATAAGCCTTTTATTTGTGGGTTATGTGATGCAATGAGACATGTGAATAACTTCTATTGTAAGAAGACTTTACTGTGCTTCACACTGTTTAAAAGAGCCTTTCTCAACCCTTTTTAACACAAAGAAAAACTAGAAATTATTTTCAGGTCTCAGGGAACCCCTGCTAAAATGTATTTAATTGGAGTCAATGGGAACAGTGCACTTTACAGACATCTAAAAAGATTTTTGGTGTCATGATACTGGCTCTGTTAAGTGGAATTCGACCTGGAACTATGCAAGCACCATCCGAAGGGAAGTTAATCACTCAGCCACAGGTCAAGAACCCCCTAGCAACCTCTAAAGGAATGCTAGGGTTCCATGGCTTGATTACAATGAGGGCCTTATGATTCCTTCAACCCCTATTCACCATAACATGTATGGTTATACTGTCTTGTAGAAGATATCGTTTCAACTCATTGCACTGATGATGATCATTAAGCAGCTGTATGTAGTGTGGAAGAATTGGCTCTGTAATATTGGGCAATATATATTTTCAACATACACCAATGGTTCTAGATGTGCATTTGGCCAATGGGGTATAAAACAATAAAAGCCAAGGCCCTAGAGAATAAATTGGTGAGTTTTGCAATTTTTTATGTCACACAGTATTTACGTAGCGTTTTTTCAAACGCAATTTTTTGGGGAAAAAAATACACTTTTTTGAAATTTAATACAAAATTAACACAATACATAACCCATTTATTTGTACAAAATAAAAGATGATGTGACGCCAAGTTAAATAGATACCAAACATGTCACGTGTTAAAATTGCACACGGCCATGCAATGGTGACAAATTACATAAATTGTACTATACATAGGCGATGCTTTAAAAGCCTTAACAGGCTACCACTTTAGATCTTAGGTTACCACTTTAGATTTACAGAGGAGGTCTAGTGCTAGAATTACTGCCCATGATCTAATGTTCGGGGTGATACCTCACATGTGTGGGATGTTTGTGTGCGTTTAGGACCAATGAGCACGTTCGCCTTTGCACGTGCGCACGGGGGGGTTGGGGACATTTAATTTTTTTTTAATTCATAGGTTGGACTTGATGGACTTGTGTCTTTTTTCAACCTCACCTACTATGTAATTAACTTATTTTATTTTTACACTGTTGCTTTACTTTTTTTTTATCACTTTTATTGCTGTCACAAGGAATGTAAACATCCTTGTGACAGCAATAGGCATGTGACAGGTACTCTTTATGGAAGGAGCTGGGGTCTAAAGGATTTATTTATTATTATTTTTTTAAATCATCGCTTACCTAGGCGGAGAACCAATCAAAGCTGATACCAGCTTTGTTTGAATTTCTGATAAACGCGGTGGGACAGGAGAGCCCCAGAAAGCCTTGTAAGGTGGCAGGAGGGGGAGGGACATCCCCTCCTGTTGCTTGTAAAAGTAATCCAGCAGCTAGTTAGATTGCTTTTACAAGAGAGTCGGCTGCTGGCTTCTAAAAAGCTGCAGGCATCATCCCAGTATAACCACCCAAAGTCCAGTGACATTATTGCTGGTCCAGAAGTGGTTTTAAAATAAAATATATTTTTGAATACATTGTTGAAGAAGTGCTAATCTACATACTTTCAATGTTTTTTGGGAGAAAAGACACTAACTGTGCATTTCAACCATCAACATATCTCAAGGATATGGTGAGCTGACCATTTTGTAGGCACTTCCATGACACTAGCCAGCACTTCCTAGCAAAGTTGCCCAGGAGAAAGTTGACCTGACAGGAAGCCAAAGCGAATTGCATATTTGTAGAAAGATCTTTTGTTAATGCTGATCAAACTCTCCTGAGCAACTGGCTGAAATGTGCTCAGTGTATGGCCCTGCAGGTCCCACTCAATTCGATAAAAGTCAGTCATTTAGTTGACTTTTGTTGAAAGAGACTGCTGGAAATTTTTCGGCCAAACTTTTAATCAGAGGCAGCCGCTGTTCATGTTATTTGACGGCTGGTATAGATTTGTTGATCTACACTATATGCAGCCTTTTTCAAACAGAGTGCCTTGAGGGCTCTTCAGGGGTGCCTTGGCAAAATGCCTAAAAATTGGCCACAAATTGTATACAAGCCAGCAGGTGGATCAAGCCTGCCTATTAGTTACGCAAAGCCACAGGTTTTCATTGTGCACCATTACGACTGTCTAGCCACCGGCATGCTAACAACCAATGATATTATCAGTTGATAAAGAGGCTGTTGGTCATCTGCACAGCATCCTCGTTTGATTCTCCCCTGCCCCTCTCCATCAGTGTTTGGGGTAACATTAGCTGAGTTATGGAGAAAAACTGAAGAAGAAGAAGAGAAATACTGGAATACTAGTTAGTACCAGTGTGCAAAAGTGTATTTGCTGTGGAAGAATAAATCACTTCTAACTCTGTGTGTGGATGTTGATGCATTATGTAAAACTATTAGGATAGCTTTTTTACATTTTAGAATGGGGTGCCTCAAGGTTGTCCATAATTTTAAAGGGGGCCTCAACACTGTCCATAATTTTAAAGGGGGCCTCAACACTGTCCATAATTTTAAAGGGGGCCTCAACACTGTCCATAATTTTAGAGTGTGCCTTGAGCTTGACCATCAATTTAAAGGGTGCCTCAATACCGTCCATAATTTTAGCTGGTGCCTTAAGATTGTCCATAATTTTAGAGGGTGCCTTAACTGAAAAAGGTTGAGAAACACTGGTATCAGTGTATGGCCAACTTTACTAGTTGGCAGACAGCATTAGGTTACCTTGACCCTTTAGTAAGTATCTATTCTAGTCTTAATTCTTTGTTAATTTTGCCTCTACTGTCCACTATTAGCTGATCATTATAATTCATTAGCACTTAGCTGAAAAGGCTCCCTTTGTTGTGATCTGCTAAGAAGAACTGCAGGGGTCCACAGAGAAGAGGGGTCATTCACTTTTTCCTGACTTCAAACAGCAGCCACTGCTCAGACATCACCTTGAATCCCCTAATAAACTGTAATCCCAGCTGATAAGCGATTGTCAGCTTGTTGTACAAGCCTGCTTTGTGTCTGATGAATGGCTGCCAGTGTTTGAATGGGGGGACCTCGCCTTAATTTATGAGCCAGATAAGGTTGAGGCTTCTTCTCCGGAAAAAGTTGTTTACTGAACTCCCAGCTAAGTGCACTACATTAAACTGCGTTTGTTTTCTTTTAATCATTTACATATAGCCTTTCTAGGCAAATAAACACTGGTGGGTAGACAGAGAGGGTGGATGGGGGGGCAATGCACCCTCTGTGGATGTTTTGCTTTCTGCTGAGCACTGATCAAACATTTGGAGAAATGCAATTAGTACAGAGGTCATAAATAAGGTGATTTAAATCATTCCTAATGCCAATTTACAAAGTAAAGGCTGCCTAATAACCCCATAGTCATACAATTGAATAAGAAGCTGTATTAAGTCCCTTTTAACAATGGAATCAAAGATGGCACCAAGGAGAAGGCCCAGGCGACAATGTGCTAAAGCACAGACTTGCATGTATGGTCATCAGTAATTAAAAGAACAAATTTAGGCCTGCCATAGACGGAGCAAATCTCTTTTCTGCAACAATGGGTTGCAGGAAAGAAATTTGCTTGATTCCTCCATCAACACAGTCAATGTTGACAGGGGATCTCTCCTGCAGAGCCATTGTGTCTGAACCCCCCCCCCCTGCCAGGAGAACACAGTGATTATCGCTAGTGGCTATAACAGCCGCTGGCATTTTTAGCATATAAGATCTGACAGGCTGGTTGTACCCAAGTTGATTGAGCGATCAACTGGGTACATTCAGCCAACCCATACATGGTCAGCTTTACTCTACACATTACAAATGAAAATGTGTGGGTAATGGTAATACATGCTTTGATTTTATTATCCAATTAATTATGGGATTCTATCAAACCGATCGAACCAGAAAACAATTGAATAGCCAAAACTTTACTTCTGATTCATTTAGAATCAATGTAAATGAGATTCTATTAAACTGTTGATCGGCCAGGGTGTAAGTTCATCGTTCATGTTGCTTCAGTAGCATTGAAATACTTTGTTTATGTATACAGTCACATTTTGATTGGTTACATAAAGAGATTGCATGGACAAAACAGGGATGTGATAATTTCCGTTCATAAATTACGATCATAAATTACGATTGCATCTTAACCTCTGCCCGCTGATGGTTTGCATATATGCAGTCTTTCAGCGGGTGGGCTTTAATGCAGAGAGGCCGCATATATGCGGCCCTATGTGAACACTTTTCTGCCCCCCACCCAATACAACCCCCCCCAATCTCATTGTGTCGCCCCCCCCCCCCATCTCACATGATACCACAGTGCCCAGGGCAGCTGCCCCATCCCTAGTCCCTGCCCTGCCAGGAACTCTGTCACTCTAAAGGCTTCTCTAACCAATTATTATATAACTAGAAGTACCAGATAGCCAGGCAAAATTACATCTCTCTAGTTGACTCCACAGGGGAAATTGAAATATTATTTTAGGAAAACAGTTGGCCATTTTTATTGTCAGTCACATACCTACAGCACACTATCAACGTGTATCTCTTCTATACATCTTCTTGTGCAACAATTAGTCATTGTCAGTACACATCTCTATTGACTGTCTAAAGCAGCCTTTACTATACCTTTTCAAAACAGAGAAACTCTTGAAATAACTTTCTGGTCTCAGGGAACCTCGCTAAAAATGACTATATCTCATAATACATTAGTGTAATGGTCAGTGGGAAGAATGTTCCTCACACTTGAGGTCATTGTGAAGAATTACCACCTTACAGATAGCTAAAAAGATCAATGGTATAGGTGGGAAATTATCTGAGAGACAGTAATTGCTCCTTGTTCAAGAAACCCCTAGCAACCTCTTGTGGAAACCCAGGGTTCCATGGAACCCTGGTTGAGAAACCCTGGTCTAAAGCATGGATTGCAATTCATCTGGTTCAGCAGGGATTAGCTGAATTTCATGTATAGGCAGGCTAGTTGTACAGAAGTCAATCTACCGATCGACTTCTGTTTAACCAGCCTGTCGAATTTTCCCCGCTCGATCAGCGCTGCCGACTATACACTGATCAGTGTATTTTAATGGCAGGAAAATCTGTCACTGCTGTCAGAATACAATACCTCAGCGAGGAGGATTCCCCCATAAAAATTGAGTGTGTGGATGAGGAAATATGAATCTTGACTTTTTTTTTAGGCACTTGTCAAGAGTACTGACTATGCCTGCTCCTTCCACCCCCTTTTCTATTCATAGAAGCTGTAATATAGCTTCCATGAATGAATCTAAAATATGAATAGAGGAGGTGGACCTTTCATTCATCTGCCTGTCCTTTTTTTAAAATCTGTAGGACTGCTTCTATGAATGGAGGAGGGGGACAGAAAGGGCAGGCAAAGTCAGTACTCTTGATGACACTAAACTATATACTTATTCTCTGTTTTTCTTGCTTCTTTTAACATCCTCTGTGAGTGCCCAAACCTCTTCTTTTCTTAGTTTGAAAGGAGCAGTTCATAGAAGTTACAGTCACGTGCACTTTTCTATGCACATTACAAATCCCATAGTCCGTAATCCATCTCAGGAGCAAGCGAGAGAGGGTGGCTATGTTTCTATGTACAGTGCGACCATGGAGAACAAATGTAGCCACCCTCTAACAGGAAGTTGGCACAGAGCAGAAATAAAAAGGAATTTGGAGATTTGGAGGGAGCTGAGAACGATAGATTAAACTTTTCTTAGATAAGAATCCCTACTGGATTATAATTTTTACCAGAATTTAGTATCACTTTAAGCCAGGCATGTCCAAAGTCCGGCCCGCGGGCCAATCGCAGCCTGCATTCTGGATTTTGACCGGCCCGCCTGGTTATTTGGACATATATATCTTTTGTGGCCCCCCGACGATCTCCCAGCGCCGGGGCCACAAAAGATGTATATGCCTAGGAGAGGACAGGGAGGAGGCGGGACGAGCGCCGTACACACAGGAGAATTTCCTGTTTACGGGCGGCCTCTGTAATAGGAACTCCCGTCTCTGGTGCTGCCATTGGACGACTGTTCTGTCCATCAAAAGAGGCGGGACTTTCTATTAAAGAGGCCGCGGTGTAAACAGGAGATTCTCTTGTAGGTAATCTTTGGCGCTCGTGAGTGCATTCCTGGCAATGGTTAGTGCATTCCTGGCAATGGTGCTGCATACCTGGCAATGGTAGTGCATTCCTGGCAATGGTGAGTGCATTTCTGGCAATGGTGCTGCATTCCTGGCAATGATGGTGCATTCCTGGCAATAATGAGTGCATTCCTGGCAATGGTGAGTGCATTCCTGGCAATGGTAGTGCATTCCTGGCAATGATGGTGCATCCCTGGCAATGGTGAGTGCATTCCTGGCCATGGTGCTGCATTCCTGGCAATGGTAGTGCATTCCTGGCAATGGTGAGTGCATTCCTGGCAATGGTGAGGCTATATTCATGGCAGTGGTGGTTCTGCAGATTGGCACTTGTGAGGCTGCAGATGGGCACTGACCCTTATTTTGCTTCACAGTTCTTTGTTTAAATTTTTTTTTTCCTGAAACTTTCCTCTTAAAGTGAAGGTGCGTGTTATACGCCAATAAATATGGTATATCCAAATATACGCCCGAGATCATATCTTTACTCACACACAGCTACAAAGACAAGAGAATTCTTAGACCGAATTTTAATATTTCAAAGAATGTCAGGCAAAATGGTTGGCCCTCACGCATGTTCACATCATCAAATCTGGCCCTCTTTGAAAAAAGTTTGGACACCCCTGCTTTAAGCATTTGATTGAGTAGAGAAGGGTTAGAGCCATTCTCAGGCTTATATTGCTGTTTGTGTCCTGCTTGGTAAGGTTGACGGCATAGGTGTGCGCAACCTATTGCATTAGGGTGTGCACCCAAATGTATTAAAAACATGGACAGTGTTAGTAGGGCAGTGGACAGTGGCAGTAGAGCAGAGGTTGGTGTCAGTAGGGCAACGGACAGTGTCAGTAGTTTTTTATTTTTATTATATTTTTTACAATTTTTTTTTAGGAGCCCCGTTTGGGGGCATTGGTGCAATAGCTGGGGGAATCGGCGCCTCTCAAGGTGATTAGGGTATGCCCAGGCACACCCGGCACACCCCCTGCGCACGCCTATAGTTGAAGGTCTGTATTTGCCCTAGAGACCTTTGTCACCTGGAATGAGAATATGGGAGAATCCAAAATTTCGACTTGTCACCATAACAGAAAGCCAACAGGGAAACTTGTTCCAATGTTAACTAACTAAGGTGTTTGTTTATGAAACAGAGATCAGACGTAATCCTCATTGCCCATCAGTGCAGCCTATCAGTGCCCATCAGTGCTGCCAATCGCTGCTGCCAATCAGTGCCCATTTGTGCTGTCAATCAGTGCCCATCAGTGCTGCCTATCAGTACAGTCAATCAGTACCCATCAGTGCTGCCTATCAGTGCCAATCAGTGCAACATATCAGTGCCCATCAGTGCTGCCAATCAGTGCCCATCAGTGCTGCCAATCGGTGCCTCCTCATCAGTGCCACCTATCAGCGCCCATCAATACCGTCTATCAGTGCCCATCAGTGCTGCCTATTAGTGCCCATCAATGCCACATATCAGTGTAGCTTCATCAGTGCCCACCAGTGCCGTCTCATCCTCTGCCCTGCTGACCCCATCCTCTGCTCCATTGACCACATATGTGGCACTTGGACGAATTATGTCTCTGTGAACTGTGAACAGCTGCAGCTTCCTCATAAGACCCTGAGACAAGAATGGTATACTGCGGCTGGGGTGGGACAAATTTAGATGGGGGCATGCCCGATTTTTAGTCTTACCTAGGGCAGCACAAAATAAAATACACCAAGGTGCCTGCAGAGGTTGCTATGGGTTCTTTGAGTAATGAGCAACTTATGCCTCTAAGATAAGTTACCGCTATCATCAATGATCTGTATAGCTATCTGTAAGGACATGTTGTGGGGGAGGGGGGAATCTTTCCAAGGACCACAACTATAAGGTGCATTCTTCTAAGTGACCATCACATAACATACTGTGAACTTTGATATAGTAATAATTAACAGGCGTCCCTTAAACCTGGAAAGTTATTTCAAGGTTCCTCTGTGTTTAAAAGGTTAAGGAAAGCTGGTATAGGCAATAGCTCCCTATTTTTTAAGCCCCACTGTATACAACTCTGGGAATCAGCAGTTGATGAGTTATTATCTTTAGAAGTTTTCCATTGATCTGATTGGCTGCTAGAGGTGACAGATCCCCATTACCACCAGTATTCTTAGATAAGTTTTATTTTGCCAGCCATGCTAGATCAAAGGTAATTTTTTTTTTTGGAGTGTATGAGAGTCCCTCTTGGATCTCTCATCTCAAAGCTTCATTACATGGAATATACAGGGCTGATGTCAGACAGCTGGCCAGAATCAAAGCTCCTCTAATCAACATTTAAGTTGTGCTAACTGCTGCTGATAAAAATCCACATTGATAACAATGGCAGAGAAGAGAGGCGGCTGACAGGCTGGTTTCCTGCACCCCTGTCTGCTCTCCCCAGGCTGTGAAGAGGAACCTTTTGTCAATGCTTACTTCATTTGTTTTTCACACCTTCTGGCACATAATAATATCTGCTTGCTGGGCAAAGCTGCTACCAGTTTCAAGCCAGGATTACTTCATTGTGTATGTACAGACCACTTGTGGATTCCAGGCTTATTATTCGTCTGACACAAAATTAAGACGATTAACGCCTGTCCATGTCAGCCTAACATCATTACAATATACAGGCCTCCATAGTTTAAAGTGGAACTAAACCTAAAGCCATGGGTTGTAGGAAATAAAATCATTTGATTCCCCCATCAACAGAGTCAGTGTTGATGGGGCAATCCCTTGTGTAGCTTTGTCTCCCAGCGGGGAAGAACACACAGTGATTATTGCTAGCGGCTGTAGCCGATGGCAACAATCGCATGAAGAATCCAGCAGGCTGGTTGTACTCAAGCTGATCGATCGATCAGCTTGGGTTCAATCAGCCTGCCGATACATGATACGAATCATAGCCGGTCCCTGTTGACGTCTATAAACGACTAAACTTTTAGAAAGCTACAAGCAAGCAGCTCTTCATACAAGCTTACCTGCCTGCTTGCAGTTTTCTACTGAATGTACACTGAGTTGCTCATGAGCATCTCACCTGCATTCCCGACACACTTCAGTTGTGCCAGCTTGACTGACTCCAATGCGCATGCACAGGATGATCCCCTGCTGGCCAATCAAAAGGCCAGAAACCCAGCACCTCGGAAGAAGATGGAAGCAACCAGCGATGGATGTAACTGCTGCATTTCTGGAAGGTGGAGGTGAGTATACTGGGGAGTTGGGTGCGGCTTTAAAGGCCCATCAAAGGCGCAGAGTTTTTTTGTAGCATTAAGCTGGCCATATATGGATCACATTTTTTGCCAATTCCTGCAAAATTGCCCAGATTTTTTTTTTATGTGGGTGGCCCTGCTGGCACCATGTATATGTATTTTGATGCATTGCCATTAACTGTGTAGCACCCTAATGTTTAGGCAGGGTTGCTAGTAAAATGTTTTGCCAACTGATAGTTGTCTTGGCCAATTGATAGGAGGTCAATTGATTTCACCCTAATTCTGGAATTGCTGCACTTCTCTCTTCTGTCACTAGATGGCCGGGTATCTGGTGGCATTAGATAAGACAAGGGCATTGCAAGGACAGATTAGGAATGACTGGGGTGTCTCAGCCAATGGGCAGGGATTTTCTTAGGTCCCTTGGCCTGCTGGGATATTCCATTTATTTGGGTGAGGTCAGGTGATCGTGGTTCTTTGCCACCTGGATGCCTGTCTGGGTGGACATGGGTTGTGCTGTCCCGGGCTGCTAGGCTGTCTGAGGGCCTATCCAGAAGCAAGAGAGCAGCATAGGGTTGGGATTGCAGCTTGCAGTCCAACCAGAAGTGACGGTTCTGCCGGCCGGAGAACCTGTCGTGGTTGGAGGTAGAGGGGAAGCTCTTGCCACTAAGGGACCATCCACCTTATCACCAGGGGCCACTGTGAGTAGCTGGAGCAAGTACTGGAGCAGTATTCTCACCAACCAGGGACGGTAAAGAATTGGGAAATTTCAGCAGATATCAAGCCGGGGACCCAGCCAGTGGAGGTGACGCTTGCAGAGCAATATTGTGTGCCAAGCCAGGGACCAAGCAGGCCAGTGGGATGACGCTTGAGGAGTATCTGTAAGTGCCAAGCTGGGGACCCAGCAGGGACGCGGGAGTAATGCTTGAGGAAGATACTTAATGAGAAGATTGGAAGAGCTAAGGGATTCAATGGCAGTGGATCAGCAAATCTAGTGAAAGACTGGGAGTTCAGTTGAGTGAAGAGCTACAATAGGAGATTGTAGAAGAAGTGAATAAGTTGTTAGAAAATGTTTCAAGATTGTTGCCATAGGAGACAGCGGTCCTACTCATGCAGATGTGGTGTCTTGCTGGATGCCCTTTCCCTGCGTGGCTGTCTACCTATAGAAGTCTCGACTGCTAAATTAACATTGCAACTACTAAAGGGTGTCCTGGCCCTAACCTTCTCTCCCACAGTTCTGTTTAAGAGACAATAAATCTCTTTGCATTCAAGAAGTGTCTGGCACCCATTAATCTACCTTGCATTGCACCCACCATGTCTCATAACTCACTCTACACAGAAGGATGTCAGCTGTCCCTAACTCTGGAGGTCACCATTAGACCAGGAGAGGCCCGGGACTTGGCTACAACTTCCTACGGGGAGCCCAATGCACTAAATGCAGAAAAAAATCAGACATGTCACATTTTTCAAAACAAAGATAGGACCAGACACAATATTTATGATGTGGAACAACAACATATGTGTTTAGGAAGTTGGAACGCATGTGTCAAAACTTTAACGGATCCTCAAGCTGAACTTTAGAAATGTATAAAAGACACAAATCAATAAAGATCTGTAATCAATAATACAACATTTTAATGTATTTTTTAAATGCAAGGAGTGTAAGTACCTGAATCTGACCTGATATCAGCCTCTTGCAGTTCCTGTTCAGCAAGGCCGGCCTAAACATCGCTGCTGCTACGGGAGTTTTGCGTTTTGCCTCTAGAAACAGCTCAATGCTATCCTATGTGTCCATGTACATTAAGATGTTTACAGGCATAGTTTAAGCCTAAAGTGATGTTCCACCGAAAAAAAAAAAATGCAATGTTCCTAAAAAAAAAAAAAAAAAAATTTGGAAATTTTTTTTTTTTTTTACTCACCTCTAAATGGCTGCTGCTAGGGGGTCCCTCATAGTCTGCCTCCTTCAGTGCCTGGGTTGGTGACATCACTTCCCCTCAGCGCAGGAAGGGCTCAGCTCTGCCCCCTCCCTCTTGTCAATCATCTGGGACACATTACAGGTCCCAGATGACTGAGCGACCAATCACAGCGTGCGGCGCCGCTCGCGCATGCGCAGTGTGTGCTCGGCTGTGAAGCCACAGCCGGGCGCCCACAGTTGCAATGCCGGCGCCGCCGAACGGTCCCGCTGGACCCTGGGACAGGTAAATGTACGATTATTAAAAGTCAGCAGCTTCAGTATTTGTAGCTGCTGACTTTTAATTTTTTTGTTAAAATGGGAACTCTTCTTTAACGTTTAGAAGCAGGAAAAAAAAAAAACTTCTGGTTTGTGTTTCTGATTGGAGTTTTCTGGCAGAAAAAACGCAAAACTCTCTTAAATTCACCTAAACTATGTGCAAAAAAGAGCTCTATATGAACCAATCAGTGCATATGCTGACAAGAAGCATACCCATAGGTGGAGAGCAAAGTGACAGAGAAATGAGTTTATCGCTGTACTGCTTCTCCTTTCACTGTCCAGTCACAGGCTGGGGCAGGTCCAGAACAACCTGGGCTCAGTAGAATTAGGTTTAAAAATGCTGGCTATCAGGCTGAAGGTATCTAGCAGCAGAAATAAAGCACCGTTGAGGAAAATTCTGCATGCACAGTGAATATTACAGCAAAAGCTGGTTATGTTATTTAACCTTTAACCACTTAAGGATCGGAAGGATTTACCCCCTTAATGACCAGGCCATTTTTTGCATCGCTTTAACTGACACGTTGTACACAAACAACATTTATGTCCTTTTTTTCCCACACATAGAACTTTCTTTTGGTGGTATTTGATCACCTCTGCAGTTCCCTGACAGAATGAGGAGGACCTGTCTGTTTACATTTACAGATCCCCGTTCTGGCTCTCTGAGGAGCGATCGCGGGTCGCCGGCAGACATCGCGGCCGCTGGCCACACGCATCGGCTCCGGCATCACACCCCATAGAGCTCTTAAAGCGGCCGACGTACACCTATGACGATTAGCCCAGCCGTGCCAACCTGACGCAGTATAATGACGACGGCTGGTCTGCAAGCGGTTAATGGCCTGTTCATTTGTATTTTGAAATTTGTGGCTGGAGTTCTGTTTTAAAGCCCACATAAAGTAAAAAGACATGCTGATAGGTTACTTGGCTTCTGTCTAAATTGGCCCTAGTATATGAATGTGAGTTAGGGACCTTAGAATGTAAGCACCTTGAGGGTAGGGACTGATGTGAATGTACAATGTATATGTAAAGCGCTGCGAAAATTGACTACGCTATATAAGTATCAAAAATAATAACAATAATAATAATTATATATATATATATATATATATATATATATATATATATATATATATTTTTGGTTAAAGTAAGAAAGAGTTTTCATTTCTGTCAGGACTTTATATTTGTCTATGATCCCATTAAGGAAAATTTTCCAACTTCCTGTCCCTATGACACCCGTTCAAGAAATGAGGCATGTCGGTGTCACTTAGATAGGATGTACAGACTGCGGTGATAACATGGTGATAACATTTCAGTGTTTTTCCTTTACTTTCTGTCCAGAGTGAGTTGGGAATTTCCTCTATAGGGGCACAAACAACAACCTTCTTCGCTGTATACAAAAGAAAATAAAACTTTTAGCCAGACTTGGGTTCTAAATCTCTTTTAGGCTGGGTTCACACTGCTGCCGTTGCAGACATCGCATGTGATTCGCAGCGCACTGCTGTTCACATCACATGCGATGTCTGTGCTGTGCGATATCAGCCATACAGATAGTATGGCTGATATCGCACCGCATTCGGTCCAAACTCGCACAGGACCCATTTTTTTGTTCGGACCAAAATCGGATCGCATGGGTGTTCACACCTATGCGATCCGAAAGTGTCCGAATTGTCAGTTCGCATTGCGATATGCGGGCTGAACTGGGGGTGTCATTAACATTGTATGACACTCCCCAGCAGTTCGCATATGGCAGTGTGAACTGCCGTGCGAGTTGGTGCGGTGCGGGAACCCGCAGTAAATTCGCTGCTTTCCCGCACCGCAGCAGTGTGAACCCAGCCTGAAAAAGGCTACTTGCCTGGCTGTTACGACAATGTAAAGGCTGCAGTATTTTTTGAACCACTGGGGTCGATTTTCTAACAGACTGGAGAATGTCAACTCTGCAAAGTGAATGATCACCTCGCTTAGTAAAAAAGACAGCACTGTGTTTAAGTCAATCATTTTTAAGCAAAAATCCTGTTGTTTTTTTTCTCTAATTATTATTTTATATACATTTCAACCATTGTGAACCTGATTTACTAAAGGCATTCAGAAATTAACTGAGTAAATAATTACTTCATTTATCCAATCATGTAAGAAGCAAATTCATCGATGAGGAGTGAAGGGAAATACTCAGTACTTCCAGGTATTGGGGATCATGTGACTCACTACCACTACCTGCCATATAACAGCACTGGTGATTGGCTACTCAGGCACCCAGCGTTGTCACATGGGTACGGGGAGAGAGCTCATAGTACCCTCCAAGTCACAACCCCTGGCAGCCAGATGCAGATTGCCTTTAAAGCTGGCTGCACATTATACAATTTCCTTTGGATTTACCTTCAATTATGCAGTGTAAGGACCGGCCTGATTGCATACAAATTAAAAGTGTTTAGGATTGACTTTATATTATATGGTTTTGGCCAATCTAAAGGAAAATTATACAAGGGAATTGTATAACAGAGCTGACAGTTTTTTTTAATTTTTTAACCCGTGGGGTTTGAACAAGAAAAAACTAGAAGTGTGTGCCCCGGTCTAACAGGGATTTCAACAAAAAGCACCCAAACTGCTAATTACACCCTTTTACTGATTACACAATATGAATTAAAATTCTACATTGTCTCAGGCTGCTTGTTATGAAATAAATAATGTTTATTTTGTTGATATAAGAACATTGTATTTCCCCTAAAATCCAAGATACATAATAAAGCAAAACAGATATTGTAATTCATTGGTAAGGAACCAGCTTGTTAGAGCTGTTTTGCACTTGAAAAAAAAATACAGAACTCAGAGTTAGATCAATAAACAATAGAGGTGTGATAGTGATAAAACAATTACTGGGAGGGGAGCCTGCTGTATATTGGCCAATTATGGTTTGATGAGTGGTCTAGCAAGGTGTGCCTGTGCAAAGCAAACTGTAGTTTTTTTTGTATAATGTATGGCCAAACTTACGTTATACATTATACAATTTTCTTCTTCAAATTCCTTTAGATTTACCCTCAATTATGCAGTGCAAGGGCCTACCTGATTGCATACAAATTGAAAGTGTTTAGGTTTACCTTATATTATATGGTTTTGGCCAATCTAAAGTCGGGTACACACAGGCCGAATGTTGGGAGACAGCGGCTGGTTAAAAAAAAACGGACAACATTCGGCCTGTATGTATGTTGGTCTGCCCGATAGAAGCAGTATGGAAAAACAGCACTTACTCCTGACTGGCTTCCGTTCAGCGCTCTCAGCCAATGGCAGAAAGTGCTGATCAGAGTGTTCTGACGGGGTGCCGCCCCCTGTCAGAACACAAACAGCACAGCGGAGGGCAGGGCCATCTTTAATATTGATTGGACCCTGGGCAAACAGTCTCTTTCGCCCCCCCCCCCCCATGCAATTTCCCTCTCCACCTGCTCTGACACAGAGCAGCTAGACTCAAAATCAGTTTACTGAATCAGATCAGGCAGTGACTGCGATTGGTTGCCAGAGGTTACAGCATATCATTACTGCTCGCTGACTGGTTGCTAGAGGTTGCAGCACACATTACGGCTCACTGGTTAGTTGCTAGAGGTTACAGCATATGATTTCTGCTTGTTGATTGGTTGCTAGAGATTACTATACATCAATACTGCCCACTCTTTGGTTGCTAGAGGTTACTGCACATCATTACTGCTCACTGATTGGTTGCTAGAGGATACAGCACATCATCTCCTCACTGCCTGGCCTGCACAATATGGACTTGGGTGGTGAGGGGACCCATCAATAGACAGAAAACGCCTAGGGATCCTAGAACTCCTGGGATCAGTGGCAGTGCTGGGGGGAGCGGAGGGTGTGATCAATGGCAATGCTGATTTTTTTTACCGACTACTAATATAAAGAGGCGTTTCAACACTGGCCACTAATGTAATAGGGGTTTACACTGACCACTAATGTAATAGGAGCATTCATAGTAACCACCAATGTAAGGAGGGATTTACACTGGCCACCAATGTAAGGAGGACATTCACACTGGCCACTAGTGCGAATGAAAGGATTATACACCAAGCCCCAATGTAATGAGAAGATTTACACTGACCACCAATGTAACTGAGACATTTAGCCTGCATTCACATTTGTGTGTGTCGGGAACGCATGCAAAATTGCTTTCCTGACACCACAGAAACATGCTGCCCTTTAGCAGATACACATCAGTGCCATTAATTGTTAATGACACCCTCACACAGGCACTGCTGGCTTGTGCCTTAGAACCCTGTGATTAAAAAGCGTTAGGGACTTTCTTCTGCATTTCTAGCGCATAGAACAGCTCACTGAAATTAATTGGCGGCCCTACACATGATCTACATCTTTAACCACCCTGTCAGTACACCTTTACACCCTAAAACCCATGCTAACCCCTGCACCCCAAACCTCCCCCATCCCCTCCACTCCAACCCTCTATCCCTTTAACTCTACCTGCCACATCTGCTCATCTTTGCACCCACCTTCCTTACCTCCATACATCCCCTCCTTGCTCACCTGTGCACCCAAACTGTAATTCCTTCTCTGCCTACCTCTGTACATTCCCCCCCACCAATTTGCTTACCTTTGCAGAACACAATGATGTTAGGCTCAATGACCACAGTTGCAGGAGGACTTTCAAGCATTCCCCTTTATCTCCCCAGTGGGCAGCATTCAGTATAGGTGGTGGTGGAT
The DNA here is from genome assembly GCA_037952925.1 of Lithobates clamitans. Lineage (NCBI taxonomy): Eukaryota > Metazoa > Chordata > Amphibia > Anura > Ranidae > Lithobates > Lithobates clamitans. The sequence goes on from JBBGZY010000292.1 coordinate 2,247,221, forward strand.
ATGACCTCAGAGGGGCATGATATACATATAAATGCTGCCTTTATTTACATATCAATGCTGCCGGTCTGTCGATATTTACATATCAATACCGGTTATTTACATGTAAATACAGAAACTAAAACTTCAAGGGACAAGGGAATTTAAACTGGGATAGTTGGCAACTATGAGGTAGCTGCTTTGGGCCCCATAACAATGATCGGGCCCTGGGCAGCTGCCCCTTTTGCCTTAATGACGGCCCCGGCAGGGGAGATCGCTGAACTAACCTTGCATGGTTAGTACAGTGGCCCCCGACCATTGAACGAAAAAAAACTATAAGTATGTACCCGGCTTAAAAGTGTTACTAAACCGAAAAACGTTTTTTATCTTAATGCATTGCTTTCAGTCTCCCTGTGACCCCCCCCCCCTCCTCCCTGTGTGAAGGCGAAGAGAGGGGAGAAGAGATCAGCGCTGTGCATGGCTGCATCTATTCTCCCCTCTTTTCCTCTTTACACAGAATTCGAGCAGAAGCAGGAGCCATTGGCTCTTGCTGCTGTCAATCAAATGCAGTGAGGAGGAAGTGGGGGGGGGTTAAGTCCCACTGTGTAAGCCTATGGAGCATGGCTCCATAGACACAATGGTCGGGAGCGCGGGGAATACATTTCTCCCCATAACCAGAGGCTGGCTATGGTAGTCCCAAGAAAAGGAGCAGGAGCCGAGATCGCCTCCGGGGACCCGAGAAAAGGAGGATAGGGTCCACTCTTTGCAATACCACTGCACAGAGCAGGTAAGTATAAAATGTTTGTTATTTTAATTTTAAAAAATTGCCTTTAGTAACACTTTAAGGAAAATTGTACAAGAAAACTGTATAATGTATGGTCTGCCTAAATCAAAGGACAATCTCATCCCTAGGGAGAGCTCAGGACCCTAGTAGGTGGCCCAAGTCAGGATTGTTACCCCTAAGATAAGTGGAACAAACTGGTCTCTGTCTTAGTCCGTAGGGTTCAATATTGAGTTGGCCCACCCTTTACAGATATAACAGCTTCAACTCTTCTGGGAAGGCTGTCCACAAGGTTTAGGAACGTGTCCATGGGAATGTTTGACCATTCTTCCAGAAGCGCATTTGTGAGGTCAGGCACTGATGTTGGACGAGAAGGCCTGGCTTGCAGTCTCTGCTCTAATTCATCCCAAAGGTGTTCTACCGAGTTGAGGTCCGGACTTTTTGCAGGCCAGTCAAGTTCCTCCACCCCAAACTTGCTCATCCATGTCTTTATGGACCTGCAAAGAGTCCTGATCTCAACCCGATAGAACACCTTTGGGATGAATTAGAGCAGACACTGTGAGCCAGGCCTTCTCGTCCAACATCAGTGCCTGACCTCACAAATGCGCTTCTGGAAGAATGGTCAAAAATTCCGATAGACACACTCCTAAACCTTGTGCGCAGCCTTCCCTGGAAGAGTTAAAGCTGTTATAGCTGCAAAAGGTGGGCCAACTCTATATTGAACCCTATGGACTAAGACTGGGATGCCATTAATCTTCATGTGCGTGTAAAGGCAGGTGTCCCAATACTTTTGGTTATATAGTGTATATAGATCAGACCAAAATGAGGGACAAATGAGGAGGAACAGAGGGACTTTGTTCCGAATCAGGGACAGTCCCTCGGGACACTTGGGAGGTATGCTTTGAGGATAAATTGATCCACAGTGCCTTCCACTAAAGAGACTAAAGCACGGGTGCTCAACCTGTGGCCCTCCAGCTATTGCAGAACTACAAGTCCCATGAGGCATTGCAAGGCTGACAGTTACAAGCATGACTCCCAAAGGCAGAGGCATGATGGGACTTGTACGTCCGCAACAGCTGGACGGCCACAGGTTGAGCACCGACGGACTAAAGCTTGGTACACACAGCCAGCGGGCTGAATGAAAAAAAACTGAAGAGCTCAGGAGGAGCTGTACTAATGATCCAGTGTTAGTACAGTGATCTACCCTGCTGAGCTGTTGTGTTGTGACAGGGGGACGGCCCCCTCACCAGAACATACCAGTCAGTGGCTAAGAGTGCTGTTTAGATGCCGGTCAGTCATTCTGTCAGACCTGTTGCCATACACACGGTCTGAATGTCAGGCGGTTTCTATTGAACCAGAAGATGCCGTCCGACATTCGGCCCATGTGGACTAAGCATGAGGGATTCAAAAATAATTACTGCTTGTTAAGAATACGTAAATACTTAAATGTCCATAGCCTGGTCACAGATTTACTTCAGGAAGGACATCAGAATGAGTTTATACCTCTAAAAATGGGGCATCTACCAAGCCAAATATATTTTTTGGAAAACGTGTAAATGTGCTCAAATGCATACAAATTCTTGGAGTTTCTGCATATTCCCTTGCGGGTTGGTAATATGAATTTAAATATAGAAAGCACAGTCTGGCTGCACTTTAATTTCCCATAATGCAACAGTTTAACCCTTAACTAGGGCATTTCCATTTGTTTAAAAAGAATTCCATTTGATGCATTAACATACGGTGACCATACAAAAATAGGTGTCTGTAAAACAACGCACGGCAATGTAATGTGCTGGCCTCTTTTTCCGGTGTGTACTCACACTTTTAAAAACAAAAGTGTTGTCAGATGCATCACCGAAACCACAGTACTGTGTATGTACTCTTAAGTCATGACTGGACGTTGAAATATTTGCTTCTGTTGTTGCACAAACTCAAAAAAAAAAGAAACTCAGCCTGTTACAAGCAATTAATTTTAATTTATTCTGTAATTTTTTCCCACCGCTGGAGTATGCATGCCAACGCTGCTATATATAAGAGCAACAGAGTCGCAGGATGACAGAGTCCTTTTGAAAGGCATGATGTGAGCACCCCCTCTTGGCATAAAGTCTGTGTGAGTGCCATCACTTTGTTCACGCTGGTCTCTGGTTTAAATTAAATTCCAAGCAAAGCAAGGTCAGTCCAGAAAATCTCTTGGAATACACACAGGAAGAAGCGTTCGGTTGAAAGCCCTCTTGCACTTTTACACATAAAAATAGTAGATTTAAATAGTTTGTGTTTTTTTGCAGAATAGTCTTTTTTTTTGTGCATATATAGTTCAGCATTTAATTTTGGAAGGTTTCAGTTCTTTGACTTGTGTGTGGAGGGTTTTGTGAACTGCCAAAGTCCTAGACTGACAAAATCCTTTGCCACACTCTTGACACTTGAATGGCTTTTCTTTTGAGTGGATGTACCTGAAATAACACAAAGGTTAAATATTTAGGTGTGTTCTGTATAGCTTTGCCAGTAGCTTAAAGGCTTAGTTCACCCCAAATTGATATTTCAGTTCTTGATGGATGCTGAGCAGTAAAATTTCTACTTCTTTTTCACATCGTTTGGGTGCGTTGTGTGGTTGAGTTCCCAGACCCACCCAATGCCACAGTCTATATAAAGGTGACTTTGGCTGGCCATACATTATACAATTTTCCTTAGATTGATCAAAAACATATGATATGAGGTCAAACCTAAACACTTTCAATTTGTATGCAAGCAAGCAGGCCCTTGTACTACATAGTAGTAGATAAATCCAAAGGAAATTGAACATGAAAATTGTATAATGTATGGCCAGCTTTCCTCTTCCTGTTGGATTGTAAATTTAAAATGAAGCAAATTGTTCCTCATATTTTGAAAAAGCATGGAGAAGCAGCACCAGCAACTAGGAAATAAATAATTGGCCTCCATAGTTTTTTTTTTTATTGGCAACACACCAAGATCAAAAGCTGAAATATCTAATTCTGAGGTTGATACTTTAAACTTCACATGGAAAGCTCAAACTTTTGATGACTATGAAACAACAAGTTTGGCCCTCAGTTGACCTGCTGGAACTTTTAGTTGTTCTATTAAGGAACTACAAGTCCCTCTGTTATTCTTACATGAGATTGCTAGGGATTATAGTTCCAAACGTGTAGGGTTGGGGTAGGGGTCCTGCAGGGGGTAGTTGATGTGGCATTATATACATAGGCTGTCAGCCCCAAATAGATCTACAGCAGAGAGAACTGAGCCATTGTGGACAGATTGCAGTTCAACCTGGATTACTGCAAACCAAGTTTGTACGAGGTGGGAGTGGGACAAATTTCCTAAAGCTCTCTTATTCCCACCACAGATACAAATCACCATACAAGATCTGGCTTTATTGTAGGCCACTTCTCATATTTGAAGTAAGTTTGTAGTATAGCACTGTAAACAGCAATAATAAGTGTAGCGACCCTTATTAACCAATCAAAACATATATTTTACTTGCTTAAATTCAGTAAACTAAAATTGCACTGAGCAGTTCAGTAAGGTAACTGCAGGTAATAACGTTTGTTTATCAGTTTTTGTTAAGTCAACCTAAATGATGGGAAGACCATTTGGAAAACAATCTTTAAAGTATATTACCATAGATCACCGATGTCTAAAAAAACAGCATATTTGAATAAATACTCAAAATACCAAAAGCAAAAAGAGAACTCATCAAAGACAAAGAAAAAGACTTTAGTGTCAATACAATTCAACTGAGAATTGTGGTCTTTATGCAGTAAATGAGTTTAAAGATCAGTGGTGTGTGACAACTAATCGGAAAACAGTTTTTAAAATCAACATACAAAAACTTCTGATAAGTCCATTATCTGACCCTTGGAAGACCTTTTGCAACAGATGAACATGTCCATGTGGTGCATGTTTGGAGATCTAATAGTCTTTGACATGAAGGCCTGGATGGTCTGTGTTCAGTCAAGAGCGACTTAGGATAAACCTTTTTTAAAAGCATTGTCTATACCCTAATGCTAGTCAAAACGCTACTATGATCATTATACCTCTATAAACGAATGGCCACAATTTGTGTGTCCTTGCATGCCTATATTAGGGACTGCCAAATATTTTGGCAGATATGACATTTTGACACTTGTCCATTTTCACGTGTGGACTGGAACACAAATTCTTCTGAAATGTTTCTCATGCCAAGTTCTAATTTTTAACTATACAATTCTGAGCTAAATTACACTTATTACTTTCACACTTATATAAATAGTTCACACAGTCCAACACTCCTTTCCACAAGTTCATTAACCCATCCACCATACCAGTGTTTCTCAACTCCAGTCTTCAAAGTGCACCAACAGGTCTTGTTTTCAGGATTTCCCTCAGATGAAACAGCTGTGGTAATTAGTAAGGCAGTGAAACTGATTAAATCACCTGTGCAAAATAATGGAAAGCCTGAAAACATGACCTGTTGGGGCGCCTTGAGGACTGGAGTTGAGAAACACTGCACTATACAATAATGAGGACAA